>JABXNX010000020.1:570352-645352 GCA_014843695.1 Archivesica marissinica | reverse complement strand
GTGTATGTATGTATGCGTGTCGGTCTCTCAGTGTGTCTCTCGGTGTGCATGTATGTATTTGTGTCGGTCTCTTAGTGTGTCTCTCAGTGTGTATGCATGTATGTGTGTCGGTCTCTTAGTGTGTCTCTCAGTGTGTCTCTCAGTGTGTATGTATGTATGCGTGTCGGTCTCTCAGTGTGTCTCTCAGTGTGTATGCATGTATGCGTGTCGGTCTCTCAGTGTGTCTCTCAGTGTCTACACGATACGCTACACGCTACACGGTACGCTACACGATACGCTACGCTACAAGATACGCTACACAAAACACTGCAAGGTACGATGCACGGTACGCTACACGCTACACGCCGCACGGTACGCTACACGCTACTCTGCACGGTACGCTACGTTATACGATACGCTACACGATACGCTGCACGGTACGCTACACGGTACGCTGCACGATACGCTACACGCCGCACGGTACGCCGCACGCTACGCTACACGCTACGCTACACGCTGCACGCTACGCTACACCCTACGCTACACGATACGCTGCACGGTACCCTGCACGATACGCTGCACGGTACGCTACACGCTACACGCTGCACGATACGTTACACGCTACGCTACACCATACGTTACACGGTACGCTGCACGATACGCTGCACGATACGATGCACGATACGCTGCACGATACACTGCATGGTACGATACGCTGCACGATACGATGCACGGTACACTACACGATACGCTGCATGGTATACTATACGATACGCTGCACGATACGCTGTACGGTACGCTACACGATACGCTACACGATACGCTACACAATACGCTGCACGGTACGCTACACGGTACGCTGCACGGTACGCTACACGCTACACGCCGCACGGTACGCTACACGCTACGCTGCACGGTACGCCAAGCTACACGATACGCTGCACGATACGCTGCACGGTACGCTACACGGTACGCTACACGGTACGCTACACGCTGCACGGTACGCTACACTACACGGTACACTACACGGTACACTACACGCTACACTACACGCTACACTACACGGTACTCTACACCGTATGATGTACGATACACTACACGGTACGCTACACCGTATGATGTACGATACGCTGCACGATACGCTGCACGGTACGCTACACGATACGCTGTACGATACGCTGCACGGTACGCTACACGCTGCACGGTACGCTACACGCTGAACGGTACGCTACACGCTGCACGGTACGCTGCACGATACGCTACACGATGCATGATACGCTGCACGGTACGCTACACGCTGCACGATACGATGCACGGTACGCTACACGCTGCACGATACGCTGCACGGTACGCTACACACTGCACGATACACTACACGCTACGCTACACGTACGCTACACTACACGGTACACTACACGCTACGCTACACGGTACGATACACTACACGATACACTACACGGTACACTACACGCTACGCTACACGGTACGCTACACTACACGCTACGCTACACGGTACACTAGACGGTACGCTACACGCTACGCTACAGCTACGCTACACGGTACACTACACGCTACGCTACACGGTACGCTACGCTACACGGTACGCTACACTACACGGTACACTACACGCTACGCTACACGGTACACTACACGCTACTCTACACGGTCCGATACGATACACGGTACGCTACGCTACACGGTACGCTACACCGTATGATGTACGATACACTACACGGTACGCTACACCGTATGATGTACGATACGCTGCACGATACGCTGCACGGTACGCTACACGATACGCTGTACGATACGCTGCACGGTACGCTACATGCTGCACGGTACGCTACACGCTACACGCTGAACGGTACGCTACACGCTGCACGGTACGCTGCACGATACGCTACACGATGCATGATACGCTACACGGTACGCTACACGTTGCACGATACGCTGCACGGTACGCTACACGCTGCACAATACGATGCACGGTACGCTACACGCTGCACGATACACTGCACGGTACGCTACACGCTGCACGATACACTACACGTACGCTACACTACACGGTACACTACACGCTACGCTACACGGTACGATACACTACACGATACACTACACGGTACACTACACGCTACGCTACACGGTACGCTACACTACACGCTACGCTACACGGTACACTAGACGGTACGCTACACGCTACGCTACGGCTACGCTACACGGTACACTACACGCTACGCTACACGCTACGCTACGCTACACGCTACGCTACACGGTACGCTACACTACACGGTACACTACACGCTACGCTACACGGTACGCTACACGCTGCACGGTACGTTGCACGGTACGCTACACGCTGCACGATACGCTGCCCGGTACGCTACACGCTGCACGGTACGCTACACGCTGCACGGTACACTACACGATACGCTGCACGATACGCTGCATGATACGCTGCACGGTACACTACACGATACGCTGCACGGTACGCTACACGCTGCACGGTACGCTACACTACACGGTACACTACACGGTATACTACACGGTACACTACATGGTACGCTACACGCTGCACGATACGCTGCGTGGTACGCTACACGCTGCACGGAAGGCTACACGCTGCACGGTACGCTACACGATACGCTGCACGGTACACTACACGATACGCTGCACGATACGCTGCACGGTACGATACACTACACGATACACTACACGGTACACTACACGCTACGCTACACGGTACGCTACACTACACGCTACGCTACACGGTACACTAGACGGTACGCTACACGCTACGCTACGGCTACGCTACACGGTACACTACACGCTACGCTACACGGTACGCTACGCTACACGCTACGCTACACGGTACGCTACACTACACGGTACACTACACGCTACGCTACACGGTACGCTACACGCTGCACGGTACGTTGCACGGTACGCTACACGGTACGCTACACGCTGCACGATACGCTGCCCGGTACGCTGCACGGTACGCTACACGCTGCACGGTACACTACACGATACGCTGCACGATACGCCGCATGATACGCTGCACGGTACACTACACGATACGCTGCACGGTACGCTACACGCTGCACGGTACGCTACACTACACGGTACACTACACGGTATACTACACGGTACACTACATGGTACGCTACACGCTGCACGATACGCTGCGTGGTACGCTACACGCTGCACGGAAGGCTACACGCTGCACGGTACGCTACACGATACGCTGCACGGTACACTACACGATACGCTGCACGATACGCTGCACGGTACGATACACGCTGCACGGTACGCTACACGCTGCACGATACGCTGCACGGTACAATACACGATACGATGCACGATACGCTGCACGATACGTTGCACGGTACACTACACGATACGCTGCACTGTACACTACACGATACGCTGCACGATACGCTGCACGATATGCTGCACGGTACAATACACGAGACGCTGCACGATACGCTGCACGGTACGCTACACGCTGCACGGTACGCTACACTATACGGTACACTACACGGTACACTACATGGTACACTACATGGTACGCTACACGCTGCACGATACGCTGCACGGTACGCTACACGCTGCACGGTACGCTACACGCTGCACGGTACGCTTCACGCTGCACGGTACGCTGCACGGTACGCTGAACGGTACGCTACACGCTGCACGGTACGCTACACGCTGCACGGTACGCTGCACGGTACGCTACACTACACGATACGCTGCACGATACGCTGCACTGTACGCTGCACCGTACGCTGCACGATACGCTACACGGTAGGCTACACGCTGCACGATACGCTACACTACACGGTACACTACACGGTATACTACACGGTACACTACACGCTACACTACACGGTACGCTACACCGTATGCTGCACGATACGCTGCAAGATACGCTGCACGGTACACTACACGCTGCACGGTATGCTACACTACACGGTACACTGCACGGTACACTACACTGTACACTACACGCTACACTACACGGTACGCTACACCGTATGCTGCACGATACGCTGCACGATACGCTGCACTATACGCTGAACGGTACGCTACACGATACGCTGCACGGTACGCTACACGGTACGCTACACGCTGAACGGTACGCTACACGCTGCACGGTATGCTACACGCTGCACGATACGCTGCACGGTACGCTACATGATACGCTGCACGATACGCTGCACGGTTCGCTACACCCTGCACGATACGCTGCAAGTTACGCTACACGATGCACGATACGCTGCACGGTACGCTACATGCTGCACGATACGCTGCACGGTACGCTACACGTTGCACGGTACGCTGCACGATACACTGCACGCTGCACGATACGATGCATGATACGCTGCACGGTACACTACACGATACGCTGCATGATACGATGCACGATACGCTGCATGGTACACTACACGCTGCATGATACACTGCACGGTACGCTACACGCTGCACGGTACGCTGCACGGTACGCTTCACGATGCACGGTACGCTGCACGGTACGCTACACGATACGCTGCACGATACGCTGCACGGTACACTACACGATACGCTGCACGGTACGCTACACGCTGCACGGTACGCTACACGCTGCACGGTACGCTACACGCTGCACGGTACGCTACAAGCTGCACGATACGCTGCACGGTACGCTACACGCTGCACGATACGCTACACGGTACGCTTCACGATGCACGGTACGCTGCACGGTACACTACACGATACCCTGCACGATACGCTGCACGGTACACTACACGGTATACTACACGGTACACTACATTGTACGCTACACGCTGCACGATACCCTGCACGGTACGCTACACGCTGCACGGTACGCTAAACGCTGCACGGTACGCTAAACGCTGCACGGTACGCTACACGCTGCACGGTACGCTGCACGATACGCTGCACGGTACGCTACACCGTACGCTGCACGATACGCTACACGGTACGCTACACGCTGCACGGTACGCTACACTATACGGTACAATACACGGTACACTACCCGGTACACTACACGGTACACTACACGCTACACTACACGGTACGCTACACCATATGCTGCAAGATACGCTGCACGATACGTTGCACGATACGATGCACGGTACGCTACACGATACGCTGCACGGTACGCTACACGCTGCACGGTACGCTCACGCTGAACGGTACGCTATACGCTGTACGGTACGCTGCACGGTAAGCTACACGATACACGCTGAACGGTACGATACACGCTGTACGGTACGCTGCACGGTACGCTACACGCTGCATGATACGCTGCACGGTACACTACACGCTACGCGATACGATGCACGATACGCTGCACGGTTCGCTACACCTTGCACGATACCCTGCACGGTACGCTACACGCTGCACGGTACGCTACAATACACGGTACACTACACTGTACACCATACGCTACATTACACGGTACGCTACACCGTATGCTGCACGATACGCTGCACGATACGCTGCACGGTACGCTACACGATATGCTGCACGATACGCTGCACGGTACGCTACACGCTACACGGTACGCTACACGCTGAACGGTAGGCTACACACCACGCTGCACGGTATGCTACACGCTGCACGATACGCTGCACGGTACGCTACATGATACGCTGCACGATACGCTGCACGGTTCGCTACACCCTGCACGATACGCTGCAAGTTACGCTACACGATGCACGATACGCTGCACGGTACGCTACATGCTGCACGATACGCTGCACGGTACGCTACACGTTGCACGGTACGCTGCACGATACACTGCACGGTACGCTACACGCTGCACGATACGCTGCACGGTACGCTACACGCTGCACGATACGATGCACGGTACGTTACAAGCTGCACGGTACGCTACACGCTGCACGATACGATGCACGATACGTTGCACGGTACACTACACGATACGCTGCACGGTACACTACACGATACGCTGCACGATACGCTGCACGGTACACTACACGGTATACTACACGGTACACTACATGGTATGCTACACGCTGCATGATACAATGTACGGTACGCTACACGCTGCACGGTACGCTGCACGGTACGCTACACGATACGCTGCACGATACGCTGCACGATACCCTGCACGGTACACTACACGATACGCTGCACGGTACAATACACGATACTATGCACGATACGCTGCACGGTACACTACACGATACGCTACACGATACGCTGCACGGTACACTACACGATACGCTGCACGATACGCTACACGATGCACGGTACGCTACACGTTACACGCTGAACGGTACGCTACACGCTGTACGGTACGATGCACGGTACGCTACACGCTGCACGATACGCTGAACGGTTCACTACACCCTGCACGATACGCTGCACGGTACGCTACACGCTGCACGATATGCTGCACGGTACGCTACACGCTGCATGCTGAACGGTACGCTACACGCTGTACGGTACGATGCACGGTACGCTACACGCTGAACGGTACGCTGTACGGTACGATGCACGGTACGCTACGCGCTGCACGATATGCTGCACGGTACGCTACACGCTACACGATACGCTGCACGATACGCTGTACGGTTCGCTACACCATGTACGATACGCTGCACGGTACGCTACACGCTGCACGATATGCTGCACGGTACGTTGCACGCTGTACGATACGCTGCACGGTACACTACACGATACGATGCACGATACGCTGTACGGTACACTACACGGTATACTACACGGTACACTACATGGTACGCTACACGCTGCACGATACACTGCACGCTACGCTTCACGCTGCACGGTACGCTGTACGGTACACTACACGGTATACTACACGGTACACTAAATGGTACGCTACACGCTGCACGATACACTGCACGCTACGCTTCACGCTGCACGGTACGCTGCACGGTACGCTGAACGGTACGCTACACGCTGCACGGTACGCTACACGCTGCACGGTACGCTGAACGGTACGCTACACTACACGATACGCTGCACGATACGCTGCACGGTACGCTACACCGTACGCTGCACGATACGCTACACGGTACGCTACACGCTGCACGGTACGCTACACTGCACGGTACACTACACGCTACACTACACGGTACGCTACACCGTATGATGCACGATACGCTGCACGATACGCTGCACGATACGCTGCACGGTACGCTACACCGTACGCTGCACGATACGCTACACGGTACGCTACACGCTGCACGGTACGCTACACTATACGGTACAATACACGGTACACTACCCGGTACACTACACGGTACACTACACGCTACACTACACGGTACGCTACACCGTATGCTGCAAGATACGCTGCACGATACGATGCACGGTACACTATACGATACGCTGCACGATACGCCGCACGATACGATGCACGTTACACTACACAATACGCTGCACGATACGCTGTACGGTACACTACACGGTATACTACACGGTACACTACATGGTACGCTACACGCTGCACGATACACTGCACGCTACGCTTCACGCTGCACGGTACGCTGCACGGTACGCTGAACGGTACGCTACACGCTGCACGGTACGCTACACGCTGCACGGTACGCTGAACGGTACGCTACACTACACGATACGCTGCACGATACGCTGCACGGTACGCTACACCCTGCACGATACGCTGCAAGTTACGCTACACGCTGCATGATACGCTGCACGGTACGCTACACGCGGCACGATACCATACACGGTACGCTACACTACACGGTACGCTACACTACACGGTACGCTACACGGTACGCTACGCTACACGGTACGCTACAATACACGGTACGCTACGATACACGCTACGCTACACTACACGGTACGCTACACTACACGGTACGCTACACGGTACGCTACGCTACACGCTACGCTACGCTACAAGCTATGCTACTCTACACGGTACGCTACACTACACGGTACGCTACGCTACACGCTACGCTACACGGTACGCTACACTACATGCTACGCCACACGGTACGCAACGCTACACGCTACGCTACACGGTACGCTACACTACACGGTACGCTACACGCTACACTACACGGTACACTACACGGTACGTTACACGGTACGCTACGCTACACGGAACGCTACACGGAACGCTACACTACACGGTACACTACACGCTACGCTACACGGTACGATACATTACGCTACACGTACACTACACTACACGGTACACTACACGCTACGCTACGCTAATTACACCAATGTTCCTTATCTGGTATATATACATTCTTCCAAATTTTAGGATAAAATCACAGAATAAATGATTCAATGGTACGACATAATGTTCGTAAATCCATTGATAAAGAGGCCCCAACTACACAGTAGTTAATATGGTCACTTTCATTTTGTTACAAGTACGTGTGCTATATGATTCGAGGGAACAGTACGTGTGGTATATGCTTAGAGGGAGGGAACAGTACAGGTGCTATATACTTAGACGGAACAGTACGTGTGCTATATGCATATAGTGAACAGTAGGTGTACTATATATTTAGAGGGAACAGAACGTGTGCTATATACTTAGAGAGAACAGTACGTCTACTACATGCTTAGAGGCAACAGTACGTGTGCTATATGCTTAGAGGCATCAGTACGTGTGCTATATGCCTAGAGGGAACAATACGTGTGCTATATGCTTAGAGGCAACATTACTTGTGCTATATACTTAGAGGCAACATTACGTGTGCTATATGCTTAGAGGGAACAGTACGTGTGCTATATACTTAGAGGCAACAGTACGTGTGCTATATACTTAGAGGCAACATTACGTGTGCTATATGCTTAGAGGCAACAGTACGTGTGCTATATACTTAGAGGCAACATTACGTGTGCTATATGCTTAGAGGTAACAGTACGTGTGTTATATGCTTAGAGGCAACAGTACGTGTGCTATATGCCTAGAGGGAACAGTATGTGTGCTATATGCTTAGAGGGAAGAGTACGTGTGCTATATGCTTAGAGGCAACAGTACGTGTGCTCTATGCCTAGAGGGAACAGTACGTGTGCTATGTGCTTAGAGGGAACAGTACGTGTGATATATGCTTAGAGGCAACAGTACGTGTGCTATATGCTTAGAGGCAACAGTACGTGTGCTATATGCTTAGAGGGAACAGTACGTGTGATATATGCTTAGAGGCAACAGTACGTGTGCTATATGCTTAGAGGCAACATTACGTGTGCTATATGCTTAGAGGGAACAGTACGTGTGCAATATGCTTAGAGGGAACAGTACGTGTTCTATATGCTTAGAGGCAACAGTACCTGTGATATATGCTTAGAGGCAACAGTACGTGTGCTATATGCTTAGAGGGAACAGTACGTGTGCTATATACTTAGAGGGAACAGTTCGTGTGCTATATGCTTAGAGGCAACATTACGTGTGCTATATGCTTAGAGGCAACATTACGTGTGCTATATGCTTAGAGGCAACATTACGTGTGCTATATGCTTAGAGGCAACATTACGTGTGCTATATGCTTAGATGCAACATTACGTGTGCTATATGCTTAGAGGCAACATTACGTATGCTATATGCTTAGAGGCAACATTACGTGTGCTAAATGCTTAGAGGCAACAGTACGTGTGTAACAAAATGAAAGTGACCATTTTAACAAATGTGTAGTTGGGGCCTCTTTATCAATGGATTTCAGAGCATTTTGCCGTACCATTGAAACATTTATTCAGTGATTTTATCATAAATTGGGACGAATGTATCTATACCAGATAAAGGACAGTGGTGTATTATTCTATATCACTTATAGGGGAAATTCCCGTTTATTTGATATAAATCCGACTAGTATTAGCAGATTTGGGTTTATTCTTTTCAAATCACTGTTCCCTTTATCAGTGAAATTAACCTCCAGGGCCTGATAAGAACGCGCAGTCAATATGGTATGTTTCATATCGGCTGATAAAATTCATGAGAAAAGCGTGCGTATACTCAGGTGAAGGCTCTATAAATTCGGCCCCGTACAGTGCACTGACATTGCTTTCGGAACATCACACTTGACTGTTGTGAATTGTACATGCGACAGATTTGGGTATGTAACTATATATTATATTGTTCGTAGTTGTCATTAGGTTATTTTATCTGAAACGTCGTCTAAAGCAACTGTCGGAGACGTTACCAGAAACGTGTTGTAGTAAATCGTTATTAAATGTAGTTCTAGTGATTTACGACGATGGATATCTAGTTATTTACTGTTCTTGCATGCATAATAATTAACTAATAACTACTGTTGAATCCAGTGTTGAATATATGGCTGGGCAGAGTTGTGATCAGCTGTTGTTGAAAGGGGTAGCATGTACGCTCAAATTGCAGGAGCGGAGTAAGAGGTCTCGAGTGGTTCTAAGTTTGTGTATATATATCAATATAGATATACCATATGAGGTCATGATGGGTACAGAGTCGTTGTATATTAAGACCGTGAAGGTCACCATGTGTATTGATTCTACATAGACGTGTGTGTATCTATGTCTAAGCATTATGGTAACTATTGTCTTGTTGTTGTACCACAATGCTATAATATAAGGTGGTAAGAAGAGCCGAGTAGATTGACGTAGCACAATGGTTTTGTATGTGTTATTGTTGTAGTCGCTTCATGCCTGAACCAGGAGCCGTGAGAGGTGTAGCTCAGGGGCGTAGATCCTGTTCGAAACGATCAAGATAACAAGCTGGGGCACGAGCCGACTGGGATAGTTTGCCGGCGTGAGCTGGTGACGTCCATATACTGGAGAGTGTCAGCGGTAGCTGTACAGCATCGAGTCCGCCGTCAGTGGAAAGGGTCCTTAGGACGCAGGGAGTTAATGATCTTGTGTATTGTAAATCTTTAAAGTGTGCATTATAGCACTGTGACGGCAATACTTGCCAAGCTTTTAAAGTGTGCATTATAGCACTGTGATGGCCATACGTGCCAATGTTTAAATAGGTGTATTATAGCCTAAAGCCGAGTTTGGAATGGCAGAGATTTAGATCTCGGAACTGTGACATAAATTAACGGCATTACCAGCCGAAGACCGGGCTCTATACCGGAAGTGAAGCCATCATCTGTGAAGAGCCAAACTACGGACAAACATACGTCTCTTACCATTCATTGTCTTTGTTGCAAGTGTTGTTTGATGTATATTAAAAATTGTAAATCTACTTAGTCTTTATGCATACACTTGATCCTGGTATCCGTGACCCTGAGATAAGCTGGCCCTCGTGTCATTCTGTGACAACGTGTGCTATATGCTTAGAGGCAACAGTACGTGTGCTATATGCCTAGAGGGAACATTACGTGTGCTATATGCTTGGAGGGAACAGTACGTGTGATATATGCTTAAAGGGAACAGTACGTGTGCTATATGCTTAGAGGGAACAGTACGTGTGCTATATGCTTAGGGGGAACATTACGTGTGCTATATGCTTAGAGGGAACAGTACCTGTGCTATATGCTTAGAGGGAAAAATACGTGTGCTATTTGCTTACAAGGAACAGTACCTGTGCTATATGCATAGAGAGAATAGTACGTGTGCTATATGCCTAGAGGGAACAGTACGTGTGCTATATGCCTAGAGGGAACAGTACGTGTGCTATATGCCTAGAGGGAACAGTACGTGTGTTATATGCCTAGAGGGAACAGTACGTGTGCTATATGCCTAGAGGGAACAGTACGTGTGCTATATGCCTAGAGGGAACAGTACGTGTGCTATATGCCTAGAGGGAACAGTACGTGTGTTATATGCCTAGAGGGAACAGTACGTGTGCTATATGCCTAGAGGGAACAGTACGTGTGCTATATGCCTAGAGGGAACAGTACGTGTGCTATATGCCTAGAGGGAACAGTACGTGTGCCATATGCCTAGAGGGAACAGTACGTGTGCCATATGCCTAGAGGGAACAGTACGTGTGCTATATGCCTAGAGGGAACAGTACGTGTGCTATATGCCTAGAGGGAACAGTACGTGTGCTATATGCCTAGAGGGAACAGTACGTGTGCTATATGCCTAGAGGGAATAGTACGTGTGCTATATGCCTAGAGGGAACAGTAGGTGTGTTATATGCCTAGAGGGAACAGTAGGTGTGATATATGCCTGGAGGGAACAGTAGGTATGATATATGCCTTTAGGGAACAGTACGTGTGATATATGCCTGGAGGGAACAGTACGTGTGATATATGCCTAGAGGGAACAGGTACGTGTGATATATGCCTAGAGGGAACAGTACGTGTGATATAGGCCTAGAGGCAACAGTACGTGTGCTATATGCCTAGAGGGAACAGTACGTGTGCTATATGCCTAGAGGGAACAGTACGTGTGATATGTTCATAGAGGGAACAGCAGTACGTGTGTCATATACTTACAGACAACAGTATGTATGATATTTGCTCAGAGGGAACAATACGTGTGCTACATGCTTAGATGGAACAATACGTGTGCTATATGCTTAGAGGGAACAGTGCTTGTGCTATATGCTTAGAGGGAACAGTACGTGTGCTCTATGCTTAGAGGGAACAATACGTGTGCTATATGCTTAGAGGGAACAGTACGTGTGCTCTATGCTTAGAGGGAACAGTAAGTGTGCTATATGCTTAGAGGGAACAGTACGTGTGCTATATGCTTAGAGGGAACAGTAAGTGTGCTATATGCTTAGAGGGAACAGTACGCGTGCTATATGCTGCTTAGAGGGAACAGTATGTGTGCGATATGCTTAGAGGGAGGGAACAGTACGTGTGCTATTTACTTAGAGGGAACAGTACGTGAGCTATATGTTTAGAGGGAACAGTACGTGTGCTCTATGCTTAGAGGGAACAGTACTTGTGCTATATACTTAGAGGGAACAGTACGTGTGCTATATGCCTAGAGGGAACAGTACGTGTGCTATATGCCTAGAGGGAACAGTACGTGTGCTATATGCCTAGAGGGAACAGTACGTGTGCTATATGCCTAGAGGGAATAGTACGTGTGCTATATGCCTAGAGGGAACAGTACGTGTGCTATATGCCTAGAGGTAACAGTAGGTGTGATATATGCCTGGAGAGAACAGTAGGTATGATATATGCCTTTAGGGAACAGTACGTGTGATATATGCCTAGAGGGAACAGTACGTGTGATATATGCCTAGAGGGAACAGTACGTGTGATATATGCCTAGAGGGAACAGTACGTGTGATATAGGCCTAGAGGGAACAGTACGTGTGATATATGCCTAGAGGCAACAGTACGTGTGCTATATGCCTAGAGGCAACAGTACGTGTGCTATATGCCTAGAGGGAACAGTACGTGTGATATATGCCTAGAGGGAACAGTACGTGTGCTATATGCCTAGAGGGAACAGTACATGTGATATATGCCTAGAGGGAACAGTACGTGAGATATGTTCATAGAGGGAACAGCAGTACGTGTGTCATATACTTACAGACAACAGTATGTATGATATTTGCTCAGAGGGAACAATACGTGTGCTACATGCTTAGATGGAACAATACGTGTGCTATATGCTTAGAGGGAACAGTGATTGTACTATATGCTTAGAGGGAACAGTACGTGTGCTCTATGCTTAGAGGGAACAATACGTGTGCTATATGCTTAGAGGGAACAGTACGTGTGCTACATGCTTAGAGGGAACAATACGTGTCCTATACTTACAGACAACAGTATGTATGATATTTGCTTACAGGGAACAGTACGTGTGCTATATGTTTAGAGGGAACAATACGTGTCCTATACTTACAGACAACAGTATGTATGATATTTGTTTACAGGGAACAGTACGTGTGCTATATGTTTAGAGGGAACAGTATGTGTGCTATATGCTTAGAGGGAACAGCAGTACATGTGCTATATGCTTAGAGGGAGGGAACAGTACGTGTACTATATACTGAGAGGGAACAGTACGTGTACTATATGCTTAGAGGGAACAGTACATGTGTTATATACTTAGAGGGAACAGTACGTGTGCTATATGCCTAGAGGCAACAGTACGTGTGCTATATGCCTAGAGGGAACAGTACGTGTGCTATATGCCTAGAGGGAACAGTACGTGTGCTATATGCCTAGAGGGAACAGTAGGTGTGCTCTGTGCTTAGAGGGAACAGTACTTGTGCTATATACTTAGAGGGAACAGTACGTGTGCTATATGCCTAGAGGGAACAGTACGTGTGCTATATGCCTAGAGGGAACAGTACGTGTGCTATATGCCTAGAGGGAACAGTACGTGTGCTATATGCCTAGAGGGAACAGTAGGTGTGCTATATGCCTAGAGGGAACAGTAGGTGTGCTATATGCCTAGAGGGAACAGTAGGTGTGCTATATGCCTAGAGGGAACAGTAGGTGTGATATATGAATAGAGGGAACAGTACGTGTGATATATGCCTAGAGGGAACAGTACGTGTGATATATGCCTAGAGGGAACAGTACGTGAGCTATATGCCTAGAGGGAACAGTATGTGTGATATGTTCATAGAGGGAACAGCAGTACGTGTACTATATACTTAGAGGGAACAGTACGTGTACTATATACTTAGAGGGAACAATACGTGTGCTATATACTTAGAGGGAGGGAACAGTACGTGTGCTATATACTTAGAGGGAACAATACGTGTGCTATATACTTAGAGGGATCAGTACGTGTACTATATACTTAGAGGGAACAGTACCTGTGATATATACTTAGAGGGAACAGTACGTGTGCTATATCCATAGAGGGAAAGGCACGTGTGCTCTATGCTTAGAGGGAACAGTACGTGTGCTCTATGCTTAGAGGGAACAGTACCTGTGCTATTTGCTTAGAGGTAACGGCAGTACGTGTGATATATGATTCGAGGGAAGAGTACGTGTGTTATATGCATATAGTGAACAGTAGGTGCACTATATATGTTTCGAGGGATCAGTAACTGTGATATATGCTTAGAGGGAACAGTATGTGTGCGATATGCTTAGACGGAACAGTACGTGTGCTATATGCTTAGAGGGAACAGTACGTGTGCTATATCCTTAGAGGTAAACGCACGTGTTCTCTATGCTTAGAGGGAACAGTACGTCTGCTATATGCTTAGAGGGAACAGCAGAACGTGTGCTATATTCATAGATGGAAACATACGTGTGATATATGCATAGAGGGAACAGTACGTGTGCTATATGCATAGAGAGAATAGTACGTGTGCTATATGCCTAGATGGAACAGTATGTGTGATATATGCTTAGAGGGAACAGTACTTGTGCTATATGCCTAGAGGGAACAGTAAGTGTGCTATATGCATAGAGGGAACAGTACGTGGGCTCTATGCTTAGAGAGATCAGTACGTGTACTATATGTCTAGATGGAACAGTACGTGTGCTATATGCCTATAGGGAACAGTACGTGTGTTATATGCCTAGAGGGAACAGTACATATGCTATATGCCTAGAGGGAACAGTACGTGTGATATATGCCTAGAGTGAACAATACGTGTGATATATGCCTAGAGGTAACAGTACGTGTGCTATATGCATAGAGGGAACAGTACGTGTGATATATGCCTAGAGGGAACAGTACGTGTGATATATGCCTAGAGGGAACAGTACGTGTGATATATGCCTAGAGGGAACAGTACGTGTGCTATATGTCTAGAGGGAACAGTACGTGTGATATATGCATAGAGGGAAAAGTACGTGTGATAAATGCCTAGAGGGAACAGTACATGTGCTATATGCCAAAACAACAATAGAGGGAACAGTACGTGTGATATATGCCTAGAGGGAACAGTACGTGTGATATATACTTAGAGGGAACAATACATGTGCTCTATGCTTAGAGGGAACAATACGTGTGCTATATGCTTAGAGGGAACAGTACGTGTACTATATACTTAGAGGGAACAGTACGTGTGCTATATACTTAGAGGGAACAGTTACGTGTGCTATATGCTTAGAGGGAAAAGTACGTGTACTATAAACTTAGAGGGAACAGTAAGTGTGCTATATACTTAGATGGAACAGTACGTGTGTTATATACTTAGAGGGAACAGTACGTGTACTATATACATAGAGGGAACAATACGTGTACTATATGCTTAGAGGGAACAGTACATGTACTATATACTTAGAGGGAACAGTACGTGTACTATATACTTAGAGGGAACAATACGTGTACTATATACTTAGAGGGAACAGTACGTGTACTATATGCTTAGAGGGAACAGTACATGT
Source organism: Archivesica marissinica (assembly GCA_014843695.1). NCBI lineage: Eukaryota > Metazoa > Mollusca > Bivalvia > Venerida > Vesicomyidae > Archivesica > Archivesica marissinica. Next base: position 629,156 of record JABXNX010000020.1, on the reverse strand, counting down.
ACTATATACTTAGAGGGAACAGTACGTGTACTATATACTTAGAGGGAACAATACGTGTACTATATACTTAGAGGGAACAGTACATGTACTATATACATAGAGGGAACAGTACGTGTACTATATACTTAGAGGGAACAATACGTGTACTATATACTTAGAGGGAACAGTACATGTACTATATACTTAGAGGGAACAGTACGTGTACTATATGCCTAGAGGGAACAGTACGTGTACTATATGCCTAGAGGGAACAGTACGTGTACTATATGCCTAGAGGGAACAGTACGTGTACTATATGCCTAGAGGGAACAGTACGTGTACTATATGCCTAGAGGGAACAGTACGTGTGCTATATGCCTAGAGGGAATAGTACGTGTGCTATATGCCTAGAGGGAACAGTACGTGTACTATATACTTAGAGGGAACAGTAAGTGTGCTATATACTTAGAGGGAACAGTACGTGTGTTATATACTTAGAGGGAACAGTACGTGTACTATATACTTAGAGGGAACAATACGTGTGTTATATACTTAGAGGGAACAGTACGTGTGCTATATACTTAGAGGGAACAGTACGTGTACTATATACTTAGAGGGAACAATACGTGTGCTATATACTTAGAGGGAACAGTACGTGTACTATATACTTAGAGGGAACAGTACGTGTACTATATACTTAGAGGGAACAGTACGTGTACTATATACTTAGAGGGAACAGTACGTGTACTATATACTTAGAGGGAACAGTACGTGTACTATATGCTTAGAGGGAACAGTACATGTGTTATATACTTAGAGGGAACAGTACGTGTACTATATACTTAGAGGGAACAGTACGTGTACTATATACTTAGAGGGAACAGTACGTGTACTATATGCTTAGAGGGAACAGTACATGTGTTATATACTTAGAGGGAACAATACGTGTGCTATGCTTAGAGGGAGGGAACAGTACGTGTGCTATATACTTAGAGGGAACAGTACGTGTACTATATACTTAGAGGGAACAATACGTGTACTATATACTTAGAGGGAACAGTACCTGTGATATATACTTAGAGGGAACAGTACTTGTGCTATATCCATAGAGGGAAAGGCACGTGTGCTCTATGCTTAGAGGGAACAGTACGTGTGCTCTATGCTTAGAGGGAACAGTACCTGTGCTGTTTGCTTAGAGGTAACGGCAGTACGTGTGATATATGATTCGAGGGAAGAGTACGTGTGTTATATGCATATAGTGAACAGTAGGTGCACTATATGTTTCGAGGGATCAGTAACTGTGATATATGCTTAGAGGGAACAGTATGTGTGAGATATGCTTAGACGGAACAGTACGTGTGCTATATGCTTAGAGGGAACAGTACGTGTGCTATATCCTTAGAGGTAAACGCACGTGTTCTCTATGCTTAGAGGGAACAGTACGTGTGCTATATGCTTAGAGGGAACAGCAGTACGTGTGCTATATTCATAGAGGGAAAGGCACGTGTGCTCTATGCTTAGAGGGAACAGTACGTGTGCTCTATGCTTAGAGGGAACAGTACCTGTGCTATTTGCTTAGAGGGAATAGCAGTACGTGTGCTATATTCATAGATGGAAACATACGTGTGCTATATTCATAGATGGAACAGTACGTGTGCTATATGCATAGAGAGAATAGTACGTGTGCTATATGCTTAGAGGGAACAGTACGTGTACTATATGCATAGAGGGAACAGTACGTGTGCTATATGCATAGAGGGAACAATACGTGTACTATATACTTCGAGGGAACAGTACGTGTGCTATATACTTAGAGGGAACAGTACGTGTGCTATATGCTTAGAGGGAACAGTACGTGTACTATATACTTCGAGGGAACAGTACGTGTACTATATACTTAGAGGGAACAGTACGTGTGCTATATACTTAGAGGGAACAGTATGTGTACTATATACTTAGAGGGATCAGTACGTGTACTATATGCTTATAGGGAACAGTACGTGTGCTATATGCTTAGAGGGAACAGTACATGTACTATATACTTAGAGGGAACAGTAAGTGTGCTATATACTTAGAGGGAACAGTACGTGTGTTATACACTTAGAGGGAACAGTACGTGTGCTATATACTTAGAGGGAACAATACGTGTGCTATATGCTTAGAGGGAACAGGACGTGTACTATATGCCTAGAGGGAACAGTACGTGTGCTATATGCCTAGAGGGAACAGTACGTGTGCTATATGCCTAGAGGGAACAGTACGTGTGCTATATGCCTAGAGGGAACAGTACGTGTGCTATATGCATAGAGGGAACAGTACGTGTGCTATATGCCTAGAGGGAACAGTACGTGTGCTATATGCCTAGAGGGAACAGTACGTGTACTATATACTTAGAGGGAACAGTACGTGTACTATATGCTTAGAGGGAACAGTACATGTGTTATATACTTAGAGGGAACAATACGTGTGTTATATACTTAGAGGGAACAGTACGTGTACTATATACTTAGAGGGAACAGTACGTGTGCTATATCCATAGAGGGAAAGGCACGTGTGCTCTATGCTTAGAGGGAACAGTACGTGTGCTCTATGCTTAGAGGGAACAGTACCTGTGCTATTTGCTTAGAGGTAACGGCAGTACGTGTGATATATGATTCGAGGGAAGAGTACGTGTGTTATATGCATATAGTGAACAGTAGGTGCACTATATGTTTCGAGGGATCAGTAACTGTGATATATGCTTAGAGGGAACAGTATGTGTGCGATATGCTTAGACGGAACAGTACGTGTGCTATATGCTTAGAGGGAACAGTACGTGTGCTATATCCTTAGATGGAACAGTACATGTGTTATATACTTAGAGGGAACAGTACGTGTACTATATACTTAGAGGGAACAGTACGTGTGCTATATACTTAGAGGGAACAATACGTGTACTATATACTTAGAGGGAACAGTACGTGTGCTCTATGCTTAGAGGGAACAGTACCTGTGCTATATGCTTAGAGGGAATAGCAGTACGTGTGCTATATTCATAGATGGAAACATACGTGTGATATATGCATAGAGGGAACAGTACGTGTGCTATATGCATAGAGAGAATAGTACGTGTGCTATATGCTTAGAGGGAACAGTACGTGTGCTATATACTTAGAGGGAACAGTACGTGTACTATATACTTAGAGGGAACAGTATGTGTGATATATACTTAGAGGGAACAGTACGTGTGTTATATACTTAGAGGGAACAGTACGTGTACTATATACTTAGAGGGAACAGTAAGTGTGCTATATACTTAGAGGGAACAGTACGTGTGCTATATACTTAGAGGGAACAATACGTGTACTATATACTTAGAGGGAACAATACATGTACTATATACTTAGAGGGAACAGTACGTGTACTATATACTTAGAGGGAACAATACGTGTACTATATACTTAGAGGGAACAATACATGTACTATATACTTAGAGGGAACAGTACGTGTACTATATACTTAGAGGGAACAGTACGTGTGATATATGTCTAGATGGAACAGTACGTGTGCTATATGCCTATATGGAACAGTACGTGTGTTATATGCCTAGAGGGAACAGTATATGTGCTATATGCCTAGAGGGAACAGTACGTGTGATATATGCCTAGAGGGAACAATACGTGTGATATATGCCTAGAGGGAACAGTACGTGTGCTATATGCATAGACGGAACAGTACGTGTGATATATGCATAGAGGGAACAGTACGTGTGCTATATACATAGATGGAACAGTACGTGTGCTATATACATAGAGGGAACAGTACGTGTACTATATACTTAGAGGAAACAATATGTGTACTATATACTTAGAGGGAACAGTACGTGTACTATATACTTAGAGGGAACAGTACGTGTACTATATACTTAGAGGGAACAGTACGTGAGCTATATGCCTAGAGGGAACAGTATGTGTGATATGTTCATAGAGGGAACAGCAGTACGTGTACTATATACTTAGAGGGAACAGTACGTGTGCTATATACTTAGAGGGAACAGTACCTGTGATATATACTTAGAGGGAACAGTACGTGTGCTATATCCATAGAGGGAAAGGCACGTGTGCTCTATGCTTAGAGTGAACAGTACGTGTGCTCTATGCTTAGAGGGAACAGTACCTGTGCTATTTGCTTAGAGGTAACGGCAGTACGTGTGATATATGATTCGAGGGAAGAGTACGTGTGTTATATGCATATAGTGAACAGTAGGTGCACTATATATGTTTCGAGGGATCAGTAACTGTGATATATGCTTAGAGGGAACAGTATGTGTGCGATATGCTTAGACGGAACAGTACGTGTGCTATATGCTTAGAGGGAACAGTACGTGTGCTATATCCTTAGAGGTAAACGCACGTGTTCTCTATGCTTAGAGGGAACAGTACGTCTGCTATATGCTTAGAGGGAACAGCAGAACGTGTGCTATATTCATAGATGGAAACATACGTGTGATATATGCATAGAGGGAACAGTACGTGTGCTATATGCATAGAGAGAATAGTACATGTGCTATATGCCTAGATGGAACAGTATGTGTGATATATGCTTAGAGGGAACAGTACTTGTGCTATATGCCTAGAGGGAACAGTAAGTGTGCTATATGCATAGAGGGAACAGTACGTGGGCTCTATGCTTAGAGAGATCAGTACGTGTACTATATGTCTAGATGGAACAGTACGTGTGCTATATGCCTATAGGGAACAGTACGTGTGTTATATGCCTAGAGGGAACAGTACATATGCTATATGCCTAGAGGGAACAGTACGTGTGATATATGCCTAGAGTGAACAATACGTGTGATATATGCCTAGAGGTAACAGTACGTGTGCTATATGCATAGAGGGAACAGTACGTGTGATATATGCCTAGAGGGAACAGTACGTGTGATATATGCCTAGAGGGAACAGTACGTGTGATATATGCCTAGAGGGAACAGTACGTGTGCTATATGTCTAGAGGGAACAGTACGTGTGATATATGCATAGAGGGAAAAGTACGTGTGATAAATGCCTAGAGGGAACAGTACATGTGCTATATGCCTAGAGGGAACAGTACGTGTGATATATGCCTAGAGGGAACAGTACGTGTGATATATACTTAGAGGGAACAATACATGTGCTCTATGCTTAGAGGGAACAATACGTGTGCTATATGCTTAGAGGGAACAGTACGTGTACTATATACTTAGAGGGAACAGTACGTGTGCTATATACTTAGAGGGAACAGTTACGTGTGCTATATGCTTAGAGGGAAAAGTACGTGTACTATAAACTTAGAGGGAACAGTAAGTGTGCTATATACTTAGATGGAACAGTACGTGTGTTATATACTTAGAGGGAACAGTACGTGTACTATATACATAGAGGGAACAATACGTGTACTATATACTTAGAGGGAACAATACGTGTACTATATACTTAGAGGGAACAGTACATGTACTATATACTTAGAGGGAACAGTACGTGTACTATATGCCTAGAGGGAACAGTGCGTGTGCTATATGCCTAGAGGGAATAGTACGTGTACTATATACTTAGAGGGAACAGTAAGTGTACTATATACTTAGAGGGAACAATACGTGTGTTATATACTTAGAGGGAACAATACGTGTGCTATATACTTAGAGGGAACAGTACGTGTACTATATACTTAGAGGGAACAGTACGTGTACTATATGCTTAGAGGGAACAGTACATGTGTTATATACTTAGAGGGAACAATACGTGTGCTATATGCTTAGAGGGAGGGAACAGTACGTGTGCTATATACTTAGAGGGAACAGTACGTGTACTATATACTTAGAGGGAACAATACGTGTACTATATACTTAGAGGGAACAGTACCTGTGATATATACTTAGAGGGAACAGTACTTGTGCTATATCCATAGAGGGAAAGGCACGTGTGCTCTATGCTTAGAGGGAACAGTACGTGTGCTCTATGCTTAGAGGGAACAGTACCTGTGCTGTTTGCTTAGAGGTAACGGCAGTACGTGTGATATATGATTCGAGGGAAGAGTACGTGTGTTATATGCATATAGTGAACAGTAGGTGCACTATATGTTTCGAGGGATCAGTAACTGTGATATATGCTTAGAGGGAACAGTATGTGTGAGATATGCTTAGACGGAACAGTACGTGTGCTATATGCTTAGAGGGAACAGTACGTGTGCTATATCCTTAGAGGTAAACGCACGTGTTCTCTATGCTTAGAGGGAACAGTACGTGTGCTATATGCTTAGAGGGAACAGCAGTACGTGTGCTATATTCATAGAGGGAAAGGCACGTGTGCTCTATGCTTAGAGGGAACAGTACGTGTGCTTTATGCTTAGAGGGAACAGTACCTGTGCTATTTGCTTAGAGGGAATAGCAGTACGTGTGCTATATTCATAGATGGAAACATACGTGTGCTATATTCATAGATGGAACAGTACGAGTGCTATATGCATAGAGAGAATAGTACGTGTGCTATATGCTTAGAGGGAATAGTACGTGTGCTATATACTTAGAGGGAACAGTACGTGTGCTATATACTTAGAGGGAACAGTACGTGTACTATATACTTAGAGGTAACAATACGTGTGCTATATGCTTATAGGGAACAGTACGTGTACTATATACTTAGAGGGAACAATACATGTGCTATATGCTTATAGGGAACAGTACGTGTGCTATATGCTTAGACGGAACAGTACGTGTGCTATATGCTTAGACGGAACAGTACGCGTGCTATATGCTTAGAGGGAACAGTACGTGTGCTATATGCTTAGAGGGAACAGTACGTGTGCTATATGCTTATAGGGAACAGTACGTGTGCTATATCCTTAGAGGGAACAGTACGTGTGTTATATACTAAGAGGGAACAGTATGTGTACTATATACTTATAGGGAATAATACGTGTACTATATACTTAGAGGGAACAGTACGTGTGCTATATACTTAGAGGGAACAGTACGTGTGATATATGCTTAGAGGGAACAGTACGTGTGCTATTTACTTAGAGGTAACAGCAGTACGTGTGATATATGCCTAGAGGGAACAGTACGTGAGCTATATGCCTAGAGGGAACAGTATGTGTGATATGTTCATAGAGGGAACAGCAGTACGTGTACTATATACTTAGAGGGAACAGTACGTGTACTATATACTTAGAGGGAACAGTACGTGTGCTATATACTTAGTGGGAACAGTACGTGTGCTATATACTTAGAGGTAACAATACGTGTGCTATATACTTAGAGGGAACAGTACCTGTGCTATATACTTAGAGGGAACAGTGCATGTGCTATATACTTAGAGGTAACAATACGTGTGCTATATACTTAGAGGGAACAGTACGTGTGCTATATACTTAGAGGGAACAGTGCATGTGCTATATCCATAGAGGGAAAAGCACGTGTGCCCTATGCTTAGAGGGAACAGTACCTGTGCTATATTCATAGAGGGAAAAGCACGTGTGCTCTATGCTTAGAGGGAACAGTACCTGTGCTATACTCATAGAGGGAAAAGCACGTGTGCTCTATGCTTAGAGGGAACAGTACCTATGCTATATCCATAGAGGGAAAAGCACGTGTGCCCTATGCTTAGAGGGAACAGTACCTGTGCTATATCCATAGAGGGAAAAGCACGTGTGCTCTATGCTTAGAGGGAACAGTAGCTGTGCTATACTCATAGAGGGAAAAGCACGTGTGCTCTATGCTTAGAGGGAACAGTACATGTGCTCTATGCTTAGAGGGAACAGTACGTGTGCTATTTGCTTAGAGGTAACGGCAGTACGTGTGATATATGATTCAAGGGAAGAGTACGTGTGTTATATGCATATAGTGACCAGTAGGTGCACTATATGTTTCGAGAGATCAGTAACTGTGATATATGCTTAGAGGGAAGAGTATGTGTGCGATATGCTTAGACGGGACAGTACGTGTGCTATATGCTTAGAGGGAACAGTACGTGTGCTATATGCTTAGAGGGAACAGCATTATGTGTGCTATATTCATAGATGGAAACATACGTGTGATATATGCATAGCGGGAACAGTACGTGTGATGTATGCTTAGAGGGAACAATAGTACGTGTGCTCTATGCTTAGAGGGAACAGTACGTGTGTTATATGCCTAGAGGGAACAGTACATGTGCTATATGCCTAGAGGGAAGAGTACATGTGCTATATGCCTAGAGGGAACAGTACGTGTGATATATGCCTAGAGGGAACAGTACGTGTGATATATGCTTACATGGGAAATACGTGAGCTATATGCCTAGAGGGAACAGTACGTGTGATATATATTCATAGAGGGAACAACAGTACGTGTGCTATATGCATAGAGAGAATAGTATGTGTGCTATATGCCTAGATGGAATAGTACGTGTGCTATATGCTTAGAGGGAACAATACGTGTGCTTTATGCTTAGAGGGAACAATACGTGTGCTATATGCTTAGAGGGAACAGTACATGTACTATATACTTAGAGGGAACAGTACGTGTACTATATACTTAGAGGGAGGGAACAGTACGTGTGCTATATACTTAGAGGGAACAGTAAGTGTGCTATATACTTAGAGGGAACAGTACGTGTACTATATACTTAGAAGGAACAGTACGTGTGTTATATACTTAGAGGGAACAGTACGTGTACTATATACTTAGAGGGAACAATACGTGTGCTATATACTTAGAGGGAACAGTACGTGTACTATATACTTAGAGGGAACAGTACGTGTACTATATAATTAGAGGGAACAGTACGTGTGCTATATACTTAGAGGGAACAGTACGTGTGCTATATACTTAGAGGGAACAGTATGTGCACTATATGTTTCGAGGGATCAGTAACTGTGATATATGCTTAGAGGGAACAGTATGTGTACGATATGCTTAGACGGGACAGTATGTGTGCTATATGCTTAGAGGGAACAGTACGTGTGCTATATGCTTAGAGGTAAACACACGTGTTCTCTATGCTTAGTGGGAACAGTACGTATGATATATGCTTAGAGGGAACAGCAGTACGTGTGCTATATTCATAGATGGAAACATACGTGTGATATATGCATAGAGGGAACAGTACACGTGATGTATGCTTAGAGGGAACAACAGTACGTGTGCTATATGCATAGTGAGAATAGTACGTGTGCTATATGCTTAGAGGGAACAGTACGTGTGCTATATACTTAGAGGGAACAATACGTGTGCTATATGCTTAGAGGGAGGGAACAGTACGTGTGCTATATACTTAGAGGGAACAATACGTGTACTATATACTTAGAGGGAACAGTACGTGTGCTATATACTTAGAGGGAACAGTACGTGTGCTATATGCTTAGAGGGAACAGTATGTGTGCTATATACTTAGAGGGAACAGTACGTGTGCTATATCCATAGAGGGAAAAGCACGTGTGCTCTATGCTTAGAGGGAACAGTACCTGTGCTATTTGCTTAGAGGTAACGGCAGTACGTGTGTTATATGATTCGAGGGAAGAGTACGTGTGTTATATGCATATAGTGAACAGTAGGTGCACTATATGTTTCGAGGGATCAGTAACTGTGATATATGCTTAGAGGGAACAGTATGTGTGCGATATACTTAGACGGGACAGTATGTGTGCTATATGCTTAGAGGGAACAGTACGTGTGCTATATCCTTAGAGGGAAAAGCACGTGTGCTCTATGCTTAGAGGGAACAGTACGTGTGCTCTATGCTTAGAGGGAACAGTACATGTGCTATTTGCTTAGAGGTAACGGCAGTACGTGTGATATATGATTCGAGGGAAGAGTACGTGTGTTATATGCATATAGTGAACAGTAGGTGCACTATATGTTTCGAGGGATCAGTAACTGTGATATATGCTTAGAGGTAAACGCACGTGTTCTCTATGCTTAGACGGAACAGTACGTGTGCTATATGCTTAGAGGGAACAGCAGTACGTGTGCTATATTCATGGATGGAAATATACGTGTGATATATGCATAGAGGGAACAGCAGTACGTGTGCTATATTCATAGATGGAAACATACGTGTGATATATGCATAGAGGGAACAGTACGTGTGATATATTCATAGAGGGAACAGCAGTACGTGTGTTATATGCTTAGAGGGAACATTACGTGTGTCATATACTTACAGTCAACAGTATGTATGATATTTGCTTAGAGGGAATAGTACGTGTGCTACATGCTTAGATGAAACAGTACGTGTGCTATATGCTTAGAGGGATCAGCACATGTGCTATGTGCTTAGAGGTAACAGTACATGTGCTTAGAGGGAACAGTACATGTGCTATATGCTTAGAGGGAAAAGCAGTACGTGTCCTTAATTTATAGAGGGAACAGTACGTCTGCTATAGGCTTAGAGGGAACAGTACGTGTGCTATATTCATAGAGGGAACAGTACGTGTGATATATGCTTAGATGAAACAGTACGTGTGCTATATGCTTAGATAAAACAGTACATGTGATATATGCTTAAAGGGAATAGCAGTACTTATGCTATATGCTTACAGGAAACAGTACGTGTGCTATATGCTTAGATGAAACAGTACGTGTGCTATATGCTTAGAGGGAACAGTACGAGTATGATAAGCTTAGAGGGAACAGTACTTGTGCTATATGCTTAGAGGGAACAGTATGTGTGCTATATGCTTAGAGGGAACAGTACATGTGCTATAATTATGCTTAGAGGGAACAGTACTTTTGCTATATGCTTAGAGGGAACAGTAGTGCTATATGCCTAGAGGGAACAGTACTTGTGCTATATGCTTAGAGTGAACAGTAGTGCTATATGCCTAGAGGGAACAGTAGTGCTATATACTTAGAGGGAACAGTACGTGTACTATATAATTAGAGGGAACAGTACGTGTGCTATATACTTAGAGGGAACAGTACGTGTGCTATATACTTAGAGGGAACAGTAGGTGCACTATATGTTTCGAGGGATCAGTAACTGTGATATATGCTTAGAGGGAACAGTATGTGTACGATATGCTTAGACGGGACAGTATGTGTGCTATATGCTTAGAGGGAACAGTACGTATGCTATATCCTTAGAGGTAAACGCACGTGTTCTCTATGCTTAGAGGGAACAGTACGTGTGCTATATGCTTAGAGGGAACAGCAGTACGTGTGCTATATTCATAGATGGAAACATACGTGTGATATATGCATAGAGGGAACAGTACGTGTGCTATATGCATAGAGAGAATAGTACGTGTGCTATATGCCTAGATGGAACAGTACGTGTGCTATATGCTTAGAGGGAACAGTACGTTTGTTTTATGCTTAGAGTGAACAATACGTGTGCTATATGCTTAGAGGGAACAGTACGTGTACTATATACTTAGAGGGAACAGTAAGTGTGCTATATACTTAGAGGGAACAGTACGTCTGTTATATACTTAGAGGGAACAGTACGTCTGTTATATACTTAGAGGGAACAGTATGTGTACTCTATACTTAGAGGGAACAGTACGTGTGCTATATACTTAGAGGGAACAGTACGTGTGCTATATGCTTAGAGGGAACAGTATGTGTGCGATATACTTAGACGGGACAGTATGTGTGCTATATCCTTAGAGGGAAAAGCATGTGTGCTCTATGCTTAGAGGGAACAGTACGTGTGCTCTATGCTTAGAGGGAACAGTACATGTGCTATTTGCTTAGAGGTAATGGCAGTACGTGTGATATATGATTCGAGGGAAGAGTACGTGTGTTATATGCATATAGTGAACAGTAGGTGCACTATATGTTTCGAGGGATCAGTAACTGTGATATATGCTTAGAGGGAACAGTATGTATGATATTTGCTTAGAGGGAATAGTATGTGTGCTACATGCTTAGATAAACAGTACGTGTGCTATATGCTTAGAGGGATCAGCACATGTGCTATGTGCTTAGAGGTAACAGTACATGTGCTATGTGCTTAGAGGGAACAGTACATGTGCTATATGCTTAGAGGGAAAAGCAGTACGTGTGCTTAATTTATAGAGGGAACAGTACGTCTGCTATAGGCTTAGAGGGAACAGTACGTGTGCTATATTCATAGAGGGAACAGTACGTGTGATATATGCTTAGATGAAACAGTACGTGTGCTATATGCTTAGATAAAACAGTACATGTGATATATGCTTAAAGGGAATAGCAGTACTTATGCTATATGCTTACAGGAAACAGTACCTGTGCTATATGCTTAGAGGGAACAGTACTTGTGCTATATGCTTAGAGGGAACAGTAGTGCTATATGCCTAGAGGGAACAGTACTTGTGCTATATGCTTAGAGTGAACAGTAGTGCTATATGCTTAGAGGGAACAGTACGTGTACTATATAATTAGAGGGAACAGTATGTGTGCTATATACTTAGAGGGAACAGTACGTGTGCTATATACTTAGAGGGAACAGTAGGTGCACTATATGTTTCGAGGGATCAGTAACTGTGATATATGCTTAGAGGGAACAGTATGTGTACGATATGCTTAGACGGGACAGTATGTGTGCTATATGCTTAGAGGGAACAGTGTGTGTGCTATATCCTTAGAGGTAAACGCACGTGTTCTCTATGCTTAGAGGGAACAGTACGTGTGCTATATGCTTAGAGGGAACAGCAGTACGTGTGCTATATTCATAGATGGAAACATACGTGTGATATATGCATAGAGGGAACAGTACGTGTGCTATATGCTTAGAGGGAAGAGTACGTGTACTATATACTTAGAGGGAACAGTACGTGTGCTATATACTTAGAGGGAACAGTATGTGTACTATATACTTAGAGGGATCAGTACGTGTACTATATGCTTATAGGGAACAGTACGTGTGCTATATGCTTAGAGTGAACAGTACGTGTACTATATACTTAGAGGGAACAGTAAGTGTGCTATATACTTAGAGGGAATAGTACGTCTGTTATATACTTAGAGGGAACAGTACGTCTGTTATATACTTAGAGGGAACAGTACGTGTACTATATACTTAGAGGGAACAATACGTGTACTATATACTTAGAGGGAACAGTACGTGTACTATATACTTAGAGGGAACAGTACGTGTACTATATACTTAGAGGGAACAGTATGTGTACTACATACTTAGAGGGAACAGTACGTGTACTATATACTTAGAGGGAACAGTACATGTACTATATGCTTAGAGGGAACAGTACGTGTACTATATACTTAGAGGGAACAGTACGTGTACTATATACTTAGAGGGAACAGTACGTGTGCTATATACTTAGAGGGAACAGTACGTGTACTATATGCTTAGAGGGAACAGTAAGTGTGCTATATACATAGAGGGAGGGAACAGTATGTGTGCTATATGCTTAGATGGAACAGTACGTCTGCTATATGCTTAGATGGAACAGTATGTGTGCTATATGCTTAGATTATGATAAGCTTAGACGGAACAGTACTTGTGCTATATGCTTAGAGGGAACAGTACCTGTGCTATATGCTTAGAGGGAACAGTACTTGTGCTATATGCTTAGAGGGAACAGTAGTGCTATATGCCTAGAAGGAACAGTAGTGCTATATGCTTAGAGGGAACAGTACTTGTGTTATATGCTTAGAGGGAACAGTACCTGTGCTATATGCTTAGCTGTAACAGTATGTGTTCTATATGCTTAGAGGGAACAGTAGGTGTGCTATATGCTTAGAGGGAACAGTAATTGTGCTATATGCTTAGAGGGAACAGTACTTGTGCTATATGCTTAGAGGGAACAGTACGTGTGATATATGCTTAGAGGGAACAGTAGTGCTATATGCTTAGAGGGAACAGTACGTGTGCTATATGCTTAGAGGGAACAGTAGTGATATATGCCTAGAGGGAACAGTAGTGCTATGTGCCTAGAGGGAACAGTAGTGATATATGCCTAGAGGGAACAGTAGTGCTATGTGCCTAGAGGGAACAGTACGTGTGCTATATGCCTAGAGGGAACAGTAGTGCTATATGCTTAGAGGGAACAGTACGTGTGCTATATGCTTAGAGGGAACAGTACGTGTGCTATATGCTTAGAGGGAACAGTAGTGCTATATGCTTAGAGGGAACAGTATGTGTGCTATATGCCTAGAGGGAACAGTACTTGTGCTATATGCCTAGAGGGAACAGTACGTGTGATATATGCCTAGAGGGAACAGTACTTGTGCTATATGCTTAGAGGGAACAGTACGTGTGCTATATGCTTAGAGGGAACAGTAGTGCTATATGCTTAGAGGGAACAGTATGTGTGCTATATGCCTAGAGGGAACAGTACTTGTGCTATATGCCTAGAGGGAACAGTACTTGTGCTATATGCTTAGAGGGAACAGTACATGTGCTATATGCTTAGATGGAACAGTACTTGTGCTATATGCTTAGAGGGAACAGTAGTGCTATATGCCTAGAGGGAACAGTAGTGTTATATGCTTAGAGGGAACAGTACGAGTATGATAAGCTTAGAGGGAACAGTACGTGTGCTATATGCTTAGAGGGAACAGTACGAGTATGATAAGCTTAGACGGAACAGTACTTGTGCTATATGCTTAGAGGGAACAGTACCTGTGCTATATGCTTAGAGGGAACAGTACTTGTGCTATATGCTTAGAGGGAACAGTAGTGCTATATGCCTAGAAGGAACAGTAGTGCTATATGCTTAGAGGGAACAGTACTTGTGTTATATGCTTAGAGGGAACAGTACCTGTGCTATATGCTTAGCTGTAACAGTATGTGTTCTATATGCTTAGAGGGAACAGTAGTTGTGCTATATGCTTAGAGGGAACAGTAATTGTGCTATATGCTTAGAGGGAACAGTACTTGTGCTATATGCTTAGAGGGAACAGTACGTGTGATATATGCTTAGAGGGAACAGTAGTGCTATATGCTTAGAGGGAACAGTACGTGTGCTATATGCTTAGAGGGAACAGTAGTGATATATGCCTAGAGGGAACAGTAGTGCTATGTGCCTAGAGGGAACAGTAGTAATATATGCCTAGAGGGAACAGTAGTGCTATGTGCCTAGAGGGAACAGTACGTGTGCTATATGCCTAGAGGGAACAGTAGTGCTATATGCTTAGAGGGAACAGTACGTGTGCTATATGCTTAGCGGGAACAGTACGTGTGCTATATGCTTAGAGGGAACAGTAGTGCTATATGCTTAGAGGGAACAGTATGTGTGCTATATGCCTAGAGGGAACAGTACTTGTGCTATATGCCTAGAGGGAACAGTACGTGTGATATATGCCTAGAGGGAACAGTACTTGTGCTATATGCTTAGAGGGAACAGTACTTGTGCTATATGCTTAGAGGGAACAGTACCTGTGCTATATGCGTAGATGGAACAGTACGTGTGCTATATGATTTGAGGGAACAATATTTGTGCTATATGCTTAGAGGGAACAGTACTTGTGCTATATGCTTAGAGGGAACCGTACTTGTGCTATATGCTTAGAGGGAACAGTACGTGTGATATATGCTTAGAGGGAACAGTAGTGCTATATGCTTAGAGGGATCAGTACGTGTGCTATATGCTTAGAGGGAACAATAGTGCTATATGCCTAGAGGGAACAGTAGTGCTATGCGCCTAGAGGGAACAGTAGTGCTATATGCCTAGAGGGAACAGTACGTGTGCTATATGCTTAGAGGGAACAGTAGTGCTATATGCCTAAAGGGAACAGTAGTGCTATGTGCCTAGAGGGAACAGTAGTGTTATATGCCTAGAGGGAACAGTAGTGCTATATGCCTAGAGGGAACAGTAGTGCTATATGCCTAGAGGGAACAGTAGTGATATATGCCTAGAGGGAACAGTAGTGCTATATGCCTAGAGGGAACAGTAGTGCTATATGCTTAGAGGGAACAGTACTTGTGCTATATGCTTAGAGGGAACAGTACCTGTGCTATATGCTTAGATGGAACAGTATGTGTGCTATATGCTTAGAGGGAACAGTAATTGTGCTATATGCTTAGAGGGAACAGTACTTGTGCTATATGCTTAGAGGGAACAGTACGTGCACTATATGCTTAGAGGGAACTGTAGTGCTATATGCCTAGAGGGAATAGTAGTGCTATGTGCCTAGAGGGAACAGTAGTGCTATATGCCTAGAGGGAACAGTAGTGCTATATGCTTAGAGGGAACAGTACTTGTGCTATATGCTCAGAGGGAACAGTACCTGTGCTATATGCTTAGATGGAACAGTACGTGTGCTATATGCTTAGAGGGAACAGTAATTGTGCTATATGCTTAGAGGGAACAGTACTTGTGCTATTTGCTTAGAGGGAACAGTATGTGCGCTATATGCTTAGAGGGAACAGTAGTGCTATATGCTTAGATGGAACAGTACGTGTGCTATATGCTTAGAGGGAACAGTACTTGTGCTATATGCTTAGAGGGAACAGTACTTGTGCTATTTGCTTAGAGGGAACAGTACGTGCGTTATATGCTTAGAGGGAACAGTACGTGTGCTATATGCATAGAGGGAACAGTACGAGTATGATAATCTTAGATGGAACAGTAAGTGTGCTATATGCTTAGATGAAATATTACCTCTGCTATATGCTTAAAGGGAACAGCAGTACTTGTGCCATATGCTTAGAGGGAACAGTAGGTGTGCGATATGCTTAGATGGAACAGTAAGTGTGTTATGTAGTGGTATATAGAGAGACTTATACTGTCTCGCTATAGAGCTAGCTTTTATAGCGACGCAGTAGAGTGTTTGCTTCCAGGTACTGGAGGGTCAGGCAGTCGTGGGTTCGAACCCCGAATTGGGCTTTGTTACTTTAATGGTGTCAGAAGTGTTTTTCGGGCCCATGTGTGACTACACAGACTCGTACTTCGGTTGGAGAGGGCCATACTCCGTTGAATTTCGGTATGAACGGTTGATGTCTGGAATCAAAAATATGAAGAGGGGAGGAGTGTAATGGTATATATGGAGACTTATACTGTCTCGCTATAGAGCTAGCTTTTATAGCGACGCGGTAGAGTGTTCGTCTCCAGGTAATGGAGGGTCAGGCAGTCGTGGGTTCGAACCCCGAATTGGGCTTGGTTACTTTAGCTATATGCTTAGATGAAACAGTACGTGCGCTATATGCTTAAAGGGAACAGCAGTACGTGTGTTATATGCTTCGAGGGAACATTACATGTGTGCTATATGCATAGAGGGAATAGTATGTGTGCTATATGCCTAGAGGGAACAGTATGTGTGATATATGCTTATAGGGAACAGCAGTACGTGTGATATATGCTTAGATGGAACAGTAGTGCTATATGCTTAGAGGGAACAGTATGTGTGATATATGCTTAGATGGAACAGTAGTGCTATATGCTGAGATGGAACAGTAGTGCTATATGCTTAGAGGGAACAGTACGTGTGATATATGCTTAGATGGAACAGTAGTGCTATATGCTTAGAGGGAACAGTACGTGTGCTCTATGCTTAGAGGGAACAGTACGTGTGTTATATACTTAGAGGGAACAGTACGTGTGATATATGCTTAGATGGAACAGTAGTGCTATATGCTTAGAGGGAACAGTACGTGTGTTATATGCTTAGAGGGAACAGTACGTGTGATATATGCTTAGATGGAACAGTACGTGTACGATATGCTTAGATGGAACAGTACATGTGCTATATGTCTAGAGGGAACAGTACGTGTGCTATATGATTAGAGGGAACAGTATGTGTGCTATATGCTTAGAGGGAACAGTACGTGTATTATATGCTTAGAGGGAACAGTACGTGTGTTATATGCTTAGCGGGAACAGTACATTTGCTATATGCTTAGAGGGAACAGTAAGTGTGCTATATGCTTAGAGGGAACAGTATGTGTGTTATATGCTTAGAGGGAACAGTATGTGTGTTATATGCTTAGAGGGAACAGTACTTGTGTTATATGCTTAGAGGGAACAGTACGTGTGCTATATGCTTAGAGGGAAGAGTAGTGCTATATGCTTAGAGGGAACAGTATGTGTGCTATATGCCTAGAGGGAACAGTACTTGTGCTATATGCCTAGAGGGAACAGTACGTGTGATATATGCCTAGAGGGAACAGTACTTGTGCTATATGCTTAGAGGGAACAGTACTTGTGCTATATGCTTAGAGGGAACAGTACCTGTGCTATATGCGTAGATGGAACAGTACGTGTGCTATATGCTTAGATAAAACAGTACATGTGATATATGCTTAAAGGGAATAGCAGTACTTATGCTATATGCTTACAGGAAACAGTATGTGTGCTATATGCTTAGATGAAACAGTACGTGTGCTATATGCTTAGAGGGAACAGTACGAGTATGATAAGCTTAGAGGGAACAGTACTTGTGCTATATGCTTAGAGGGAACAGTACTTGTGCTATATGCTTAGAGGGAACCGTACTTGTGCTATATGCTTAGAGGGAACAGTACGTGTGATATATGCTTAGAGGGAACAGTAGTGCTATATGCTTAGAGGGATCAGTACGTGTGCTATATGCTTAGAGGGAACAATAGTGCTATATGCCTAGAGGGAACAGTAGTGCTATGCGCCTAGAGGGAACAGTAGTGCTATATGCCTAGAGGGAACAGTACGTGTGCTATATGCTTAGAGGGAACAGTAGTGCTATATGCCTAGAGGGAACAGTAGTGCTATGTGCCTAGAGGGAACAGTAGTGTTATATGCCTAGAGGGAACAGTAGTGCTATATGCCTAGAGGGAACAGTAGTGCTATATGCCTAGAGGGAACAGTAGTGATATATGCCTAGAGGGAACAGTAGTGCTATATGCCTAGAGGGAACAGTAGTGCTATATGCTTAGAGGGAACAGTACTTGTGCTATATGCTTAGAGGGAACAGTACCTGTGCTATATGCTTAGATGGAACAGTATGTGTGCTATATGCTTAGAAGGAACAGTAATTGTGCTATATGCTTAGAGGGAACAGTACTTGTGCTATATGCTTAGAGGGAACAGTACGTGCACTATATGCTTAGAGGGAACTGTAGTGCTATATGCCTAGAGGGAATAGTAGTGCTATGTGCCTAGAGGGAACAGTAGTGCTATATGCCTAGAGGGAACAGTAGTGCTATATGCTTAGAGGGAACAGTACTTGTGCTATATGCTTAGAGGGAACAGTACCTGTGCTATATGCTTAGATGGAATAGTACGTGTGCTATATGCTTAGAGGGAACAGTAATTGTGCTATATGCTTAGAGGGAACAGTACTTGTGCTATTTGCTTAGAGGGAACAGTATGTGCGCTATATGCTTAGAGGGAACAGTAGTGCTATATGCTTAGATGGAACAGTACGTGTGCTATATGCTTAGAGGGAACAGTACTTGTGCTATATGCTTAGAGGGAACAGTACTTGTGCTATTTGCTTAGAGGGAACAGTACGTGCGTTATATGCTTAGAGGGAACAGTACGTGTGCTATATGCATAGAGGGAACAGTACGAGTATGATAATCTTAGATGGAACAGTAAGTGTGCTATATGCTTAGATGAAATATTACCTCTGCTATATGCTTAAAGGGAACAGCAGTACTTGTGCCATATGCTTAGAGGGAACAGTAGGTGTGCGATATGCTTAGATGGAACAGTAAGTGTGTTATGTAATGGTATATAGAGAGACTTATACTGTCTCGCTATAGAGCTAGCTTTTATAGCGACGCGGTAGAGTGTTTGCTTCCAGGTACTGGAGGGTCAGGCAGTCGTGGGTTCGAACCCCGAATTGGGCTTTGTTACTTTAATGGTGTCAGAAGTGTTTTTCGGGCCCATGTGTGACTACACAGACTCGTACTTCGGTTGGAGAGGGCCATACTCCGTTGAATTTCGGTATGAACGGTTGATGTCTGGAATCAAAAATATGAAGAGGGGAGGAGTGTAATGGTATATATGGAGACTTATACTGTCTCGCTATAGAGCTAGCTTTTATAGCGACGCGGTAGAGTGTTCGTCTCCAGGTAATGGAGGGTCAGGCAGTCGTGGGTTCGAACCCCGAATTGGGCTTGGTTACTTTAGCTATATGCTTAGATGAAACAGTACGTGCGCTATATGCTTAAAGGGAACAGCAGTACGTGTGTTATATGCTTCGAGGGAACATTACATGTGTGCTATATGCATAGAGGGAATAGTATGTGTGCTATATGCCTAGAGGGAACAGTATGTGTGATATATGCTTATAGGGAACAGCAGTACGTGTGATATATGCTTAGATGGAACAGTAGTGCTATATGCTGAGATGGAACAGTAGTGCTATATGCTTAGAGGGAACAGTACGTGTGATATATGCTTAGATGGAACAGTAGTGCTATATGCTTAGAGGGAACAGTACGTGTGCTCTATGCTTAGAGGGAACAGTACGTGTGTTATATACTTAGAGGGAACAGTACGTGTGATATATGCTTAGATGGAACAGTAGTGCTATATGCTTAGAGGGAACAGTACGTGTGTTATATGCTTAGAGGGAACAGTACGTGTGATATATGCTTAGATGGAACAGTACGTGTACGATATGCTTAGATGGAACAGTACATGTGCTATATGTCTAGAGGGAACAGTACGTGTGCTATATGCTTAGAGGGAACAGTACGTGTATTATATGCTTAGAGGGAACAGTACGTGTGTTATATGCTTAGAGGGAACAGTACATTTGCTATATGCTTAGAGGGAACAGTAAGTGTGCTATATGCTTAGAGGGAACAGTACGTGTGTTATATGCTTAGAGGGAACAGTATGTGTGTTATATGCTTAGAGGGAACAGTACTTGTGTTATATGCTTAGAGGGAACAGTACGTGTGCTATATGCTTAGAGGGAACAGTACGTGTGTTATATGCTTAGAGGGAACAGTAAGTGTGCTATATGCTTAGAGGGAACAGTACATGTGTTATATGCTTAGAGGGAACAGTACGTGTGTTATATGCTTATAGGGAACAGTACTTGTGCTATATGCTTATAGGGAACAGTAAGTGTGTTATACAGGGTTCATACAGACTGTTGAGACTGAAATTCAAGGACTTTTCAAGGACATTTCATCGTTTTTCAAGGACTCGTTTAACTTGTGAAATTCGGGATTGTGCTTCAGACATATGGAAATGGTGCAAGATTATTTTTTTATATTTCTCCACTAAATAACATGCTGAATTACTACGCATTTTTTGCTCATCACCTGGCCGAAATTGGTGAATTTTATTAATAATAAAATATTTTAGCAACAATTCAAAACTTGCATGCGATTCAAGCACACACTATGGTAATTTAAGGAGTTTCCCCCAGGATTTAAGGACTTTTTAAGGACAAAAACCACCAATACCAAATTCAAGGAGTTTTCAAGGACCTAACACAAATTCAAGGAGTTTTCAAGGTCTGTGGGAACCCTGTTATATGCTTAGAGGGAACAGTACGTGTGCTATATGCTTAGATGAAACAGTATGTGAGCTATATGCTTCGAGGGAACGGTACGTGAGCTATATGCTTAAATGAAACAGCATGCGTGCTATTTGCTTAGAGGGAACAGTATGTGTGCTATATGCTTAAAGGAAACAGCAGTACGTGTGATATATGCTTAAAGGGAACAGTACGTGTGCTATATGCTTAGATGGAACAGTAAGTGTGCTATATGCTTAGATGGAACAGTAAGTGTGCTATATGCTTAGAGGGAACAGTAAGTGTGCTATATGCTTAGATGGAACAGTAAGTGTGCTATATGCTTAGAGGGAACAGTAAGTGTGCTATATGCTTAGATGGAACAGTAAGTGTGCTATATGCTTAGATGGAACAGTAAGTGTGCTATATGCTTAGATGGAACAGTAAGTGTGCTATATGCTTAGAGGGAACAGTAAGTGTGCTATATGCTTAGATGGAACAGTAAGTGTGCTATATGCTTAGATGGAACAGTAAGTGTGCTATATGCTTAGATGGAACAGTAAGTGTGCTATATGCTTAGAGGGAACAGTAAGTGTGCTATATGCTTACAGGGAACAGTACGTGTGCTATATTCATAGATGGAACACTAGGTGTTCTGTTTGCACACATCATTCACATACCCATACCTATACACCACATAACTTTCACATACCCATACCTATATATCACACATCCATCACATACCCAAGCCTATACAACACACATCCAGCACATACCCACACCTTTACATCACACATCCATCACATACCCATACGAATACTACACAAATCCATCACATACCCATACCAATACAACACACAGCCACCACATACCCATACCAATACAACACACATCCATCAAATATACATTAATATACAACACATATCTTTCGCATACCTATACCGATATAACAAATATCTTTCACATACCCACACCTATACAACACATATCCATCACATACCCATACCCATACAACACACATCCACCACATACCCACACCTATATAACACACATCCATCACATACACATACCTATACAACACACATCCAGCACATACCCATACCTATACAACACATGTCGTTCACATAGCCAAACATATACAACACATAAGTTTCACATACCCATACCAATATATCAAATATCTTTCACATATCCAAACCTATACAACATACATCCATCCCAAACCAATACAACGCACATCATTCACGCAATCATACCTATACAACACACACTATTCAAATATACATACCTATGCAACACACATCATTCACATACACATACCCATACAACACACATCCCCCACATACCCAACATATACACAAACATCCAGCACATACCCAACCCTATACACCACACAGCCATCACATACCCATACACCACACATTCATCACATACCTATACAAAATACATCATTAACATACCCATACCTATACACCACATAACTTTCACATACTCATACCTATGCGTCACACATCCATCACATATCCAAGCCTATACAACACACAACCATCACATACCCATAACACTACAACAAACATCTCTCACATACCCAAACCTATACAACACAAATGCAAAACATACCCATACCAATACAACACACACCATTCACATACCCATATCTATACAAAACACATCAAGCACATACCCATACCTATCCAACATACATATTGCACACACCCATCTCATACATTTATGTATACAACACACATCCATCCCATACCGATACAACGCACATCATTCATTCATGCACTCATATCTATACAACCCACATCTTTCACATACCCATACCTATACAAAACACATCCATCACATACCCATACCTATCCAACACAAATAGTTCACATACCCATGCCTATACAACACACATCATTCACATACCCATACCAATAAAACACACATCCATCACATACCCAAACACATACAACACACATCCATCACATACCCAAACACATACAACACACATCCATCACATACCCATACCAATATAACACACATCCATCACATACCCAAACACATACAACACACATCCTTCACACACCCATACTTATACAGCACACATCCATCACACACCCATATCTATACAAAATACATCCAGCACATACCCATATCTATCCAACACACATATTGCACACATCCATCACATACCCATATGTATACAACACACATCCATCCCATACCGATACAACATACATCCATCCCAAACTGATACAACACACATCATTCACGCACTCATATCTATACAACATACATCTTTCACATACCCACACCTATACAACACACATGCATCACATACCATATATAACAAACATATATAACACACATCCATCACATATCCATAACAATACAACACACAGCCATAACATACCCATACCGATACAACATACACCAATCCCAAACCTATACAACATGCATCATTCACGCACTCATATCTATACAACACACATCCATCACATACCATATATAACATACCTATATAACAAATATCTTTCACATACCCAAACCTATACAACACATATCCATCACATACCCATACAACACACATTCACCACACACCCAAACCTATACAACAAACATCCAGCACATAAACATATCTATACAACACACATGCATCACATACCATATATAACATACCTATACAACACACATGCATCACATACCATATATAACATACCTATACAACACACATCCATCACATATCCATAACAATACAACACACATCCACCACATACCCATACCTATACAACACCCATCATTCACGCACTCATATCTATACAACATACATCTTTCACATACCCATACCTATACAACACACATGCATCACATACCATATATAACACACATCTTTCACATACCCAAACCTATACAACATCTTTCACAAACCTATGCATATACAACACACATCCATCACATACCATATATAACATACCTATGCAACACACATCCATCACATACCATATATAACACACATCTTTCACATACCCAAACCTATACAACATCTTTCACAAACCTATGCATATACAACACACATCCATCACATACCATATATAACATACCTATATAACACACATCTTTCACATACCCATACAACAAACATCCATCACATACACATACCTATACATAACACATCCAGCACGTACCCATACCTATACAACACACGTCGTTCACATACCCATGCCTATACAACACACATCCATCACATACCTATACAACATACATCATTCGCATACCCATACCTATACAACACACATCATTCACATATCCATACCAATAGAACATACCTCATTCACATACCCATACCTATACAACACACATCATTCACATATCCATACCAATAGAACATACCTCATTCACATACCCATACCTATACATCAAACATCCATCACATAGCCAAGCACATCCAGCAAATAACCAAACCTATACAACACACATCCATCACATACTCATACCAATACAACACACATCCAGCACATACCAACACCTATACAACACACATCCATCAAATACTCATGCCTATACAACACACATCCATCAAATACTCATGCCTATACAACACATATCTTTCACACACTATACCTATACAACACATAACGTTCACATACCCATACCTATATAACAAATATCTTTCACATACCCAAACCTATACAACACATATCCATCACATACCCAAGCCTATGCAACACATATCCAGCACATACCCAAACCTATCCAACACACATCTTGCACACATCCATCACATACCCATATCTATACAAAACACATCCATCACATACCCATACCTATCCAACACACATCTTGCACACATCCATCACATATCCATATCTATACAACACACATCATTCACGCACTCATATCTATACAACACACATCATTCACGCACTCATACCTAAACAACACACATGCATCACATACCATATATAACATACCTATATAACACACATCTTTCACACACCCAAACCTATACAACATACATATATCACATACCCAAACCTATACAACATACATCTATCACATACCAAAACCTATACAACACACATCTATCACATACCAAAACCTATACAACACACATCTTTCACACACCCAAACCTATACAACATACATATATCACATACCCAAACCTATACAATATACATCTATCACATACCAAAACCTATACAACACACATCTATCACATACCAAAACCTATACAACACACATCTTTCACATATAATTTAGGTGTTACAGGGGCTAATGGGTTGTCAATAGAGGACAATGGAGGTATATGCATGCTCGATTGATTTAGTTATCATGCCCGGAACGATTTGTTTACACACAGGCTTGCCAGATTTAAGGAGAAAGGCCTGACATGGATTTTGAGGGCACCGGGCTTCGGGCTGTCCTACCCGTCAGCCAGATTCAGATTGAAAAATGTGTGACAGTTTCAACTGCGCCTGGACTAACAATAATTATAATAATATATTCAGACTGTTTTACAATAATCAGTGAAACATATTGTTTCGTACCCGCTTTAGTGGATTCATTCATACTCATCGATTGATTA
Organism: Archivesica marissinica; assembly: GCA_014843695.1. Lineage (NCBI taxonomy): Eukaryota > Metazoa > Mollusca > Bivalvia > Venerida > Vesicomyidae > Archivesica > Archivesica marissinica. The sequence goes on along the minus strand of JABXNX010000020.1, from coordinate 603,264 downwards.
TAATTTTCAAAGCAGTCTTATTAATTATTATGTTTTGTTGATCATGCGTACAGTGGATTCGTACTCAACAACTTACAACAATATGTGTTTTACGTTTATTTATCGTCGCTACCGGTTGTCCATATGAGCGACGCCTCTTGAAGACATTAGTCATTTTAGATTTGTGGAGGATAGTGCAATGATAAAGATAGAGACCGACTGGTTCTTTTACGTGCATGGTGTAAAGCACCGACACGAGACCTCGGTTTACCGTCCCATCTGAAATACTGTTAATTTTATTAGGGTCAGACGGGGGATCGAACCTGCGACCCCTGGATTACTTACAACAATATTACCGGGATTCATTATTTTATTCAAAAGTTGAGACACGTGGAAAGCGCGTCAATTATTGAAATTATGCAGCAAAAACGCAGGTTTCCTGTACCAGCGAAAACCATGCATACTTACAACCCAATGGAGCATTTCATATTGTAACACAGTGTATACACAATCACAATAACAATGTATTTAGTTAGCAATTCATTCAGCTAAGGAAACATGCTCCACGTTTTGTTTAGCATGGAACATTATTGCATGGAACAAGTACTGATTCACAATTTAGAACTATCGTTTTAAGCTATGGAACCACGTTCATCACAATCAAATCTCTTCCTACATATCCTTTACTGAAAGACACTGGTTAAAACGTTAGATAAAGTTGTACACCGGTATAAAACACCACTAGCAACACATGGCAAATCCAATATGATGAAAACATTGAAATGTCATCAATGTGTCTTTGTATCATTGGTACAATTGTCATCAAAGCATGTTTGTATCCTTGGTACAACATCATCAAAACATCACTACTGCATTCATGGACCATTACAACTTTGTTGCCAAACCATGATATTCTCATTAATTTGCCCTTTAATAGTGATCAAATTAAATTGGATTTTAACAGCTTGTTTTACAGGATGTTCTAGGCAAATGAATAGCTATATTAATGGCCATCATGAAAGAAAAGTAAGTTGATGGCCATTGCTAGAAGACAAAATACCAATAACATATTTTAATGGTGTCATTTATAATGGCACTTAACTCCCCCATTAAAATCCCTTTACTCTATACCACATTCACAGTTAATGAATACATGACCATAACTGTTTATAATGGCAATGCATATATTTTAATACTCAATCTTAACCTGTTAATTTTGATATTTTTAAAGGCTATTAATACTTTAATGAATATACTTAAATAGCAACTCTTAATGGGTTAGATGTGCTGGAACTACCTCAGTATTGTTTTATTTAAAATGCCGTTGTCACTTATATATACCTATTGCTGTGAAGACTTGCAGTCATTTTAAAATATGTTCATGGGTGTACAATGTTAAATTATGAGGTAATGATATATTGCACCCATTTCACACACAAGCTCTACATTTTACATTAATCACCCTTGTTCCCTACGTAGTCCTTTCTTGTATATTAGAGAGAAAAACACATTTTGACACACGGCATGGTGACTTTTGTGAAAAGTGGCTAAATTTTGTTCACTAGTTTGGCTACACTATGCATGTCTTATTCCTAATTAGATAGTAATCAGGGTATGAGTTGACCAGGGAACAAGTTGACCAGGGTATGAGTTGACCAGGGAACAAGTTGACCAGGGTATGAGTTGACCAGGGAACAAGTTGACCAGGGTATAAGTTGACCAGGGAACAAGTTGACCAGGGTACAAGTTGACCCGGGCAAGAGTTGACCAGGGTATGAGTTGACCAGGATATGAGTTGACCAGGGTATGAGTTGACCAGGGAATAATTTAACCAGGGTAAAAGTTGACCAGGGTATGAGTTGACCAGGGAACAAGTTGACCAGGGTATGAGTTGACCAGGGAACAAGTTGACCAGGGTACAAGTTGACCCGGGCAAGAGTTGACCAGGGTATGAGTTGACCAGGGTATGAGTTGACCAGGGTATGAGTTGACCAGGGAATAATTTAACCAGGGTAAAAGTTGACCAGGGTACGAGTTGAACAGGGTACATGGATGTTCGTAATACCCACTTACCAATTCAATTACAATCTTACGATTCAAGCAATCAATACTTCCCGTCAAAATATGAGACCAGGGTAAAAGTGATCTGATCAGGTTTATTAAATGAAATAATGTATGTTTACGGCCCCACGATCCGCCAGGTAGAGTGAGGACCCCGGCATGCCGCCCCTCGATCCGCCAGGTAGAGTGAGGATGCCGGCCACATACCTCTATTGCTGAATGGTTTTGAAGCTATATGCATGCACCTGTCTACAGACAGCATTGAATTTATATTTATACTCTGCCTATTATATTCATATATGTGGCTGGATAACACTTCTGTAGGCATTTCGTGAACATGCAACTTCTATGTCTTTTAGTTGAAGTACATGATATAAGTATTTGATTCGTACCGGTAGTCGCACCCTTCGGACGAAATTAAGGTCTGAGAATTCGGTCAAAGGTCACTCGGTGCAATTTTCATTTATCTCACTTATATCGTCTTCTATCTGTGTCAGTTTTGTGAATAAGTTAACCGAAGTGGTTTTTAATTCAAACTTGTGCATTGAACTATCATATACAATTACTTTAGGCAAATTAGTTAATTTGCATATTCGTGAATATTAATGAAAACGTCACAAAAATGACACAATTACGTTACAAATAGGAATATATGAAGGATTAGCAGATTAAGAACAAAATAGGAACAAATGAAATATGGAGCAATTAGCTATTGATAAACATACCTGTTTATTGTCAAATCTTTTACCTGTTATGTACATTTACAGCTGGAAGTGGGTGGGGTATGTGAACCCCTGAACACGAATTGTATGAAAAATCTAAACTATCACTTCATTCGTATACTGCTCATATTAAATATACATGTTTTACCTTAGACATATATCTTTGATTTAGTGTTACTAGATCTAATATTTATATTAGCATATATTACAACCTATTGAATATCAACAAGATTATAAAACTAGAAACACTTTTGAGTTCTCAAAAGGGTATTTGCTGATACGTTTGTCTCATCCTGTTCATTGTAGTTTAGTTTAAAATAATAGCTTAAAAATGTTTGATGTTCTTGAATGCACTGTTGATGGAAAGACACGTTTCAAAGCACCCAAATGGTTGCCTGGCAACGTAAATGAGGAAATCTTGTGGAACTACAAGGTTATGATGGAATGGATGAAGCAATGTCAACAAATCAGCTATCGACAAAGATGCTATGGCTGTCTATCAAGAAATACACACAGCAAAGACGGCCGTAGGTAAACGATGTGCCAACCACCGAAGAATACAACAGTGCCAGACATCATGAAGTCGTGGCTTACGGAAGAAGATCAAAAGCAAAAATCGTATGTGAATAATATTTCATGGACACTAGCAATGCAAGATTCGGACGATGTTTGACGGAATCAGTAGTGTACAGTAAAAACGAACGATAATGAACCGACACAAATGTACGTGGGATTGACCGAAATCACCTTCAAAACTTGATACAAAAACTATAAAGCTTCATTTAGAAACCCAAACCTTAACAACAGTACCGAACTTAGCAAGTATATCTGGGAACTCAAAGAGACAAACATAGAATTTAATATAACATGGAACATACTAAGACATGCCTCACCGTACAATCCAGCCTCCAACCGTTGTAATTAATATCTTTGGGACAAGTTTTATATCATCTGCAGGCGTGAGAATGCAGCAATTAACAAAAGAAATGAACTGATATCGGCCTGCAGACATTCCAGAAAATATCTATTATGCAACTTAAAACACAAACCACCGTGAAAATAATACTAACATAGTTACGCCCCTTATTTGCTAAAATCCATTTGTACTAAATCGCTTCCGAAGATTGCTTGCATAAGCAACTATGAAACTGATAAGTAAAGCGACCATATAACCCTTGTATGTGTTGATTCATCATTCACCAACATATATATATACATATATATATATATATATCAAGAGACCATATAAATGTCATGGTTATTATAAATACTCTACAATGTAATGACCATTAACACTGATTTAAATGCCATTAATTTGACTGATAAACTACGTCTTACCAGTATTTATGGCATTATGCTATGTCATTAATTTACAGGTTTGATTATTCTATATTTTAATGCCTTTTTTGGTAATGTTCATGCCCATGAACACATAATTTAATTGCATGTTAAGGGATATTCCATTAATACTGTTTATGCCATTAATATTTGTTTTACAAGAATGAATGGTGTAATTTGATGTATTGTATACCTCTCATGGCTACTTAATTGGAATGTAGCTGCTTTTTAATGGCCTATGCATACAGTAGACTGTACTGCATGTTTGTATCGTTAAAATAACGTAGTATCTGTCTTTATAATTTCTTTATATCACTTATTTTTAAATAGCACTGTAGTAGCATTGTAACTAAATTAATTATATCCAATTATATTATGCTTGTGAATGCATAATGATGTTCCAATGTTCTCATATAGACGGTCCGTCGTTGTAGCCAGAAAATGTGAAATATCTTGGGACCGTATAATTATTATGAGGCATTGAAATGCATATAATTATTTACATGTGTATTCTAAGCGTTTCTCCGTACAATTCTTACAGTTTACATTACAACACCAGTGAAATGTACAATTGCACTGCCATGTTTTTGTATATTGATGTGTGTTGTATCCTCTGCCACAGCACATTAAGTCACAACCGTCATTGTTCTCCGATCCCTTATTGCAATTCCTCCCAACCGTTCCCATTGATCCTGTGTTTATATTATATTCACAGTAATTTGGTGACTTTTCGAGATAAACTAAATCACGTCTCCTAGGTTTTCTATTGGGCTTCTTGGATTTTTTCAGAAGTAATGTTTTTGGTCTCCGTAAACGACCTCCTCTCCAAGGGACTACCAGTTTGGCACTATTAAACTGTTCGAATAAATAATCTCCAATTTTCCTGAACGGAGGTAATTTTCGCCAGCACGTCTTCAGTGTGCATGAACCGGAAGTTCCATGACAGCGACACTCTGTACCCATGTTGTCTTTGACAGCCTGCAATAACAGATACACATACTTTTATGTACACCTATCAAATACACAACACATGCAATCAAACTTTAAATGTAGTGAGCTATGATGGTGCTGTGCTCTTCCAGAAGTAAAACTATTTGGATTGAGTATGTTTCAGTATTGTTTCCTTGATTTCTTGTAATTGCAAGATGAGTGGAGTTCAAAAAGGTAAACAGTTTCGAACTTCAAAATCCAAAAACCCCACTGCACATTATGAAATGCTATATATAGATGCATGTCATCGGAAGTTAATGGACCATATACATGTAATGAGATACTGTTTCAAGTTTTTATTCATCCTGTCCCATCACGTCAGCTGAGATATCTTAGTCATAAATCATTCCTGGCATATTAGTATTCACTTTTATCAATTAACCCATTCAACACCAAGTAACTGACATGGACTGGTCCATGATATTCATAAACCAATAAATGATTCAGAAAATCACATTTGGACAAGTTCATTTATCAAAATGGGTAATTATGTCTAAAAATAGCAATATTACTGGCAAAAAGTGCAGATCCTGATGAGACGGCTCGTCACGAGCCGGCTCATCTGGATCTACACTTTTTGTAAGCCTATTTAGAGGTCTGTGGTGTTGAAAGGGTTAAGAAATTAATTTCGGTGATAATAGTTTGCAATTAGAATGTACTTCCAGTGATTTACAAACAAAGCCGATATCTCCATATGAGAGGGTTATATTTTATTCATTCAAAGATACTTTACTAGGGCTAAGGTCAATATTGGCATCATGGCGTACACACATCAGTACTTAAACCAGCATGGAACTGAATGATATCACATTGTATCATTGACTGTCAGTCTTGATCTAACAAACTGAGCAATAACACTGCATTATGGAGTACCAGTCATGATATACAGTGTACTATCGCGTACCTGACATGATCTAACAAACAGTAAAAATACACTGTATCAACGAGTACCAGTCTTGATTTAAGCCATGATTGAAGAGGCAATACATCTTGAAAAACAAGAAGGATGTTTTACTGTCATGACGAGGTGCGTGTGTAACTATCATGACGAGGTGCATGTGTTACTATCATGATGAGGGGGTGTGTTGCTATCATGACGAGGGGGATGTGTTACTATCATGACGAGGTGCGTGTGTAACTATCATGACGAGGTGCATGTGTTACTATCATGATGAGGGGGTGTGTTGCTATCATGACGAGGGGGATGTGTTACTATCATGACGAGGTGCGTGTGTAACTATCATGACGAGGTGCATGTGTTGCTATCATGACGAGGGGGATGTGTTACTATCATGATGAGGTGCGTGTGTTATTGCCATGACGAGTGGGAATGTTACTATCATGACGAGGTGCATGTGTTACTATCATGACGAGGTGCGTGTGTTACTATCATGACAAGGTGCGTGTGTTACTGTCATGACGAGGTGCGTGTGTTACTGTCATGACGAGGTGCATGTGTTACTGTCATGACGAGGTGCGTGTGTTACTGTCATGGCGAGGTGCATGTGTTACTGTCATGACGAGGTGCATGTGTTACTGTCATGGCGAGGTGCGTGTGTTACTGTCATGACAAGGTGCATGTGTTACTGTCATGGCGAGGTGCGTGTGTTACTGTCATGGTGAGGTGCGTGTGTTACTGTCATGACGAGGTGCATGTGTTACTATCATGACAAGGTGCATGTGTTACTGTCATGACGAGGTGCGTGTGTTACTGTCATGACGAGGGGCGTGTGTTACTATCATGACGAGGGGCGTGTGTTACTATCATGACGAGGGGCATGTGTTACTGTTATGATGAGGTGCATGTGTTACTGTCATGACGAGGTGCATGTGTTACTGTCATGACGAGGGGCGTGTGTTACTATCATGATGAGGGGGTGTGTTGCTATCATGACGAGGGGCGTGTGTTGCTATCATGATGAGGTGCATGTGTTACTATCATGACGAGGTGCATGTGTTACTGTCATGGCGAGGGGCGTGTGTTACTATCATGATGAGGGGGTGTGTTGCTATCATGACGAGGGGCGTGTGTTGCTATCATGACGAGGTGCGTGTGTTACTATCATGACGAGGTGCGTGTGTTACTAACATGACGAGGTGCATGTGTTACTGTCATGACGAGGTGCATGTGTTACTGTCATGACGAGGTGCATGTGTTACTATCATGACGAGGTGCGTGTGTTACTATCATGACGAGGTGCATGTGTTACTGTCATGGCGAGGTGCGTGTGTTACTATCATGACGAGGTGCGTGTGTTACTGTCATGGCGAGGTGCGTGTGTTACTATCATGGCGAGGTGCATGTGTTACTGTCATGATGAGGTACATGTGTTACTACCATGACGAGGAGGTGTGTTACTAACATGACGAGGTGCGTGTGTTACTAACATGACGAGGTGCATGTGTTACTAACATGATAAGGTGCATGTGTTACTGTCATGACGAGGTACGTGTGTTACTATCATGACGAGGTGCATGTGTTACTATCACGACGAGGTGTGTGTGTTACTATCATGGCGAGGGGCGTGTGTTACTATCATGACGAGGAGGTGTGTTACTATCATAACGAGGGGGATGTGTTTCTGTCATGACGAGGTGCGTGTGTTATTATCATGACGAGGTGCATGTGTTATTATCATGACGAGGTGTGTGTGTTATTATCATGACGAGGTGCTTGTGTTACTGTCATGGCGAGGTGAGTGTGTTATTATCATGACGAGGTGCTTGTGTTACTGTCATGACTAGGTATGCGTGTTATTGTCATGACGAGGTACGTGTGTTACTGTCATGGCGTGGGGGAGGTGTTACTATCATGACGAGGTACGTGTGTTATTGTCATGACGAGGTACGTGTGTTATTGTCATGACGAGGTGCGTGTGTTACTATCATGACGAGGTGCATGTGTTACTGTTATGACGAGGTACGTGTGTTACTGTCATGGCGAGGTGCATGTGTTACTGTCATGACGAGGTGCGTGTGTTACTATCATGCCGAGGTGCATGTGTTACTATCATATCGAGGTGCGTGTGTTACTATCATGCCGAGGTGCGTGTGTTACTATCATGGCGAGGGGCGTGTGTTACTATCATGATGAGGTGCGTGTGTTACTATCATGATGAGGTGCGTGTGTTACTGTTATGACGAGGAGGTGCGTGTGTTACTATCATGGCGAGGTGCGTGTGTTACTAACATGACGAGGTGCATGTGTTACTAACATGACGAGGTGCGTGTGTTACTAACATGACGAGGTGCGTGTGTTACTATCATGAGGGGGGTGTGTTGCTATCATGATGAGGGGGGTGTGTTGCTATCATGAGGAGGTGCGTGTGTTACTATCATGACGAGGTGCATGTGTTACTATCATGACGGGGTGCATGTGTAACTAACATGACGAGGTGCCTGTGTTACTATCATGATGAGGGGTGTGTTGCTATCATGATGAGGGGGGTGTGTTGCTATCATGACGAGGGGGGTGTGTTACTATCATGATGAGGTGCGTGTGTTACTGTCATGACGAGGGGCGTGTGTTACGGTCATGACGAGGTGCGTGTGTTACTATCATGACGAGGTGCGTGTGTTACTGTCATGACGAGGTGCGTGTGTTACTAACATGACGAGGTGCATGTGTTACTATCATGATGAAGGGGGTGTGTTGCTATCATGATGAGGTGCGTGTGTTACTATCATGACGAGGTGCGTGTGTTACTATCATGACGAGGTGCGTGTGTTACTGTCATGACGAGGTGCGTGTGTTACTGTCATGACGAGGTGCATGTGTTACTATCATGACGAGGTGCATGTGTTACTGTCATGGCGAGGGGCGTGTGTTACTGCCATGACGAGGTGCATGTGTTACCCAACCATATTATACTATATCACTGTCCGTACACCACCATATTATACTATGCCACTATCCGTACCCCACCATATTATACTATGTCACTGTCTGTACTCCACCCTATTATACTATGCCACTCCCCATACCCCGCCTTATTATACTATGCCACTGTCCGTACCCCACCCTATTATACTATGCCACTCCCCATACCCCGCCTTATTATACTATGCCACTGTCCATACACCGCCATATTATACTATGCCACTGTCCATACACCACCATATTATACTATGCCACTGTCCATACACCACCATATTATACTATGCCACTGTCCATACACCACCATATTATACTATGCCACTGTCCGTACCCCACCATATTATACTATGCCACTATCCGTACCCCACCATATTATACTATGCCACTGTCCGTACCCCACCATATTATACTATGCCACTGTCCGTACACCACCATATTATACTATGCCACTGCCCGTACACCACCATATTATACTATGCCACTGTCCGTACACCACCATATTATACTATGCCACTGTCCGTACCCCACCCTATTATACTATGCCACTGTCCATACCCCACCATATTATTATACGCCACTGCAAGTTAAAAATTTAAAGTCCAAAACAAATTAATTAATTATAAATATGAAGATGAGCTGTTTATCCAATTATTGGTAAATGGCCGATAAGTTTGTACCTATAGTGAACATATTGTAATTACTGTCATGGTAAACACCTTCAACTATCTTTATCGATTGTTTGCACAGGCATCAGTACATCTTTGTATGAGGTAAATTTACAGAATGAAAGTCACACTCTGGAGGCAAGCTGCTCATAACGGTTTCACATAGTGTAATGAAATTGTGTCATGTTCAATGATTAATCAATCTCCAATTAATGCAGCAGGCACCGACATTGATGACATTACAACTAATGACGTCTATCAATATTGTAACGTAACATCAAGAGCGTGTGTTGTAAAATGGCGTCGTCGCACAGTGTAAATGAGTAACGTGTTGTGATAACATTTTATACATTACTCGGACAATCTTTCTCCGATATTCGGGAGGATTTGCATTTATTGAATGGTGTTATTAAAATCGGTGAATCGTGTTAAGGACGGTAGAGAAACAACCGAAGATGATATGCGTACTGACAAGCCAGTGACTGTTTCAAATGAAACGAAAGTGGCTGACATTCAGGAATACATTCTTGAAGATAGACAAACTGTTGAAAATGATGCGGGACAATTTGGTATTTCGCATAGTACAGTTCACGACATTATATCTAATAAGCTTGGAATGCAGTGTTTCGGCAAGATGGGTATCACACTTGCTATTTCCGGATCAAAGGGTGTAAAGGGTCAAGAAGTACCGCGAATACTGCCAAAGATGAGGTTGATGCCTTTCTCAATCAAGTTCTTATATGCGATGAAACATGGCCCCAAGGTTATAAAACATTTCTCAAATCTCAAAACTCAGTCTCAAGAGTCTGATTGGTTCAGCTGACAGTAACAGTTTTATAACATAGGGGGCCTGTATTCACTTTGATGAGCAGGAAAGTGTTTTAGTTTATACAAATTTATTTTAGCTCGATTGCGAAACAAGTTCTTATAACTTATATTAATCACTCTCGAGACCTCATTCCTGATGGATTCCATCGCCATGAGGGAGAGAGAAGAGGCAACGTGGAATTTAAATGCCTTGCCTAAGGGCACAATCGTAACGGCTCCAGCGGGGATCAAACTCCAGGCCTTTCGCACCTGAAGCGAACGCGCTACCATTGCGCTATCACGACTTCCAGGAAAGCAGGAAAGTAAACAACAGAGCTCAATTTGTAAGCATCCTTCTTTGCCTTCACCGACAAACGTGTTGATTTCCAAGGTTACCGGTAAGGTAATGGCCATTATAATGTGTGATTATAATTACTATATAAGGTATAATTTTAAATCACTTTGTTCCTCCGAAAACTAGTTACTGGAAACTATTATGCAACAGTAATTAAATATGAGCTAGTGCCGGCTATTAAAAGAAAGCGCCGACAGCTTGAGAGGTCTGGGATTCTGCGGCACCATTATAACGCGCCAAGCAATAGCAGCCGCGTTGTGTCAGACACAATAAAAGAACTGGGTATAGAACTGCTACCGGACCCACCATACAGCCAAGATTTGGCAATTTGCGACTTCTGGATATTTCCAAATCTCGAAAGCCGACTGCGTAGTAAGAAATACGAGTCATGAGAGGAGTTGAGGAGCGCCGTAAACATAAATGTGCGTGATATGTCATGTGATGGCCTGCTGGACATGTTCCGGGGTCGAGAGGTGGAATGTGTGGGAAATGTCACGTGATGGCTTGCATCACGTGTTCCGGGGGTCGACAGGTGGAATGTGTGGGAAATGTCACGTGATGGCCTGCTGGACGTGTTCCGGGGGTCGACAGGTGGAATGTGTGGGAAATGTCACGTGATGGCCTGCTGGACGTGTTCCGGGGGTCGACAGGTGGAATGTGTGGGAAATGTCACGTGATGGCCTGCTGGACGTGTTCCGGGGGTCGACAGGTGGAATGTGTGGGAAATGTCACGTGATGGCCTGCTGGACGTGTTCCGGGGTCGAGAGGTGGAATGTGTGGGAAATGTCACGTGATGGCCTGCTGGACGTGTTCCGGGGTCGAGAGGTGGAATGTGTGGGAAATGTCACTTGATGGCCTGCTGGACGTGTTCCGGGGGTCGAGAGGTGGAATGTGTGGGAAATGTCACATGATGGCCTGCTGGATGTGTTCCGGGGGTCGAGAGGTGGAATGTGTGGGAAATGTCACGTGATGGCCTGCTGGACGTGTTCCGGGGGTCGACAGGTGGAATGTGTGGGAAATGTCACATGATGGCCTGCTGGACGTGTTCCGGGGGTCGACAGGTGGAATGTGTGGGAAATGTCACATGATGGCCTGCTTACTTTGAAAAGGAGAAAGTGAGCAAAAATATGTTATGTTACGTATACTCGTAAAATAGAATTAGTTCACGAAATTATTGATGGCCCTCGTATAATAATGTAAAATGATAGTATTTGAAACGGAACTTCGACCCGACTTTGAGATAACCGGAGAATTTGACATAACCGACTTTGATATAACGAATGTAGACTGTATATTCATTAAACCTGATGATTTTTGTTCAGGTATTAATAAAAAGAATAAATATGATTTTAATATTCTGTGCATATCTCAAGGAAAATGCCAAACAAGGAGAAGAATTTGTAAATTACTTGTAATAGTACCATCACTACCCTTGCTCAATATATAAAACATTGCTTGACAGGTCAATATACCAAAATACTCATTAATTGCTAAATAAGGACACACATTGCCTGTCAACGTGAACAAACAATCTCTTGGTTTACAGATAAACATTATCAGTGTGTTTAGACAATGCTTGTGTGATAAGGGTAATATGGCTAATACACTGCTGTCATACTAACGAGGACAATTCACAAAATGACGGAGATTAGCACTTAATTCTTAACCAAGCCTTGACACTAGTATTCAGAAGAAGACAATACATGTGAAGCACACACCGCAAACTTGGTAGAATGCTAACCTCTAAACCAGAGGAATTTAGTGGTAGATACGGTTAGTGCGGAAAGCTCTTCCAACACACCATATAACTTTCCTCTATAACATAACAGGTAGAAGTTGGAGTACGCTTATCACGTGTCATGGTCATCTCCCAGCGCATATCCATCAATAATGAGCAATACTCTTAAAACATAATTATGTGCTTTGTATGCTTGCATAGTGATAATAATTTGTCATGCTCGCTCAAGGAGGCCACTCAGTGTGAACAATCAAACACCATTTGACACCATCAAAATAAATTTACTTTGACAAATTGGGCCATCATTGGATTGTGGGTTAGATAAGACCAGATAATATACTGAAAGACTTATGTTAATGCAGTCAATGGGCTGCCATTAGCCACACCAATTATTGCCCATATCTTGGAGTTTACAAAATTTATTTCAATGTAGCACCAATCATGATATATATGATCATCATGAATAAGTATTCAGAGACAATTAGATATTATTGGAATCTATGAAACACAATATTGAAGCTATGGATTGCTAACTGATAACGTTATTGGTGTGTCTTTAACCCATTCAACACCAAGTAACTGACATGGACTGGTCCATGATATTCATAAACCAATAAATGAATCAGAAAATCACATTTGGACAAGTTCATTTATCAAAATGGGTAATTATGTCTAAAAATAGTCATATCACTGGCAAAAAGTGCAGATCCTGATGAGACGGCTCGTTACGAGCCGGCTCATCTGGATCTACACTTTCTGTAAGCCTATTTAGAGGTCTGTGGTGTTGAAAGGGTTAACCAAGGTCAGCTGTAGTCACTTGTCAGCGATCAGTTTTGGTATAAGTTGCATTGTGCTAGAAAGTATATTTTAGTGCTTTTTTTATTTTATTATGCATACTATTATTGTTTCATAGAGTATCTGATATAACCACATACAGGTACATGTGTACGGTCATTACTATAAACCACGTACAGTTACATGCGTACGGTCATTACTCTAAACCACATACAGGTACATGTGTACGGTCATTACTATAAACCACGTACAGGTACATGTGTACGGTCATTACTATATAACCACATACAGGTACATGTGTACGGTCATTACTATAAACCACGTACAGGTACATGTGTACGGTCATTACTCTAAACCACATACAGGTACATGTGTACGGCCATTACTCTAAACCACATACAGGTACATGTGTACGGCCATTACTCTAAACCACATACAGGTACATGTGTACGGCCATTACTCTAAACCACATACAGGTACATGTGTACGGCCATTACTCTAAACCACATACAGGTACATGTGTACGGTCATTACTATAAACCACATACAGGTACATGTGTACGGCCATTACTCTAAACCACATACAGGTACATGTGTACGGTCATTACTATAAACCACATACAGGTACATGTGTACGGTCATTACTATATAACCACATACAGGTACATGTGTACGGTCATTACTATATAACCACATACAGGTACATGTGTACGGTCATTACTATATAACCACATACAGGTACATGTGTACGGTCATTACTATATAACCACGTACAGGTACATGTGTACGGTCATTACTATAAACCACGTACAGGTACATGTGTACGGTCATTACTATAAACCACATACAGGTACATGTGTACGGTCATTACTATAAACCACATACAGGTACATGTGTACGGTCATTACTATAAACCACATACAGGTACATGTGTACGGTCATTACTATAAACCACATACAGGTACATGTGTACGGTCATTACTATAAACCACATACAGGTACATGTGTACGGCCATTACTATAAACCACATACAGGTACATGTGTACGGTCATTACTATAAACCACATACAGGTACATGTGTACGGTCATTACTATAAACCACATACAGGTACATGTGTACGGTCATTACTATAAACCACATACAGGTACATGTGTACGGTCATTACTCTAAACCACATACAGGTACATGTGTACGGTCATTACTATAAACCACATACAGGTACATGTGTACGGTCATTACTATAAACCACATACAGGTACATGTGTACGGTCATTACTCTAAACCACATACAGGTACATGTGTACGGTCATTACTATAAACCACATACAGGTACATGTGTACGGTCATTACTATAAACCACATACAGGTACATGTGTACGGTCATTACTCTAAACCACATACAGGTACATGTGTACGGTCATTACTATAAACCACATACAGGTACATGTGTACGGTCATTACTATAAACCACATACAGGTACATGTGTACGGTCATTACTCTAAACCACATACAGGTACATGTGTACGGTCATTACTATAAACCACATACAGGTACATGTGTACGATCATTACTCTAAACCACATACAGGTACATGTGTACGGTCATTACTCTAAACCACATACAGGTACATGTGTACGGTCATTACTCTAAACCACATACAGGTACATGTGTACGATCATTACTATAAACCACATACAGGTACATGTGTACGGTCATTACTCTAAACCACATACAGGTACATGTGTATGATCATTACTCTAAACCACATACAGGTACATGTGTACGGTCATTACTATAAACCACATACATGTGTATGGTCATTACTATAAACCATATACATGTGTACGGTCATTACTATAAACCACATACATGTGTACGGTCATTACTATAAACCATATACATGTGTACGGTCATTACTATAAAACCATATACATGTGTACGGTCATTACTATAAACCACATACAGGTACATGTGTACGATCATTACTATAAACCATATACATGTGTATGGTCATTACTATAAACCACATACAGGTACATGTGTACGATCATTACTATAAACCACATACAGGTACATGTGTACGATCATTACTATAAACCATATACATGTGTATGGTCATTACTATAAACCACATACAGGTACATGTGTACGGTCATTACTATAAACCACATACAGGTACATGTGTACGATCATTACTATAAACCATATACATGTGTACGGTCATTACTATAAACCACATACAGGTACATGTGTACGGTCATTACTATAAACCACATACAGGTACATGTGTACGGTCATTACTATAAAACCATATACATGTGTACGGTCATTACTATAAAACCATGTACATGTGTACGACCATTACTATAAACCACATACATGTGTACAGTCATTACTATAAAACCATATACATGTGTATGGTCATTACTCTAAAACCATATACATGTGTATGGTCATTACTCTAAAACCATATACATGTGTATGGTCATTACTCTAAAACCATATACATGTGTACGGTCATTACTATAAAACCATATACATGTGTACGGTCATTACTATAAAACCATGTACATGTGTACGACCATTACTATAAACCACATACATGTGTACAGTCATTACTATAACACCATATACATGTGTATGACCATTACTCTAAAACCATATACATGTGTACGGTCATTACTCTAAAACCATATACATGTGTACGGTCATTACACTAAAACCATATACATGTGTACTGTCATTACTCTAAAACCATATACATGTGTACGGTCATTACTATAAAACCATATACATGTGTACGGTCATTACTATAACACCATATACATGTGTATGACCATTACTCTAAAACCATATACATGTGTACGGTCATTACTATAAAACCATATACATGTGTATGGTCATTACTCTAAAACCATATACATGTGTATGACCATTACTCTAAAACCACACACATGTGTATGTGCATTACTCTAAAATCAAATACATGTGTATGGTCATTACTCTAAAACCATATACATGTGTACGGTCATTACTCTAAAACCACACACATGTGTATGTTCATTACTCTAAAACCAAATATATGTTTATTGTCATTACTCTAAAGCCACATACATGTGTATGGGCATTATTCTAAAACCATATGTGTATGGTCTTTACTCTAATACTACATACATGTGTATGGCCATTACTCTAAAACCATATACATGTGTATGGCCATTACTCTAAAACCATATATATGTGTATGGCCATTACTCTAAAACCATATACATGTGTATGGCCATTACTCTAAAACCATATATATGTGTACGGCCATTACTCTAAAACCATATATATGTGTATGGCCATTACTCTAAAACCATATATATGTGTATGGTCATTACACTAAAACCATATACATGTGTATGGTCATTACACAAAAACCACATATATGTGTATGGTCATTACACTAAAACCACATATATGTGTATGGTCATTACACAAAAACCACATATATGTGTATGGTCATTACACAAAAACCACATATATGTGTATGGTCATTACACTAAAACCACATACATGTTTATGACCATTACACTAATACAATAAGTTAACACGGTCCTCATGGGCCTATAATACAATAAGTTAACACGGTCCCCATGGGCCTATAATACAATAAGTTAACACGGTCCCCATGGGCCTTTAATACAATAAGTTAACACAGTATCCATGGCATATAATACAATAAGTTAACACGGTATCCATGGCATATACTTCAATAAGTTAACACGGTCCCCATGGGCCTATAATACAATAAGTTAACACATTCCCCATAGGCCTTTAATACAATAAGTTAACACGGTATCCATGGCATATAATACAATAAGTTAACACGGTATCCATGGCATATACTTCAATAAGTTAACACGGTATCCATGGCATATTATACAATAAGTTAACACGGTCCCCATGGACCTATAATACAATAAGTTAACACGGTCCCCATGGCATATAATGCAATAAGTTAACACGGTATCCATGGCATATAATACAATAAGTTAACACGGTCCCCATGGCATATAATACAATAAGTTAACACGGTCCCCATGGCATATAATGCAAGAAGTTAACACAGTATCCATGGCCTATAATACAATAAGTTAACACGGTCCCCATGGCATATACTTCAACAAGTTAACACGGTTCCCATGGGCCTATAATACAATAAGTTAACACAGTCCCCATGGGCCTATAATACAATAAGTTAACACGGTCCCCATGGGCCTATAATACAATAAGTTAACATGGTCCCCATGGGCCTATAATACAATAAGTTAACATGGTCCCCATGGGCCTATTATACAATAGGTTAACATGGTATCCATGGCATATACTACAATAAGTTAACACCATATACACGGGTCTACAATACAATAAGTTAACACCATATACACGGGTCTACAATACAATAAGTTAACACCATATACACGGGTCTACAATACAATAAGTTAACACCATATACACGGGTCTACAATACAATAAGTTAACATAGTCTCCGTGAGCCTATAGCATAATAAGTTAATACGGGCTCCAAGGGCCTATTATACAATAGGTTAACATGGTCTCCATGGGCATATGATACAATGAGTTAAAACGGTTTACATGGGCCTATAATACAATATGTTAACATTCGTACAATAAGCTAATATCCGTCTCCAGGGGTCTATCTTAGACATTTTTCAGAAATATGGGAATGAAATGTTTAAATTAGACTAAAATTGCACATTTTCCCATCTTTTACATTACTCAATAGTTTCAAGGATTGATTATTAAAAAATTGTAAAAATATCGAAACTGTTTGTTGCCATAGGAACAATGTTTCCAAGCCAATCACTTTGTTAGAAAAAGATAATGGCATGCTATATTTACGCACATTATGATATAAAGTTGTGGATTATAAATGTGAATGATGATGTGAACAATAGCAATTTCTTATCTTATATAATTATGTACATATCTTAAAGACGTTCGTGGTAGAAAATTATTACGACTTTTACATATTACGCTTACACCGCCTGTCAAATCACAAACAAAATAACATGCATACAGTTTGATTTAACATGCCGTTTAACCATAAACAAGGGTTTTCATCCGCTAAAAGTGGCAGGCGGGCAGCACAGTCATCGGCGCGCTTGACTGCATGGCATAAAGGCCAAATAATGGACGATAATTCTGTTATCAACGAGTTAAATATTGAGCCGGTAATAAGTAATTCGGACAGTACTATATATCCGGATAGTAAGGAATCGTGGCCATCTGGCCGGAGGATTGTTGAATTGGGACATTTGTCATTGCACTCTCTGGCACTACTTTCATTAGCCTTCTCACTTTGAGATGGCTCTGGGCTCAAATTTGCTTACATTGATAAATCATTAAACTTGAACAATGTTGGGGTATATGTTGCTTAGTATTCAGAAACAATATCTCAATGAATGCGTTCAAGGAATTATTAACTTTGAAAATCTTGAGTTGAGAACAATTTGAAGTTGAGATATTTATGGAATTTTAGTTTATAATACAATTTTATTTTAGCTTGATTGCGAAACAAGTTCTTAAAACTTATATCAATCCCTCTCGAGAACTCATTCATGGTGGAATCCATCGCCATGAGGGAGAGAGAAGAGTCAATGTGGAATTTAAATGCCTTGCCTAAGAACACAATCATAATGGCTACAGCTGGGCGCGAACACCCCGGGCCTTTCACACCTGAAGCGAACGCGCTGTCACGACTTCCACAATTTTAGCTAGTAATGACCCCAATACACACATCATTTGGCCTCTTCGGACAGGTGGTATCTTTATTGAGGTATTCTCTTGGGCAGGTTTGACTGTATTAATAATCAGTGTTATCATATATGGTGCTTAGTTTTAAATATTATCACAATATTGGCATTTTTCATTTTTATGATAGACAAATTACCTCCCTTACATTACGTTACTTATTTGCTATGTCATCATGATGTTAATGAATACACATGAACATAATTAGATCTTCTATAATGTTGTAAAAGTTATTTTTATATAATAATATGTCGGTTGTAAGCTTACTGACGAGATGCATAGATTTCCAACAGTTTTAAAGAAAAAGTGAGAAAATTGGCATGTTACAAATTAATTCATAAAAAAAACAAAGTCATATTAGCATATACATTTTATTTATTGTTTTACTTAGGCATATATTGAACTAATGATATACAACATTTGAAGAAATTCTATTATTACATGGAAAATACAAAAAATCTCACCAAAATCAAGTAATCGAACATGGACAATTTGTGATTTAGGATTATTGTATTCCAAATATACATATTTTATGTTTGTAGTTACATGCAATTATGATTAATAATCATATGTAACATATAAGTATATCAATACATACATAATTGTCGCCAAAATGAGAAATTATTAGCCGAAATGGAAAATAGGCATGTTATAAAAAATATTAATAAAAAAAAGTCATTAGCATGTCAATTTTATTTCATATGTTGGTTAGTACTACATAGTACTAGTGATGTACCAAGTATGAACAATTTACAAAACTAAATTACGCCTTTTAAATTGATAGTAAAAAGATACTGACTTCATAAGTGACCAAAATTATAGATTATCAGGGCTCACGTTTGATTACAATTTTTGGGAAAAGTCACTTTACCCTCCAGCTGATTTAGGGAGAAATGGGGAGACTATTCAATGACTGCAAATAGTCGAGGTTTGCAGGATATATTGTATGTAGCAAAGCTGAAGGACATTAACTAGACATGAAAGTCAAAGAGTCAATGACTCTTGAGGTCAAATCTCAAAGAGTATCAAGCTGTATTTTTCAAGAGTCAATATTCATGTTGGTACTTTCCATACAGGTAACTTCTTCCCGACCGTATAATTACATCTAGACCAAGGTATGTCCTTGGTGCAACCAGACCTAAAAGTGTTTTATCAGAATTAGAGAAGCATTGACTAGTGTGCCGAGTTGGCTTAGGACATTACAACTAAGTTTCATGTTACGTTGTAACTTGTATAGTTCTACATTGTATCCCAACTGCAAAGGTCACCAAATGATCATGAGTTCAATATCTGAGCCTTCTGGGTCCTGCACGTAGAATAATCTTGACAAACCAATAGGAATGTTGATTATACACAAAAAAAACTGATCTGCATTCAATTTTATTATGCACGAAATCGGTACGAAACGGATCGAGTACGGTTCGACGACATTGTAAAACCGTTAATTTGTATGTATATCTTATATAAAGCGGACATATTCATTTCAATATCTATGAATTTAAACACATTTGTATGCATTTATAATATGCATAATTCGTACCATTTGCGAACTCAACTAAAAGTCGAATCTGAAAAATTTCATTCATAATGTAAGATAGCGACATTGAACAGTCGGAACTTCTACGAAAACAGTTGATTTTAATAAACTATATTTAGTTTCCAATTGCAATAAATCAGTAATACTCCTACATTATATTGTTTTTTGGCTACAAGGCAGTTTTATTCATTGCTGGCATCAAATACGTTGTGACCGGGGCCCCGGTATCAGCATATTCAAAATGCATGATTCTACACTGGCTATCAATTTTATATACGCTGCATACATGTAGGCACTGACTATTACCTTGATCCAAGTAATTTCCCGTAAATAGCTTTGAAATAGTTTTGGAATAGCTTTGGGACATTCCAATTTTCAGCAAATTTATTTTTTATTAGTCAATTGTCACATATTTTCGAAAATGACTAAATCTTAGCATTTACCTGTATTTCAACACTGATTGTTATAAATTGGTATCATGTGTCATACAACATCGATAATTTGGGCAAAGATCATCCTGCTCTGTATGTTAATTAGGCTGGGGATTATGTACATATGTTTGCTTCGGCATCGCAAGTATCAGGATGTCGGGGGAGGGAGATTAGCTTAATATGCCTGGTGGTGTGAATTTCCAGGCTGTCAAATGACAAAACGTATTACCATTACTTAGCAATGATTTCCTCCAGAAATAAGGCGAACTGGATGTCGCCCTGTCTATTGTCGGCAAAGTGGCAGACAATAAAGCGACCACTTCGACCGAGTCGCCCTCTAGCGTGAGCCCTGTATATGCGTTGCAATTTAATTTTGATTATTAAATATTCTTATGCATATGGTTGCGTTTATATTGCATGTGTGTGAGCCAGCTGTCTTTATATAGTTGGTACTAAGTTAGCTGTCTTTATATAGTGTGTGTCAACTATCTTTATATAACGTTGATACTGAGCCAGCTGTCTTTATATAGTTGGTACTAAGTTAGCTGTCTTTATATAGTGTGTGTCAACTATCTTTATATAATGTTGATACTGAGCCAGCTGTCTTTATATAGTTGGTACTAAGTTAGCTGTCTTTATATAGTGTGTGTCAACTATCTTTATATAACGTTGATACTGAGCCAGCTGTCTTTATACAGTTGATATTTAGTCAGCTGTCTTTATATACCGACACGCTTTAAAAACGCAACACCGTGGTAAATTTATTATTTGATGAAAACTGGACATATTGTGGCAAAACAAATACCACTTTTGAAAAACTTCATTATGGGTTGTAAACACCAACACCCTGTAAATTGAAGTCACATCAATGTTAACTCGAAAACACACAGAGGTGGAAACATTTTGCAGCAAAATGTGTATATGCCTCTGACGCATATGGCCACCATTGGAAGCGAGGCCTGCACCCGTCTTGTCATCGAGTTGATCAGGCGATTCACATGGTTTACTGAGATATTCTGCCATACATCCAGCAAGGCCTGGCGTAACTGTTGGATGGTTGACGGCGGATTTTGGCGTTTCCTGAGGTGCTGGTCCAGTGTGTCCCACATATGCTCAATAGGTGACATATCGGGACTGTACGGTGGCCATCCCATCAAATCAATGTCATTTGCGTTAAGGAAATCCACGCGCATCCGTGCTGATACTCGTCAGTGCATTGTACGGTAGCACATTCGATCCATTGTATTTATGGTTTGAAGACAATATGAAAATTGGTTTGTTGCGTTTTTAATGCGTGTCAGTATATATAGTTGATTCTGAGCCAGCTGTCTTTATATAGTTGTGAGCCAGCTGCCTTTATATAGTTGTGAGCCAGCTGCCTTTATATAGTTGTGAGCCAGCTGCCTTTATATAGTTGTGAGCCAGCTGCCTTTATATAGTTGTGAGCCAGCTGCCTTTATATAGTTGTGAGCCAGCTGTCATTATACATTTGATACTGAGTCAGCTGCCTTTATATAGTTGTGAGCCAGCTGGCATTATATAGTTGTGAGCCAGCTGCCTTTATATAGTTGTGAGCCAGCTGCCTTTATATAGTTGTGAGCCAGCTGCATTATATATGACCTGCCTTTATATATGTGAGCCAGCTGGCATTATATAGTTGTGAGCCAGCTGCCTTTATATAGTTGTGAGCCAGCTGCCTTTATATAGTAGTGAGCCAGCTGCCTTTATATAGTTGTGAGCCAGCTGCCTTTATATAGTTGTGAGCCAGCTGGCATTATATAGTTGTGAGCCAGCTGCCTTTATATAGTTGTGAGCCAGCTGCCTTTATATAGTTGTGAGCCAGCTGGCATTATATAGTTGTGAGCCAGCTGCCTTTATATAGTTGTGAGCCAGCTGTCTTTATATAGTTGTGAGCCAGCTGTCTTTATATAGTTGTGAGCCAGCTGTCTTTATATAGTTGTGAGCCAGCTGTCTTTATATAGTTGTGAGCCAGCTGTCTTTATATAGTTGTGAGCCAGCTGCCTTTATATAGTTGTGAGTCAGCTGTCTTTATATAGTTGTGAGCCAGCTGTCTTTATATAGTTGTGAGCCAGCTGCCTTTATATATTTGATACTGAGTCAGCTGTCTTTATATATAATAGTTGATACTGAGTCAGCTGGCATTATACATTTGATACTGAGTCAGCAGTATTTATATAGTTGTGAGCCAGCTCTCTTTTTATAGTTGATGCTGAGTCAGCTGTCTTTTTATAGTTGATGCTGAGTCAGCTGTCTTTATATAGTATATATATTGAGTCAGTTTTCTTTATACAGTTGATACTGAGTCATCTGTATTTATACAGTTGATACTGAGTCAGTTGTCTTTTTATAGATGATACTGAGTCAGCTGTCATTTTATAGATGATACTGAGTCAATTGTGTTTATATAGTTGATACTGAGTCAGCTGTCTTTTTATAGTTGATACTGAGTCAGCTGTCTTTATATATAGTTGATACTGATTCAGCTGTCTTTATTTAGTAGACAAGTACATGTCATATTTGACTGTTTCACCACAAATGTGTAGAGTTCAATAACTAAACTAACATCATATTTTAGCAAATTATCTGCAAGGACATTGCTCCAGTGATCCAATCTTTTCCAATTTGGAGAAAGCATAGCTATCTCATTTAGTAATCTGATCCCAGAGAGCTAATCTACACCTGATTTGCATGCTATTAGACAATTATCAGAGGCTTTACAAAAGTTTCTGATAGATTTCAGCTGATTGACACATGACAGTATACCAGTAGATCACACCCATTTCTCTACCATTAAAGAGATAGACTAATTTACAAGTGAGTATGCTTAATTAAGAAGTCAATAAAGTGAGCAATATATATATATAACCTCCATAACAGTCAACTCTAATAAATGGTCACCATTCCAGTTCATTTCTTATTCCTATATATTTGACCTCTAGTTGACGGTCACCTCTCTGGTCTGACCAACGGTCAGTCTAAGCGACCAGAATGCAATCAATAGATCTCCACGAAACGTTAATTTTCTACGAGAAATGGCCATCTTCGACCGACGATTAACTAGACAAATTATCTACACGAGCAACTGTTGAAAATGAAAGTAGATTTACCCTAAAATTAGATTTTTCAAGAAATCAGGTTTCGTGGTTGGCAGATGAATCGGATGCTCACAGGATCAATAGCCAAGAAGTCACTTTACTTTAAACCTTACTATTGAACATCGTTTCACCTGTTGATTCCCTGGTTCCTAATTGAATGATACATGTTGTGTGTTATTTATCGTCGCTACCGGTTGCCCATATGAGCGACGCCTCCTGAATAGATTTATCATTTTAGATTTTTGGAGGATAGTGCAATGATACAGATAGATACCCATTCCAGAGTCTCCTCTGGTTCTTTTACGTGCAAGGTGTAAAGCACCGACACGAGACCTCGGGTGAATGTCCCATCTGAATGACTATTAATTTTATTAGGGTCAGACGGGGGATCGAATCTGTGATCCTAGATTACAAGTACAGCGTGCTACCACTGGTCTACAGATCGTAGTGAATGACACATCAATTTCGACTTTCTATAATACCAGCCAGTGGGTCCAAGGTTATAAAACTTTTCTCAGATCTCAAACTCAAGCTCAAATGATCTGATTGGTTGATTCTGAGTGTTACTGTCAGCTGAACCAATCAGACACTTGAGAAACTGAGTTTTGAGATTGGAGAAAAGTTTTATAACCTCCAGGCCTGTGGTAAAATGTGTCACACCACGTGCATAAGTGTAATATCTACATTGTAAACAATGTAAACATGTTTTGTTATGAGAAGTAAATGGTTTGTTTGAAGCTTTTGAGAACAACAGTATCATTATTGCTTTTTTATTTTATTCAGGTTCCAGGGATTTAAATTAGTAATCATGGGTAATTATTCTGTCTTACTTTTAAAAATTGAATGGTCCGATGCCTGATTTCATTCGTTTCTATTAATTATTAGCTACTGCAAATCAATACATTATAACATATTGCAAATATGTCTTCAAAAATACGGAAAGTGCAGACACGTTAACGATAGAGTAAGAAAAAAATAGAGCCACGATTCTGAAAAAGTTCCAGGAAAGTGGCAAGAGAGATTGGGGCCGGTATGACCCAGATACAGGATACATATTAATGAGGATACATGAGATCATGGAGGACTATCACAATAAACTGTGAATAAAACCATAAATAACACAAACATACTTGCATACAACATAAATATAAAGATTTAGTCAAGTTGGGACCATTAATAGGTCACCAGTAAGCAGCCAAAAATGGCATTTCCCCTAAATGGCTGCTTCAGGACAAACTGTATATTTATCACATAACTTTGCTTGTATTCAGTGCAATACAGGCATCACATATTTTCTTATATGAACACATGTGTAATAACACCTGGATTTGCTGAGAGAATAATCCTTATAGTTTGTAAATTAAACTTTCACTTATACACATTTCTAGGTGAATTGGTACATCAATGATAAGACAACCACCGATGTCTCAAAGTAATTATAACGCTGTTGAAAACATATAATACAGATTTGCATAGTGACATCGGACAATTTATTGACGTCATGACAATTTGCGCTTACACTTGGCGCCATAATGACAGTAGGGACGTTATTTTGTGCAAGAATACAGATTACAGATTAAAACCCAATGTGGTAATGTGGTAATGTGGTAATGTGGTAAAAAGGATCTTACACTAATGGCGCTTTTTTTATCCAATATTTGAGCCTTGTTTCCACATTATCAGCAACATAAATATGTAGCAAAAATGTAGTCAACCCAATGCTAAACACCGCCTCCGCATAGAGACCACCACCACATAGAGATAACCACGACATAGAGACAGCCACCGCATAGAGACAACCACCGCATAGAGACAACCACCGCATAGAGACAACCAACGCATAGAGATAACCACCGCATAGACACAACCACCGCATAGAGACAACCACCACATAGAGACAACCACCGCATAGAGACAACCACCACATAGAGACAACCACCGCATAGACACCACCACCGCATAGAGACAACCACCACATAGAGACAACCACTGCATAGAGACCACCACCACATAGAGATAACCACGACATAGAGACAGCAACCGCATAGAGACAGCCACCGCATAGAGACAACCACCGCATAGAGACAACCACCGCATAGAGACAACCACCGCATAGAGATAACCACCGCATAGACACAACCACCGCATAGAGACAACCACCACATAGAGACAACCACCGCATAGAGACAACCACCACATAGAGACAACCACCGCATAGACACCACCACCGCATAGAGACAACCACCACATAGAGACAACCACTGCATAGAGACCACCACCACATAGAGATAACCACGACATAGAGACAGCAACCGCATAGAGACAGCCACCGCATAGAGACAACCACCGCATAGAGACAACCACCGCATAGAGACACCACCGCATAGAGACAAAAACTGCATAGAGACAACCACCGCATAGACACCACCACCGCATAGAGACAACCACCGCATAGAGACCACCACTACATAGAGACAACCACCACATAGAGACAACCACCGCATAGAGACAACCACCACATAGAGATAACCTCGACATAGAGACAGCCTCCGCATAGAGACCACCACCACATAGAGATAACCATGACATAGAGACAGCCTCTGCATAGAGACCACTACCACATAGACACAGCCTCCGCATAGAGACCACCACCACATAGAGATAACCATGACATAGAGACAGCCACCACATAGAGACAGCCACCACATAGAGACAGCCACCACATAGAGACAGCCACCACATAGAGACAGCCACCACATAGAGACAGCCACCACATAGAGACAACCACCACATAGAGACAGCCACTGCATAGAGACAACCACCACATAGAGACAGCCACGACATAGAGACAGCCACCACATAGAGACAGCCACGACATAGAGACAACCACGACATAGAGACAACCACGACATAGAGACAGCCACGACATAGAGACAACCATGACATAGAGATAACCACCACATAGAGATAACCACGACATAGAGACAGCCACCGCATAGAGACAGCCATGACATAGAGAAAACCACCGCATAGAGACAGCCACCACATAGAGACAACCACGACAT
Source organism: Archivesica marissinica (assembly GCA_014843695.1). Lineage (NCBI taxonomy): Eukaryota > Metazoa > Mollusca > Bivalvia > Venerida > Vesicomyidae > Archivesica > Archivesica marissinica. Next base: position 575,965 of record JABXNX010000020.1, on the reverse strand, counting down.
AGAGACAGCCACGACATAGAGACAACCACGAAATAGAGACAGCCACCACATAGAGACAACCACCACATAGAGACAGCCACCGCATAGAGACAGCCACCACATAGAGACAGCCACGACATACAGACAACCACTGCATAGAGACAACCACCGACAACCACCGCATAGAGACAATCACCGCATAGAGACAACCACCACAAAGAGACAGCCACCACAGAGAGACAGCCACCACATAGAGACAACCACCATATAGAGACAGCCACCACAGAGAGAGAGCCACCACATAGAGACAGCCACCACATAGAGACAGCCACCACATAGAGACAACCACGACATAGAGACAGCCACTGCATAGAGACAACCACGACATAGAGACCACCACCACATAGATACAACCACGACATAGAGACAGCCACGACATAGAGACAGCCACCGCATAGAGACAGCCAACACATAGAGACAACCACGACATAGAGACAACCACCACATAGAGACAACCACGACATAGAGACAGCCATCGCATAGAGCCAGCCACGACATAGAGACAACCACGACATAGAGACAGCCACCGCATAGACACAACCACCGCATAGAGACAGCCACCACATAGAGACAACCACTGCATAGAGACAACCACTGCATAGAGACAGCCACCACATAGAGACAACCACCGCATAGAGACAACCACCACATAGAGACAGCCACCACATAGAGACAACCACGACATAGAGACAACCACCACATAGAGACAGCCACCGCATAGAGATAACCACGACATAGAGACAACCACGACATAGAGACAACCACAGAGACAACCACGACATAGAGACAGCCACCTGCATAGAGACCACCACCACATAGAGACAACCACGATATAGAGACAGCCACCGCATAGAGACAATCACCGCATAGAGACAGCCACCACATAGATACAGCCACCGCATAGAGACAACCACCGCATAGAGACAGCCACCACATAGAGACAACCACGACATATAGACAGCCACGACATAGAGACAGCCACGACATAGAGACAGCCACGACATAGAGACAACCACTGCATAGAGACCACCACCACATAGAGACAACCACGATATAGAGACAGCCACCGCATAGAGACAATCACCGCATAGAGACAGCCACCACATAGATACAGCCACCGCATAGAGACAACCACCGCATAGAGACAGCCACCACATAGAGACAACCACGACATATAGACAGCCACGACATAGAGACAGCCACGACATAGAGACAGCCACGACATAGAGACAACCACTGCATAGAGACCACCACCACATAGAGACAACCACCACATAGAGACAGCCACCGTATAGAGACCACCACCACATAGAGACAGCCACCGCATAGAGACAACCAACACATAAATACCACCTCTTCATAGAGACAACCATCACATACTGAAAACCACCACATACAGACAACCACCACATACAGACAACCACCACATACAGACAACCATCACATACAGACAACCATCACATACAGACAACCATCACATACAGACAACCACCACATACAGACAACCATCACATACAGACAACCATCACATACAGACAACCATCACATACAGACAACCACCACATACAGACAACCACCACATACAGACCACCACTTCACAGAGACAACCATCACATACAGACAACCACCACATAGAGACCACCACTTCACAGAGACAACCATCACATACAGACAATCACCACATAGAGACCACCTCTTCATAGGAGACCACCACCACATACAGACAACCACCACATACAGACAACCACCACATACAGACAACAACCACATACAGACAACCATCACATACAGACAACCATCACATACAGACAACCACCACATACAGACAACCATCACATACAGACAACCACCACATACAGACAACCACCACATACAGACAACCATCACATACAGACAACCACCACATACAGACAACCATCACATACAGACAACCATCACATACAGACAACCACCACATACAGACAACCATCACATACAGACAACCATCACATACAGACAACCACCACATACAGACAACCACCACATACAGACAACCATCACATACAGACAACCACCACATACAGACAACCATCACATACAGACAACCATCACATACAGACAACCATCACATACAGACAACCACCACATACAGACAACCACCACATACAGACAACCATCACATACAGACAACCACCACATAGAAACCACCTCTTCATAGAGACCACCACCACATACAGACAACCACCACATACAGACAACCAACACATAGAAACCACTTCTTCATAGAGACCACCACCACATACAGACAACCACCACATACAAACAACCACCACATACAGACAACCAACACATAGAAACCACTTTTCATAGAGACCACCACCACATACAGACAACCAACACATAGAAACCACCTCTTCATAGAGACAACTATTACATTATTACATACAGACAACCACCACATACATACAACCAACACATAGAAACCATCTCTTCATAGAGACAACATCTACACAGAGACCACCACCGCATAGAGATAATATCTTCGTAGAGACCACCACCGCATAGAGACAACCTCTTCATAGAGATCACCACCGCATAGAGACAACATCTAAATAGAGACCACCACCGCATAGAGACAACATCTACATAGAGACCACCAGTGTATAGAGACAACATCTAAAAAGATATCACCAGTGTATAGAGACAACATCTACATAGAGACCACCAGTGTATAGAGACAACATCTACATAGAGACCACCACTGCATAGAGACAACATCTTCATAGAGACCACCAGTGTATAGAGACAACATCTACATAGAGACCACCAGTGAATAGAGACAACATCTACATAGAGATCACCAGTGAATAGAGACAACATCTACATAGAGATCACCAGTGAATAGAGACAACATCTATATAGAGATCACCAGTGTATAGAGACAACATCTACATAGAGACCACCTCTTCATAGGGTCCACCACAACATAGAGACCACCTCTTCATAGGGTCCACCACAGCATAGAGACCACCTCTTCATAGGGTCCACCACAACATAGAGACCACCTCTTCATAGGGTCCACCACAACATAGAGACCACCTCTTCATAGGGTCCACCACAACATAGAGACCACCTCTTCATATGGTCCACCACAACAGAGAGACCACCTCTTCATAGGGTCCACCACAACATAGAGACCACCTCTTCATAGGGTCCACCACAACATAGAGACCACCTCTTCATAGGGTCCACCACAACATAGAGACCACCTCTTCATAGGGGCCACCACAACATAGAGACCACCTCTTCATAGGGTCCATCACAGCATAGAGACCATTTCTTCATAGGGTCCACCACAGCATAGAGACCATTTCTTCATAGGGACCACCACTGCATAGAGTAAAACTCTTCATAGAGACAGTCACCGCATAGCGACAACCTCTTAATAGAAACCACCATTACATAGAGACAACTGTTTCACCTCAGCATACAAACAACAGCTACATAGAGACCACCATCGCATAGAGACCACTACTGCATAGAGACCACCACTGCAAAGAGACCACCATCGCATAGAGAACATCACTGCATAGAGATCATCACCGCATTGAGACACCCACCAGATAGAGACCTCACGGCATAGAGACCACCATCGTATAGAGACCACCACTGCATAGAGAACACCACTGCATAGAGACCACCACCGCATAGAAAACATCACTGCATAGAGACCATAATCGCATTGAGACAACCACCAGATAGACCTCACAGCATATAGACCACCACCTGATAGAGAACACCACTGCATAGAGAGACCACCACTGCATAGAGACCACCACTGCATAGAGACCACCACTGCATAGAGACCACCACTGCATAGAGACCACCACTGCATAGAGACCACCACTGCAAAGATACCACCACTGCATAGAGACCACCACTGCATAGAGACCACCACTGCATAGAGATCACCACTGCATAGAGACCACCACTGCAAAGAGACCACCACTACAAAGAGACCACCACGGCATAGATACCACCACTGCAAAGAGACCATCACTGCATAGAGAACATCACTGTATAGAGACCACCACTGCATAGAGACCACCACTACAAAGAGAACACCACTGCATAGAGACCACCACTGCAAAGAGACCACCACGGCATAGATACCACCACTGCATAGAGACCACCACTGCATAGAGAACATCACTGTATAGAGACCACCACCGCATAGAGAAGACCACCACCGCATAGAGCCCACCACTGCATATACCACCACCAGATAGAGACCACAGTTACATAGATACCATCACTGCATAGATAACACCACATCATAGAGACCACAGTTGCATAGAGACCACCACATAGAGACCACCACATCATAGAGACCACCACATCATAGAGATCACCACCAGATAGAGACCACAGTTGCATAAAGACCACCACAGTTGCATAGACACCACCACTGCATAGAGAACACCACAGCATAGAGACCAACATCGCATAGAGACCACCACTGCATAGAGACCACCACGGCATAGAGACCAACATCGCATAGAGACCACCACCCGATAGAGACCACAGTTGCATAGAGACCACCACCGCATAGAGACCACCACAGCATAAAGACCACCACCATATAGAGACCACCATAACATAGAGACACCACTACATAGAGACCACCTCCACATAGAGAACACCACCGCATAGAGATCACCACCGCATAGAGACCAACACTGCATAGATACCACCACCAGATAGAGACCACTTCCACATAGAGACCACCACCTCATAGAGAACACTACTGCATAGAGACCACCTCCACATAGACAACAGCTGCATAAAAACCACTAATGCATAGAGACCATCACTGCATAGAGACCACAACCGCATAAAGACCACCACTGCATAGAGACCACTTCCACATAGACAACAGCTGCATAGAAACCGCTACTGCATAGAGACCATCACTGCATAGAGACCACAACCGCATAAAGACCACCACAGCATAGAGACCACCTCCACATAGACAACAGCTGCATAGAAACCGCTACTGCATAGAGACCATCACTGCATAGAGACCACCTCCACATAGAAAACAGCTGCATAGAAACTGCTACTGCATAGAGACCATCACTGCATAAAGACCACAACCGCATAAAGACCACCACTGCATAGAGACCACCTCCACATAGACAACAGCTGCATAGAAACCGCTACTGCATAGATACCATCACTGCATAGAGACCACAACCGCATAGAGATCACCACCGCATAGAGATCACCACCGCATAGAGACCACCACCACATAGAGACCACAACCGCATAGAGATCACCACCACATAGAGATCACCACCGCATAGAGACCACCACCGCATAGAGATCACCATCTCCTAGAAACCACCATCGCATAGAGATCACCACCGCATAGAGACCACCACCGCATAGAGATCACCATCACCTAGAAACCACCATCGCATAGAGACCACCACCGCATAGAGATCACCATTACCTAGAAACCACCATCGCATAGAGACCACCACCGCATATAGACCACCATCACCTAGAAACCACCATCGCATAGAGACCACC
>JABXNX010000020.1:511699-569352 GCA_014843695.1 Archivesica marissinica | reverse complement strand
AGACACCACCACTGCATAGAGAACACCACAGCATAGAGACCAACATCGCATAGAGACCACCACTGCATAGAGACCACCACGGCATAGAGACCAACATCGCATAGAGACCACCACCCGATAGAGACCACAGTTGCATAGAGACCACCACCGCATAGAGACCACCACAGCATAAAGACCACCACCATATAGAGACCACCATAACATAGAGACACCACTACATAGAGACCACCTCCACATAGAGAACACCACCGCATAGAGATCACCACCGCATAGAGACCAACACTGCATAGATACCACCACCAGATAGAGACCACTTCCACATAGAGACCACCACCTCATAGAGAACACTACTGCATAGAGACCACCTCCACATAGACAACAGCTGCATAAAAACCACTAATGCATAGAGACCATCACTGCATAGAGACCACAACCGCATAAAGACCACCACTGCATAGAGACCACTTCCACATAGACAACAGCTGCATAGAAACCGCTACTGCATAGAGACCATCACTGCATAGAGACCACAACCGCATAAAGACCACCACAGCATAGAGACCACCTCCACATAGACAACAGCTGCATAGAAACCGCTACTGCATAGAGACCATCACTGCATAGAGACCACCTCCACATAGAAAACAGCTGCATAGAAACTGCTACTGCATAGAGACCATCACTGCATAAAGACCACAACCGCATAAAGACCACCACTGCATAGAGACCACCTCCACATAGACAACAGCTGCATAGAAACCGCTACTGCATAGATACCATCACTGCATAGAGACCACAACCGCATAGAGATCACCACCGCATAGAGATCACCACCGCATAGAGACCACCACCACATAGAGACCACAACCGCATAGAGATCACCACCACATAGAGATCACCACCGCATAGAGACCACCACCGCATAGAGATCACCATCTCCTAGAAACCACCATCGCATAGAGATCACCACCGCATAGAGACCACCACCGCATAGAGATCACCATCACCTAGAAACCACCATCGCATAGAGACCACCACCGCATAGAGATCACCATTACCTAGAAACCACCATCGCATAGAGACCACCACCGCATAGAGATCACCATCACCTAGAAACCACCATTGCATAGAGACCACCACCGCATAGAGACCACCACCGCATAGAGATCACCATCACCTAGAAACCACCATTGCATAGAGACCACCACCGCATAGAGACCACCACCGCATAGAGATCACCATCACCTAGAAACCACCATCGCATAGAGACCACCACCGCATAGAGATCACCATTACCTAGAAACCACCATCGCATAGAGACCACCACCGCATATAGACCACAGTTGCATAGAGACCACCACTGCATAGAGACCACCACCATATAGAGACCACCACTGCATAGAGACCACCACCGCATATAGATCATCATAACCTAGAGACCACCATCACCTAGAGACCACCACCACATAGAGATCACCATCACCTAGAGACCACCACCGCATAGAGATCACAGCTCTTCTATTAATCGCAACGACGTAAATACAGGTTTAACACAACATTTGTACAATTTATGATCACTTACAGTCTTGAAAATGCAATGTAAATATAAGGATTAAAATGAACCTTCGCCGTAAATATAAGGATTAAAATGAACCTTCGCCACACGCACGCACGCACGCACGCACGCACGCACGCACGCACGCACACACACACACTTTAAATAAACAGTACACATATCTTGTATGCCCAAATAAATGTTTTGCATAATCCAATCAATGTAATGTATACCACAATAAATGTAATGTATACCACAATAAATGTAATGTATACCACAATAAATGTAATGTATACCACAATAAATGTAATGTATACCACAATAAATGTAATGTATACCACAATAAATGTAATGTATACATACCACAATAAATGTAAATGTATACCACAATAAATGTAATGTATACCACAATAAATGTAATGTATACCACAATAAATGTAAATGTATACCACAATAAATGTAATGTATACCACAATAAATGTAATGTATACCACAATAAATGTAATGTATACCACAATAAATGTAATGTATACCACAATAAATGTAATGTATACCACAATAAATGTAATGTATACCACAATAAATGTAAATGTATACCACAATAAATGTAATGTATACATACCACAATAAATGTAATGTATACCACAATAAATGTAAATGTATACCACAATAAATGTAATGTATACCACAATAAATGTAATGTATACCACAATAAATGTAAATGTATACCACAATAAATGTAATGTATACCACAATAAATGTAAATGTATACCACAATAAATGTAATGTATACCACAATAAATGTAATGTATACCACAATAAATGTAAATGTATACCACAATCAATGTAATGTATACCACAATAAATGTAATGTATACCACAATATATGTATTGTATACCACAATAAATGTAATGTATACCACAATAAATGTAATGTATACCACAATAAATGTAATGTATACCACAATATATGTATTGTATACCACAATAAATGCAACATAGTGATTTTATTCCTTCAATAATTTGCTATATGTACAATGATGTATGAAAAATGTATATACTATAACATGGGATTCGAACCTAGAGTGGTGTGGGACATGTACGACCGTAACCACTTGGACACGGAAGTCCCTTCTCTCTAAATAAAATATTTACTTAATTACATCTATACCAACATATTCTCATTAATTAAGGGTTCATTCTTATCAGTATAAGAGTTGATATATATGCCTTTCTTGAGTGAAATAAATACAAGAAGCATTCAATATATAAAGCAATATCCTCATCTACTGTATCAACGAACCATTCTCAAGTACGTTTAGTTTTGGCTAGGTATTTCATTATGTACGTACATTTTCAATGGCACGTCGGTGCAAGAAAGAAGTTTAGTGGTGTGAGAAACATGATCAGGATAGAACAGCCGAAATAACATTAACCACACAGAGGTTGCGTAACACTAGAAGCAGGAATGAAGATGATGAATTACTTCAACATAAAGCATCGTATTGGCCCCATTGTAGTCTGCTGTTTGAATAGAAACACAACACCTGATCATAGGTAAACACAATATGGAGGAGTGCGCTCCTATACGTTATGCCAAATTTCATATAATACAATTTATGTGGATAGATTGGGTTAAATACTAGAGGTAATCATGTGAAATAATTAATTAGTTTTACAGTAGCATATCGGTGTGTTGATTGTGCTATCGCAGAGATAGTTGCATAGACAGTTTGGGAACAATTATTTTGTACTGATGTTTGCGCGCGTATCCTACCTATATTAATACCATTACAGGTAATGACGTACACATGTATGCACAGATACACTCATCACTAACATCAATGATAACATTGTATGCACTGATACACTCATCACTAACTAACATCAATGATGACATTGTATGCACTGATACACTCATCACTAAATAGCATCAATGATGACATTGTATGCACTGATACACTCATCACTAACATCAATGATAACATTGTATGCACTGATACACTCATCACTAAATAGCATCAATGATGACATTGTATGCACTGATACACTCATCACTAACATCAATGATAACATTGTATGCACTGATACACTCATCACTAACATCAATGCTAACATTGTATGCACTGATACACTCATCACTAACATCAATGCTAACATTGTATGCACTGATACACTCATCACTAAATAGCATCAATGATGACATTGTATGCACTGATACACTCATCACTAACATCAATGATAACAGTGTATGCACTGATACACTCATCACTAACATCAATGATAACGTTATATGCACTGATACACTCATCACTAACATCAATGATAACATTGTATGCACTGATACACTCATCACTAAATAGCATCAATGATGACATTGTATGCACTGATACACTCATCACTAACATCAATGATAACAGTGTATGCACTGATACACTCATCACTAACATCAATGATAACGTTATATGCACTGATACACTCATCACTAACATCAATGATAACATTGTATGCACTGATACACTCATCACTAAATAGCATCAATGATGACATTGTATGCACTGATACACTCATCACTAACATCAATGATAACAGTGTATGCACTGATACACTCATCACTAACATCAATGATAACATTGTATGCACTGATACACTCATCACTAACATCAATGATAACAACAGTGTATGCACTGATACACTCATCACTAACATCAATGATAACGTTATATGCACTGATACACTCATCACTAACATCAATGATAACATTGTATGCACTGATACACTCATCACTAACATCAATGATAACGTTATATGCACTGATACACTCATCACTAACATCAATGATAACATTATATGCACTGATACACTCATCACTAACATCAATGATAACGTTATATGCACTGATACACTCATCACTAACATCAATGATAACGTTATATGCACTGATACACTCATCACTAACATCAATGATAACGTTATATGCACTGATACACTCATCACTAACATCAATGATAACGTTATATGCACTGATACACTCATCACTAACATCAATGATAACGTTATATGCACTGATACACTCATCACTAACATCAATGATAACGTTATATGCACTGATACACTCATCACTAACATCAATGATAACGTTATATGCACTGATACACTCATCACTAACATCAATGATAACATTGTATGCACTGATACACTCATCACTAACATCAATGATAACATTGTATGCACTGATACACTCATCACTAACATCAATGCTAACAGTGTATGTGCTGATACACTCATCACTAACATCAATGCTAACGTTATATGCACTGATACACTCATCACTAACATCAATGATAACGTTATATGCACTGATACACTCATCACTAACATCAATGATAACGTTATATGCACTGATACACTCATCACTAACATCAATGATAATGTTATATGCACTGATACACTCATCACTAACATCAATGATAACATTATATGCACTGATACACTCATCACTAACATCAATGATAACATTATATGCACTGATACACTCATCACTAACATCAATGATAACATTGTATGCACTGATACACTCATCACTAACATCAATGATGACATTGTATGCACTGATACACTCATCACTAACATCAATGATAACATTGTATGCATGATACACTCATCACTAACATCAATGATAACATTGTATGCACTGATACACTCATCACTAACATCAATGATAACAACAGTGTATGCACTGATACACTCATCACTAACATCAATGATAACGTTATATGCACTGATACACTCATCACTAACATCAATGATAACATTGTATGCACTGATACACTCATCACTAACATCAATGATAACGTTATATGCACTGATACACTCATCACTAACATCAATGATAACATTATATGCACTGATACACTCATCACTAACATCAATGATAACGTTATATGCACTGATACACTCATCACTAACATCAATGATAACGTTATATGCACTGATACACTCATCACTAACATCAATGATAACGTTATATGCACTGATACACTCATCACTAACATCAATGATAACGTTATATGCACTGATACACTCATCACTAACATCAATGATAACATTATATGCACTGATACACTCATCACTAACATCAATGCTAACATTGTATGCACTGATACACTCATCACTAACATCAATGATAACGTTATATGCACTGATACACTCATCACTAACATCAATGATAACGTTATATGCACTGATACACTCATCACTAACATCAATGATAACAGTGTATGTGCTGATACACTCATCACTAACATCAATGATAACGTTATATGCACTGATACACTCATCACTAACATCAATGCTAACAGTGTATGCACTGATACACTCATCACTAACATCAATGCTAACAGTGTATGTGCTGATACACTCATCACTAACATCAATGATAACATTGTATGTGCTGATACACTCATCACTAACATCAATGCTAACAGTGTATGTGCTGATACACTCATCACTAACATCAATGCTAACAGTGTATGTGCTGATACACTCATCACTAACATCAATGCTAACAGTGTATGTGCTGATACACTCATCACTAACAACAATGCTAACAGTGTATGCACTGATACACTCATCACTAACATCAATGCTAACAGTGTATGTGCTGATACACTCATCACTAACATCAATGCTAACAGTGTATGTGCTGATACACTCATCACTAACATCAATGCTAACAGTGTATGTGCTGATACACTCATCACTAACAACAATGCTAACAGTGTATGCACTGATACACTCATCACTAACATCAATGCTAACAGTGTATGTGCTGATACACTCATCACTAACATCAATGCTAACAGTGTATGTGCTGATACACTCATCACTAACATCAATGCTAACAGTGTATGTGCTGATACACTCATCACTAACATCAATGCTAATGGTGTATGTGCTGATACACTCATCACTAACATCAATGCTAACAGTGTATGCACTGATACACTCATAACTAACATCAATGCTAATGGTGTATGTGCTGATAAGCTCATTCTTGGATGTTTTGACAGTCGTATGAAAACTTCAAATTTGCTCAAATATTTCAAGAGCTTTATAATTCAATTAACGAGAACTATCCATGGTGAAGTATATGAGAGGAATATTTTACATATTTAAAAATTATAATGATGGATACAGGGAAGCAGGGATACAGGGAAGCAGGATACAGGGACGCAGGGATACAGGGAAGCAGGGATACATGGATGCAGGGATACAGGTAAGCAGGGATACAGGGAAGTAGGGATACATGGATACAGGGGTACATGAAGGTAGGGATACAGGGAAGCAAGGACACATGGAAGCATGGATACAGTGAAGCAGGGATACATGGAAGCAGCGGTACATGAAGGCAGGGATACAGGGAAGCAGGGATACATGGATGCAGGGATACAGGGAAGCAAGGACATATGGAAGCATGGATACAGTGAAGCAGGGATACATGGAAGCAGCGGTACATGAAGGCAGGGAAACAGGGAAGCAGGGATACATGGATGCAGGGATACAGGGAAGCAAGGATACATGGATGCAGGGATACAGGGAAGCAAGGATACATGGATGCAGGGATACAGGGAAGCAAGGATACATGGACGCAGGGATACAGGGAAGCAAGGCTACATGGACGCAGGGATACAGGGAAGCAAGGATACATGGACGCAGGGATACAGGATAGCCAGGATACATGGATGCAGGGATACAGGGAAGCAAGGATACATGGACGCAGGGATACAGGGAAGCAAGGATACATGGATGCAGGGATACAGGGAAGCAAGGTTACAGGGAAACAGGGATACATGGAAGCAATGGTACATGAAGGCAGGGATACAGGGAAGCAGGGATACATGAAGGCAGGGATACAGGGAAGCAAGGATACATGGATGCAGGGATACATGGAAGCAAGGTTACAGGGAAGCAGAGATACATGGAAGCAGGGGTACATGAAGGCAGGGATACAGGGAAGCATCCCAGGGTACATGAAGGCAGGGATACATGGAAGCAGGGATACATGGAAGCAGGGGTACATGGAAGCAGGGATACATGAAGGCAGGGATACAGGGAAGCAAGGATAAATGGACACAGGGATACAGGGAAGCAAGGTTACAGGGGATCAGGGATACAGGGAAGCAGGGATACATGGAAACATGGATACAGGGAAGCATGGATACAGGGAAGCAGGGTTACAGGGAAGCAGGGATACATGGACACAGAGATACAGGGAAGCAGGGTTACAGGGAAGCAGGGATACAGGGAAGCAAGGTTACAGGGAAGCAGGGATACATGGACGCATGAGTACATGAAGGCAGGGGTACAGGGAAGCAGGGATACATGGAAGCAAGGTTACAGGGAAACAGGGATACATGGAAGTAGGGATACATGGAAGTAGGGACACAGGGAAGTAGGGATACATGGAAGTAGGGATACATGGAAGAGGGATACATGGAAGTAGGGATACATGGAAGTAGGGATACATGGAAGAGGGATACAGGGAAACATGGAAGTAGGGATACATGAAAGCAGGGAAACATGGAAGTAGGGATACAGGGAAACATGGAAGTAGGGATACAGGGAAACATGGAAGCAGGGATACAGTGATACATGGAAGCAGGGATACAGGGATACATGGAAGCAGGGATACAGTGATACATGGAAGCAGGGATACAGTGATACATGGAAGCAGGGATACAGGGATACATGGAAGCAGGGATACAGTGATACATGGAAGCAGTGATACAGTGATACATGGAAGCAGGGATACAGGGATACATGGAAGCAGGGATACATGGAAGTAGGGATACATGGAAGTAGGGATATAGGGAAACATGGAAGTAGGGATAAATGGAAGAGGGATACAGTGAAACATGGATACATGGAAGTAGGGATACATGGAAGTAGGGATACATGGAAGTAGGGATACATGGAAGAGGGATACAGGGAAGCAGGGATACATGGAAGTAGGAATACAGGGAAACATGGAAGTAGGCATACATGGAAGTAGGGATACAGGGAAGTAGGGATACATGGAAGTAGGGATACAGGGAAACAGGGATACATGGAAGCAGGGATACATGGAAACATGGATACAGGGAAGCATGGATACAGGGAAGCAGGGTTACAGGGAAGCAGGGATACATGGACACAGAGATACAGGGAAGCAGGGTTACAGGGAAGCAGGGATACAGGGAAGCAAGGTTACAGGGAAGCAGGGATACATGGACGCAGGAGTACATGAAGGCAGGGGTACAGGGAAGCAGGGATACATGGAAGCAAGGTTACAGGGAAACAGGGATACATGGAAGTAGGGATACATGGAAGTAGGGATACATGGAAGTAGGGATACATGGAAGTAGGGATACATGGAAGTAGGGATACAGGGAAGTAGGGATACATGGAAGTAGGGATACAGGGAAGTAGGGATACATGGAAGTAGGGATACAGGGAAGTAGGGATACAGGGAAACAGGGATACATGGAAGTAGGGATACATGGAAGTAGGGATACATGGAAGTAGGGATACATGGAAGTAGGGATACATGGAAGAGGGATACAGGGAAACAGGGATACATGGAAGTAGGGATACATGGAAGTAGGGACACATGGAAGTAGGGATACATGGAAGTAGGGATACAGGTAAGTAGGGATACAGGGAAACATGGAAGTAGGGATACATGGAAGTAGGGATACAGGGAAGTAGGGATACATGGAAGTAGGGATACAGGGAAGTAGGGATACATGGAAGTAAGGATACATGGAAGTAGGGATACAGGGAAACATGGAAGTAGGGATACATGGAAGTAGGGATACAGGGAAACATGGAAGTAGGGATACAGGGAAGTAGGGATACAGGGAAGTAGGGATACAGGGAAACATGGAAGTAGGGATACATGGAAGTAGGGATACAGGGAAGTAGGGATACATGGAAGTAGGGATACATGGAAGAGGGATACATGGAAGTAGGGAAACATGGAAGTAGGGATACATGGAAGAGGGATACAGGGAAACATGGAAGTAGGGATACATGAAAGCAGGGATACAGGGAAACATGGAAGTAGGGATACAGGGAAACATGGAAGTAGGGATACAGGGAAACATGGAAGCAGGGATACAGTGATACATGGAAGCAGGGATACAGGGATACATGGAAGCAGGGATACAGTGATACATGGAAGCAGGGATACAGTGATACATGGAAGCAGGGATACAGTGATACATGGAAGCAGGGATACAGTGATACATGGAAGCAGGGATACAGGGATACATGGAAACAGGGATACAGTGATACATGGAAGCAGGGATACATGGAAGTAGGGATACATGGAAGTAAGGATACAGGGAAACATGGAAGCAGGGATACATGGAAGTAGGGATACATGAAAGCAGGGATACATGGAAGCAGGGATACATGGAAGCAGGGATACATGGAAGCAGGGATACAGGGATACATGGAAGCAGGGATACATGGAAGTAGGGATACATGGAAGCAGGGATACATGGAAGTAGGGATACATGGAAGTAGGGATACATGGAAGAGGGATACAGGGAAGTAGGAATACAGGGAAACATGGAAGTAGGCATACATGGAAGTAGGGATACAGGGAAGTAGGGATACATGGAAGTAGGGATACAGGGAAGTAGGAATACAGGGAAACATGGAAGTAGGGATACATGGAAGCAGGGATACATGGAAGCAGGGATACATGGAAGCAGGGATACATGGAAGCAGGAATACAGGGAAACATGGAAGTAGGCATACATGGAAGTAGGGATACAGGGAAGTAGGGATTCATGGAAGAGGGATACAGGGAAACAGGGATTCATGGAAGAGGGATACATAGAAGAGGGATTCAGGGAAACAGGGATACATGGAAGTAGGGATACAGGGAAACAGGGATACATGGAAGCAGGGATACAGGGAAGTAGGAATACAGGGATACATGGAAGTAGGGATACAGGGAAACAGGGATACATGGAAGCAGGAATACAGGGAAACATGGAAGTAGGCATACATGGAAGTAGGGATACATGGAAGTAGGGATACATGGAAGTAGGGATACATGGAAGTAGGGATACAGGGAAGTAGGAATACAGGGAAACATGGAAGTAGGGATACAGGGAAACAGGGATACATGGAAGCAGGGATACATGGAAGCAGGGATACATGGAAGCAGGAATACAGGGAAACATGGAAGTAGGCATACATGGAAGTAGGGATACATGGAAGTAGGGAACATGGAAGAGGGATACAGGGAAGTAGGGATTCATGGAAGAGGGATACAGGGAAACAGGGATTCATGGAAGAGGGATACATAGAAGAGGGATTCAGGGAAACAGGGATACATGGAAGTAGGGATACAGGGAAACAGGGATACATGGAAGCAGGGATACAGGGAAGTAGGAATACAGGGATACATGGAAGTAGGGATACAGGGAAGTAGGGATACAGGGAAGTAGGGATTCATGGAAGAGGGATACAGGGAAACAGGGATTCATGGAAGAGGGATACATAGAAGAGGGATTCAGGGAAACAGGGATACATGGAAGTAGGGATACAGGGAAACAGGGATACATGGAAGCAGGGATACAGGGAAGTAGGAATACAGGGATACATGGAAGTAGGGATACAGGGAAGTAGGGATACAGGGAAGTAGGGATTCATGGAAGAGGGATACAGGGAAACAGGGATTCATGGAAGAGGGATACATAGAAGAGGGATTCAGGGAAACAGGGATACATGGAAGTAGGGATACAGGGAAACAGGGATACATGGAAGCAGGGATACAGGGAAGTAGGAATACAGGGATACATGGAAGTAGGGATACAGGGAAACAGGGATACATGGAAGCAGGAATACAGGGAAACATGGAAGTAGGCATACATGGAAGTAGGGATACAGGGAAACAGGGATACAGGGAAGTAGGGATACATGGAAGTAGGGATACATGGAAGAGGGATACAGGGAAACATGGAAGTAGGGATACATGGAAGTAGGGATACAGGGAAACATGGAAGTAGGGATACATGAAAGTAGGGATACAGGGAAGTAGGGATACAGGGAAGTAGGGATACATGAAAGCAGGGATTAACTGCACATTATTTACTATTTGTTTATTTATTAACATCGAACAATCATGTGGGGGTTCCGACCATTGTGAATGCAAACAGCACACGTATAAACATTGTGTTGATTGTTCAATAATTACTGAATCAAACTAGTTGACTTTGGTATGTCCGATAAACAAAGATTATCTGTATGGACAGTTTGAAGAGACAAATACGTTTCAATAATTGTAATTAGGCAACACAATCTCTTTTTATTGGCGTCATATGGTATTTATTCTTTCTCAGGCGTTTCATAGACATAGAAGTGTATTACCTCTATTAAATCAATTGGTAGCACCTATAATTATGAACATCGTGTCATCACCTGCCTTTGTTATTTGGAGCCATAATCGTGACAACCTTTCATACCCCTGGACCTGCATGGAGTCATTGTTATTTGGAGCCATAATCGTGACAACCTTTCATACCCCTGGACCTGCATGGAGTCATTGTTTTGTATCTGAATGTTAATCAATTGAAAAACAACTACTGTCCGGTTCGATCCCCCGTCTGACCCTAATAAAATTAACAGGCTTTCAGATGGGACGATAAACCGAGGTCTTATGCCGGTGCTCCGGTGCTGTACACCGTGCACGTAACAGAACCAGAGGAGACTCTGGAATGGGTCTCTGTCTGTATCATTGCACTATCCTCTAAAATGACTAATCTCTTCATGAGGCCATAGTCTGGTAGTGCAATTTTCGTGTCTTATAGGCGAGTGTGGACTGTATGCGATTTAACTGAAATAAAATATTAAATGTTTATTTGAAAAAAATATAAATATGCTAATTTTTATATTCGATTACGATTTTAACATTCGAATATTCAGACGTTCGAACGAATATTCGAATATTATTATGCGTTGCCATCCCCAATTTATATTGTCCAATATTTTTAAAGGAAATATATCTCAAAATGTATGTTGCCATATTATGGTTCCATTTTAGCAAACAGTCACATGATAAGTATGCGTTCTGTTCATTATTCGTGGAGTGTCGTTGCATCATTTTAACATTACGGAAGAAGCATTACACAGCCAGACGTAGACTGGTACCTATCTATTTACTTCCGTTATTGTTTTAATTTAATTAACTATTTACAGAATATATACTACAGGTGTATTGTATTTGGTTGTATAGTGTATGCTATTGCTTGATGTTACAGTAGTAACCAATGTAATCGATTGTTTTATGTATCTATCTTGCATTCAACATTATGATAATTACAACCAGTGTGGGCGGGTACCAACAACTGCTGAACAAAATGAATGAAAATGTTTTACAAAGTTCAAAACTTGCAAATTCAAGCAACAAATGATAATATCCTTTCAATCTGTGTATGTGAGTCTAGTGTTATGATATTGTATGGGAGTGTCTCATGTATTGGTATATTGTAGATGATAAAAGCCCAGATATGAAAGCCGACATACATTGGTTTAAGCCATCAACACTTAAATAGCAATTAATTCATCTTTTTACTGTAGTGTCTAATTAGCTTTCTTAATAAACAAGTAATAATTTACAACTTAATGGTGAACAATCCTTTGTTGCGTTACTATTATTTAATAATACATAAAATGTCATGTAGTGTATTTTTATGTCGTTAATAATATTGCTTAGTGAATGCATATTAGGAAGTGCATAATTGACAACACTGAAAGTGAATGAATGAGAAAGAGGACGAGTGAATGAAAATCAGACAGAGAGAGAGAGTGCGTGCGTTCATCCATCCGTGCGTGTGCTTGTGGGTTTACACAAACTCAAATATTATATACTACTCAATTGCTTTTGCATAATGCTGTTAACCCATTCAACACCAAGTAACTCACATGGACTGGTCCATGATATTTTTAGACCAATAAATTAATAACAAAATTACATTTGGATCAGTTCATTTATCAAAATGGGTAAAAACATTTCTAAAAATAGTTATATTACTTGAAAAAAGTGCAGATCCTGATGAGACGGCTCGTCACGAGCCGGCTCATCTGGATCTACACTTTTTTGTAAGCCAATTTAGAGGTCTGTGGTGTTGAAAGGGTTTAAACACCATGTGGGTTCTAATGAACATCATAAATCCAATCCAACCTAGTTTCTTCTGAGAATGTTGGATTTTGATCATTCATTCGCCTATTAAACAACTGTAAGGACATTTAACAGGATGTGTCCTGTTTATTATACCACAGTGTTGTGCCAGCTTAGATGTCAAAGTCTACCATTAAGAAAATATATTTGGGGAACAAGTAGAGGGAACACATGCAGTGGTTTTTATGCTTAAATCAATCAATGTTTTAGTAGGAAATAATTAATGTGCTTTTATTTTACTAAATACTATATAGTAAACTTGGTTTTAAAACAATTTTAAAATTATATAATTTCTAAATTTGTAAGGTTTATAATATTTATATATCAGCAGGGACATTCATGGCAGAGGTTAGCTTATATATGATGACCATGTGGGATGTTTGGTTAAAACATGACCAGGTGGGATGTTTGGTTAACACATGACAATGTGGGATGTTTGGTTAAAACATGACAATGTGGGATGTTTGGTTAAAACATGACAATGTGGGATGTTTGGTTAAAACATGACAACGTGGGATGTTTGGTTAAAACATGACAACGTGGGATGTTTGGTTAAAACATGACCAGGTGGGATGTTTGGTTAAAACATGACAATGTGGGATGTTTGGTTAAAACATGACCAGGTGGGATGTTTGGTTAAAACATGACCAGGTGGGATGTTTGGTTAAAACATGACAATGTGGGATGTTTGGTTAAAACATGACCAGGTGGGATGTTTGGTTAAAACATGACCAGGTGGGATGTTTGGTTAAAACATGACCAGGTGGGATGTTTGGTTAAAACATGACCAGGTGGGATGTTTGGTTAAAACATGACAATGTGGGATGTTTGGTTAAAACATGACAATGTGGGATGTTTGGTTAAAACATGACCAGGTGGGATGTTTGGTTAAAACATGACCATGTGGGATGTTTGGTTAAAACATGACCATGTGGGATGCTTGGTTAAAACATGACAATGTGGGATGTTTGGTTAAAACATGACACTGTGGGATGTTTGGTTAAAACATGACAATGTGGGATGTTTGGTTAAAACATGACCAGGTGGGATGTTTGGTTAAAACATGACCAGGTGGGATGTTTGGTTAAAACATGACCAGGTGGGATGTTTGGTTAAACATGACGATGTGGGATGTTTGGTTAAAACATGACAATGTGGAATGTTTGGTTAAAACATGACCAGGTGGGATGTTTGGTTAAAACATGACCAGGCGGGATGTTTGGTTAAAACATGACCATGTGGGATGTTTGGTTAAAACATGACAATGTGGGATGTTTGGTTAAAACATGACCAGGTGGGATGTTTGGTTAAAACATGACAATATGGGATGTTTGGTTAAAACATGACCAGGTGGGATGTTTGGTTAAAACATGACCAGGTGGGATGTTTGGTTAAAACATGACCAGGTGGGATGTTTGGTTAAAACATGAAAATGTGGGATGTTTGGTTAAAACATGACAATGTGGGATGCTTGGTTAAAACATGACAATGTGGGATGTTTGGTTAAAACATGACAATGTGGGATGTTTGGTTAAAACATGACCAGGTGGGATGTTTGGTTAAAACATGACACTGTGGGATGTTTGGTTAAAACATGACAATGTGGGATGTTTGGTTAAAACATGACCAGGTGGGATGTTTGGTTAAAACATGACCAGGTGGAATGTTTGGTTAAAACATGACAATGTGGGATGTTTGGTTAAAACATGTCCAGGTGGGATGTTGGTTAAAACATGACCATGTGGGATATTTGGTTAAAACATGACCATGTGGGATGTTTGGTTAAAACATGACCATGTGGGATGTTTGGTTAAAACATGATCATGTGGGATGTTTGGTTAAAACATGTCCAGGTGGGATGTTGGTTAAAACATGACCATGTGGGATATTTGGTTAAAACATGACCATGTGGGATGTTTGGTTAAAACATGACCATGTGGGATGTTTGGTTAAAACATGATCATGTGGGATGTTTGGTTAAAACATGTCCAGGTGGGATGTTGGTTAAAACATGACCATGTGGGATATTTGGTTAAAACATGACCATGTGGGATGTTTGGTTAAAACATGACCATGTGGGATGTTTGGTTAAAACATGATCATGTGGGATGTTTGGTTAAAACATGTCCAGGTGGGATGTTGGTTAAAACATGACCATGTGGGATATTTGGTTAAAACATGACCATGTGGGATGTTTGGTTAAAACATGACCATGTGGGATGTTTGGTTGACATAATATTGCATTTGTTCCAGTATTAAATTAATTAATTTCAAACAGTATATAACTACGACATGACTGTTTATATCTAGCCAACAAACCAAAGGATCAGCAAAACTATCTTACAGAAATGCAGTTTTTATGCTAAGCAACCTCAACGTAACTGCAATCGTGATAGCGTAGTGTTGGGTCATTCATTCAGGTGCTTTAATTTGTGCCCATATGTAGCTGTTACGATTGTGCCCTTAGGCAATGCATTTAAATTCCACATTGCCTCTTCTCTCTCCCTCGTGGCCATGGATTCCATCTAACATAACTGCGTAGCTTCCTATAGGCACATGTCTACACTTTTTTAAATAAACAATTGAAAATGCGAATATATGCAATAAAAACTGATGGGTATGTATGAGGTGCAGCGGACCCCATCACATATGAAAATAAGTTGGTATTTTATTACTTTTTAGTTGATAAAAGAAGAAACTTTCAGAAATGCTCTAGGTAGAGCAGAAATGAAAGCAATTATGGGCATGAAAGTCAGATCAACATGCATCTTTCACTATTATGATTATTATCATCATTGCCATTATTAATATTAATATTGTTATCTGTATTATCATTATTATTATTATTAGTATCATTATTATTTATATTTTTCGTCATTATTATTACTCTAATTACTATCATTAACATTATTAATGAACAAACTTCAAAGATGATCATTGGTGTGGTAACATTCATTGTTTGTTGAGTTTCAAATGCCTGTGAATCTAACACTGTTTCACTTGTAACTCATGAATTAACACACTACAGTAATAATGCCATTTCATGCACGACTGTTAAAAAAAAATATTATATTCATGGAACGTTATTAAAGATTGTAATCACAGCTTCGAAAAACGAGAACCAGGTCATTAAAATGTTACCAAAATGTTGTTTGTAGATGATAATTCAAATTATTTGAACCCTAGGTGTGGAATTGTAGCAAGTCATATCACGATGATATAGAAAATGACGGTGAATGTTCAAAGCTGTTATTATAAATCCCAATGAAGTTCATCTTAGGATATAAATTTGACGATAAGTTTGATAGCAAATCATAATTGGATGCAATCATCAGAAATTAGTGTTCATTATTCAGATGTTAAAATGTTTAATGTGAATCAAATGTTGATGAATAATAGAACTACATAACAAAATATATATACATGAAATTAGCATATAAATTGCAATAATTTGGACAACTCTGAAAACATAATTATTGTAAATAATATGTTGCTCCTGATACTGGGGTTTGTCTGACTAAAAGGTTAAGATAAAAATAATTTGTTTTTATTCAGTGTGGCTCACGCTACATTAAGGCTGGGATCAGTCCATGCAATACTTAATTTATTTATTTAAGTTTCATCAATATACAATATTACTTGCCACATAATTGTATATACAACCATACATAAAATAGAGTAAATTGCCATTCTATACAGAAAATGCCAGTCTGTATTTATTTATGATTTGTTTACTTAATTCAATTCAATATCCTATTTTCCTGCACGTAGGAGGTATACAGATCAGTACACACACAAGAAAACAAATGATAAAATTAAGAAAACGAAATAAATATATATGGCCATGTTGAGGCTCCAATCCTCGTGATCTGTATGCTGATAAGGGGCTAGGGCTCCCACTTATCTTATTATTGACTAGCAAGTTATACATACCCCTATAGCAAAGCCACACTCTGATTACATCTGAATATAAGCACCACTAACAGGGGAAATCCTATGTCCGACTCGTCCGACTTGTACACTTAGTCAAGTGAACAAGTGGAAATCTGCATCTTAGTTGTACTGGTTGTCCATGAACAAATAGATAATTATAAAACTGAATCATGATTTTGTTTTGTTTTGTGCTTACGTTTTACGTTTATTTATCGTCGCTACCGGTTGCCCATATGCGTAACGCCTCCTGAAGAGATTAGCCATTTTAAATTGTTGGAGGATAGTTCAATGATACAGACAGAGACCCATTCCAGAGTCTCCTCTGGTTGTTTTACATGCACAGTGTAGAGCACCGACATGAGACCTCGGTTTAAAGTCCCAATGAAAGAAGGTTTTTTTTATTAATTGTATTAGGGTCAGACAGGGGATCGAACCTCGAAGATCGAATGGACTACAGATCCGTCTCTCTTTTTTGTTTTGTTTTTGTTGTTGTTTATTTCATATAAAATGTTGGACTATAAAAGAAATAACTCTGAGAAAGCATAATTTCATTGTATGCATGCTTACTACATGAATAAATTATAACAAATTATTTAGCGGAAGTTGGAAATGTAAACATTTCGCCATGATGTTTAACCCTTTCAACACCACAGACCTCTAAATAGGCTTACAAAAAGTGTAGATCCAGATGAGCCGGCTCGTAACGAGCCGTCTCATCAGGATCTGCACTTTTTGCCAGTGATATGGCTATTTTTAGACATAATTACCCATTTTGATAAATGAACTTGTCCAAATGTGATTTTCTGATTCATTTATTGGTTTATGAATATCATGGACCAGTCCATGTCAGTTACTTGGTGTTGAATGAGTACAGTGTTCAATCCGAGACAAAGCAATTTGTTAAAGTTTTAAATTACAGATGTTTCCAAATTACTTGTTTCAGTGCAGCGACTGATCGTTTTTAATCAAGTCAAGTAACAAAAATCTCAGTAGCAAATATTAACATAGACACAGCGAACACCTAATCCGATGTTACGTAATAACACAGAAACACAAAAACCTGCAGAAATAACACAGAAACACAGCCTTCAGAAATAACACAGAAACACAACAACCTGCAGAAATACCACAGAAACACAACAACCTGCAGAAATAACACAGAAACACAACAGCCTGCAGAAATAACACAGAAACACAACAACCTGCAGGAATAACACAAAAATACAACAACCTGCAGAAATAACACAGAAACACAGCCTGCAGAAATAACACAGAAACACAACAACCTGCAGAAATAACACACAAACACAACAACCTGCAGAAATAACACAGAAACACAACAACCTGCAGAAATAACACAGAAACACAACAGCCTGCAGAAATAACACAGAAACACAACAACCTGCAGAAATAACACACAAACACAACAACCTGCAGAAATAACACACAAACACAACAACCTGCAGAAATAACACACAAACACAACAACCTGCAGAAATAACACAGAAACACAACCTGCAGAAATATTACTGAAGAAGCAGATGTTGATGCAGGGCAGAGAAAGGAAGCTTGGAGTTTAGAAGGGAACAACATTTAACAAGGCTTGTATTCAAACATATACATATTTGATACAACAATAGTTCCATACACTTCACAATCACAACTATAATTATGTTTTCACAAGATAACCCAGAGAAGGCCTTCTTTGAACAGAAACATAATAAACTACCACATGAGCTTATCTTTGGCGTTTCAATTGAATTAATTCAGGGCCATAAAGACACTTTAAATAAGATGTTACCAGCAGTGTAGCTAAATTAATTGATTCAAACTGATTTTATCAAACAAAAATTGATGATTATCTACGATGGGTATTTTGATCATATTATCCTCCATGAGGGAGATTTATGAGCTCATTCAGGTAGCCTGTTTCAAGTTTTCAAAAGCTATGTGCTTACATTGAAGGCTTTTAAGCATGTACATTACTGAATGGCTCACTATGGTCGATTCTATTTACTTTGTTTAATATATATGCGATCTATCAGCAAGACCACTTATCTCGTAGTTTGAAACTACATTCTGATCACACCTTCAAACACAAACTCCTCAAGGGCTCTGATTAGGGCCATCGATGAATTCAGAATTTGGAAACCCTGAGAACACCCCCCCCCCCCGAACCCAGAAAATAAATATAATGTGTGGCTATGGCAAAGGAGATGATGGTCCCTATCGTTAACCATTATGCCTAACAACTGTCCTGCAGATAGTGTAGATATAAGTATATAGTTCCAATGCAATTACTAAGGGACCTATAATAGGAAACAATAACATCCTATAACATTATTTTTGGGTTTAGCGTCGTACCAATAGCTTAGGTCATGTGGCAACTTTCCAGCTATTATTAGTGGAGGAAGACCACGGATGCCCCTTCGAGCAGTATTGATTATACAAATTTATTTTGATTGATTATACAAATTTATTTTAGCTCAATTGCGAAACAAGTTATTTCAACTTATATAAATCACTCTCGAGACCTCATTCCTGATGGAATCCATCGCCACGAGGGAGAGAGAAGAGGCAACGTGGAATTTAAATGCCTTGCCTAAGGGCACAATCGTAACGGCTCCAGTAGGGCTCAAACTCCGGACCTTTCACACCTGAAGCGAATGCTCATCCACTGCGCTATCACGACTTCCACTTCGAGCAGTATGCCAGGCTTGGTCGGGCACCTGGTATAATAACCAATATTCCGCAAACATCTTAGTTGGGCCAATATTTAATTTAATAGGGGCCTCCCTGGCTGAATGGTTACGGTCGTTGACATCAAATCACTTGCCACTGCCCACTGTAGGTTCGACTCCCAATGGGGATGTCAACTTATATCATGCGAGGAGGTTCTCCAGCTGGCGTGTGGTAAGTTGGTGGTTCTACCCAGGTTCCTGTCTGTGCCTGTAATACTGCTTGGAGGGGCACCAGGGTCTTTGTACAACAATAATAGCTGTCCGATTAGCGCAGTGGTTAGCGTGCTCGCTTCTCACCAATGCGACCCGGGTTCGATCCTCGGACAGGGAAGTATGTGAGATGGTACGATAGTCGCCAGATCGGACAGGTGGGTTTTCTCCGGGTACTCCGGTTTCCTCCCACACGAATGACCACATTTACGCTTTCATCCGAGCCAACGAGAGTGATTAATATAAGTTGTTAAAACTTGCTTCGCAATCGTTGTAAAATAAATAGTGTAAAAAAACAAAACAATAATAGCTGGAGAGTCGCCGTATGACCCAAGCTGTAACACAGTTGGTGCGACTTTAAAACACAAAATCAAACTGAGAAATAAACAAACTGTATCAACAAAGGTATTGTTCTGGAGACGAACTAATCATTTCTTGGATTAATGTAATTCTCACCTTTCTTCCAGCCTTATTGTTATGTCTGTTAATTAATGATCTAGCAGTTTCTTCAATTTCTCTTGCATCAAGAAACTTTCTGGCAAGCTTTAATCCGTGCCTTATATCAGCGCTACAGCCACCCCATTTCCAGCCCTTTGCACCGTCTTTACGTTCCATATGTGATTTATCACATCCGCATTTGTCCAGACTTCCAACACTGCATGCATGCGTAATGGTATATACAACGCCAGAAGAACTAATTGCTGACCAAAATGCAGCTTCCTTACTTGCTGAAAAGAGATAATAAAAAAACTAATAAATTAATAACACATACCTTTCAAAGTAATGAATACTAGTAAACAGGCCAAAACACATTGTATTTTACAACTTCTTTCGCAGAATATTCCACAAGAACAAATGTACCTCATGTGACCAGCAGCTACAGCCATATGCAATATGAACATATACTTCATTCATTAGCTTACATGTTCTCAAGTTTGTTTGTTTGTTTGTTTGTTTGTTTGTTTTATTGTTGGTGAAACCTTATGGCTTCATTTATGTCAATTTCATACAATAATTACAAATTATCCACTATAATTTCCAAAATGAAGTATATCTTAGTAGAGATGTAGTGTTGATAATCTGAAATACATTCTAATTACAACAATATCATATCTCATATCTCATAAGATCAAGCATGAGCAACGATGCGCTCTACCTGTGACATAAATCGTTTCATAAATGCAGATACATTATTGTGACTACTTAGTTTAGTTTAGTTTAATTTAGTAATACACCACTTAGGTAGCCTATATAAATAATATCTTTAGTTCATTATAAAAAGTAATGAAATATGATAAGAGACAGGTTATTGCTAAAATAATAAGACTTATATGTAGAAAAAGCAATAAGATTCATGATTATAATTATTTATATCTAGATATTGTTTATGTTCAATTGTATACCCAATAATAATGAACTTTACATTCCTCATGTTTATGGAGATTCCACAAAGTATGAACATGTTATTAACCTCAGACCAGAATTTGTTAGACATTAAGCATCCAACATATGTTCAATTGTTTCTCTCTGCTTACATATAGTGAAGCAGATAATTGAAACTATCTTTCAAAATGTGATACAAGCACCAAACTTGGCATAAATACTCCTTAGAGGTCACGTTTGTGAAAAAAAACGCTGGCCACCTAAAATTCAAGATTGCCGCCATTTTTTTAAGATGGCCGCCATTCTGACATACAAATTGCCTATTTTACCCCATAATCTCAGTACAGTACCCGATTTAGTTGATCTTTGAGTAAAAAAGTAGGTTTTCAAGCATGGGGAATCCAAAAAAAAACAACCACAAGGTCTCTTTGGAGCTTGTTTCTATCATTTCTAGCCCAAAACAGTGAAAAATGTACAAGGAACACAGCATTTGCAATGATATGAAACAAACTTTTATTAAGAGTGATACATGTATATCTACAACATGTATATTCATCTATTCTGCATATTTTGGACAACCAGCTGTAGATCTTATAAGTAGAAAATATCTCCCAAATATCATGTCCATACCGAGGGCAGTCAAACTAGTCAACGGTCATAATGTTGTTAATAAATGTATTAAAGTGTACACACACATTATTCCTAGAAGTTACTACATGACATTATGTAGTATGTGGTATACAGTCTTCTTTGCCCTTCATTGTCTTTGTGCTTTAAAGCTAGATGAGTTGGAGCTGGGCCTAATTCTCACATCTGCAGCTGCATAATTCTGTACAAGTTAGACCAAAGCGGTAGCATTTGCATCTTCCTACACAACATTCTGTCTTGCACCCGCACTTGGTCAGCTGTTGACACCTCTCAATAGGAGGAAGTGTTGTCCAGAAGACCTGCCACAGATCACCCTTCTTTGTCCAGCCCCAATCAGCAGGACTCTGTGCTTCTGGTTGGCGCAGTGTTGACTGACTCCATATGCAACCTGCCTCATAAGCTGCACGCTTGGCATGCTGAAGCAGTGGTGCTCGAGTTGGAGGAATGCCTTCGTAAGGTCTCTGCTTCCTGGCAAACATGTCTAGTCTGGCGTCATCCACGCCTGCAGCTGTACTGGATCTGTCATACATCGTCACCACAAACTTCTCCAGGGTCTCCAGATCACCATCAGCTACTGTTGGTAGGTACTGGCTAAGTTTTGTGAAGACATCAGAAGCCTCAGGACATACATCCCAGGTTTGCCATGCAGACTTTTCCCTTTACCACGGAATCCGGACACAACATCGCAGCCTGTGAATGCATGGAAGAAGAGAATCCCTTTGCTTTTCTCCTGTCTTATGGAGTGATGAAGGTCATGTACAGGAATCCATTTGAGATGCCGTCCTTGTCCAAAGGTCACACACAGCTGCTGCAAACCAATCTCTTGAAGGGCTGACAGCACACTGATGGCGATGACGAGAACATCTGTGTCATTGGCTTTGACCATCAGGACTTTGCTACCCCCTTCTACTGTATTCCTGGCATGGAGGAAGATGCGTGTGTCAGCTTCTTCATGACTACAAGGAGCCAGCCTATCCGTGCTGACTGCATGGCTGCTAGTAACATCATCTTGTCTTGTCACAATGACTTTATTGGGTGTAGACATCTGTGCAATCTTCTCAGCTAGAAAGTTGAACATCTCTGTTTTATTGTCATTGTCTCTCAGGAAGTTCTGCCAGTTTCGGTGAATTTTTCCCTTGCTTGTCACCCTTCATCTGACTCCACGTCCTCGCTTGGTCCTTGTCTCTGCCTTCAATCTTGATGGGTGGTAGACATCAAACACAATGTCCGTTCTCTGGAACTTGGTGGAGTATGCTTGGATGGTTGGAAGGACCACCAGCATAGCATAGTCCTCGAAAGTCTTTGAAGTTCGTGGTGGCAGAGAGTTCACCAGTGCTGAGCCGTCGTCAATGATGATTGTATCAGCCTCAGGTTCTCTGACAGGTATTTCAACATGGCTTTCAAGAATGGCAGCAAGCTGAGATTTCTGACAGGTGTAGAGATTCCCAGCTTCACTCAGGGAAGCAGGGAACTGCTGATACTCATGACGAAAGAACTCCTGCAGGTCAAATTCTCTGTTCTGGCATGATATGAACAGCTTAGAGAAGAGTTGGCAGTCTTCCTTCAGAATATGTTGCTTTGTAGCATCAATCGAGGCTGGTTGCTGTCGGAAGAAGTCCACCTTATTCTTGATTGGTTCATAGAAGGTGGTAACTTCTAGTGCCAGTCCCGCCATGAACTCATGGAAACGGGTTCTGCCTCTCTCCTGATGTGTGCTGATCAGTTTAGCTGCACTGGGGTCAGCAATGTCCTTGGTGTCCAGTGACAGCATGTCCTGACTCTCCTCCTGGAAAGGATTGCCCAGATCTGTCATTGCATGGGAGAGCTTCTGAACTTTCTCAAGGAAATCTCTTTGGGCTCGTTGTGTCCGCTCATGGTGGCTGGTTTGTTTTATATCCTCCTTCGCTTCGGATGCTGCCTCATACAACTCAACTAGGTGGCTGACCTGGGGACCGGCTACCATCCATCTTCTCAGGGCTGATGGATCTTCAGTCACGTCAATGGCTCCCCCGTCGGCTTTGATAACAGCATTGGCCTGTTCGTGGGCTTGGTCAATAGCCATTGCAGAGAAATTCCGACTGGACTTGTGAACAACAAATTTGCCACTCTCGAATTCTTGGGCAAGCTGGGGATGTTTCGCCTTCAGGGTCACCATGTCTCTGAGATGGATTGGAAGCCAGCGTGCATAGTTTGTGTTGTTGTTAGCAAAGAAGTATGGGATTAGCTCAGCCAGTGATCACTAGTTCCATGGACAGCAGCAGGTACCAGAACTGAAACTGGGGGCTTTCCAGTTTGCGCTTCTCACACCAGACATCAAAGCTCATCACTTCCTTCTTAGGGTTCTCAGCTGCCTTTGTGCAGTAGTCAGTGTAGGCTGCCTTTAGGAATTGATTGAGACTACATGCTGTTATCTGGTGGATTTGTTAAGAAAGATTCTGCTGTTCCTGAAGAAGTCACCCCTGCCTCCACTAGGGCACCAGTCCAGCCACTGTCCTTGAGAAGAGTTCCAATTGACCTCAGGGCAGCTATCTCTATATGTAGGCCTCCAAACATGATGGCGAACTTGTCTTCACCATACTGTTCAGGCCAGTGCCACTGGACTTGCTTTGCCACTGCATAGATGGGCTGGTCGGCTGTCATGACAGGTACTTGGCCTGGGTTCAGGAACGATACAGTCTCCTTGATCTTGTCCATCATATGTCTGACTGTAGCAACGCAGTAGTCTGGATCTCGAAGGAGAGGTAACAGTGATGGTGGCCTCAAATGCAGGGCTTCTCTTCTTGGAGGCATAGTGGGTTGCCCTTGTCACGTTCTCTATACCATCTGTTTCATCAGTATCACCGACCTTCTCCATCCACTCATACTCGAGTGCCAGGTGTTGTCTCAGGAGACTGGCCTCTGGAACTGTCGCACTACTCTGTGGAGGAGAAGTGTTCTTCTTGGCAAAGAAGGCAGGACGGATATTGGTGTAGGAGTCAGGAAGTTCTGGAACTGTCTTCAACTTTGTCATCCTTTGTTGGATGCAGGAAAAGTGAGATGCTAGTGCCATGGAAAGAAGTGGTAGCTGTCGTTGCAGTGGGGTTATGGTCTATGTTATCCATGGCTGCTATCGTGAACAACCCTCTGCGCAGAACTGGTGGACAGACCACACCATCATCCACATACTTGTTCACTGTTGCATCTCCCAGCTGTGCAGATATATCCAACACTCTGTCGTACGAAATGCTGACACCATGCTCATGAAGCATTTCGACTAGTGTCCTCTTTCTAGTCTTGGCATAGACAGACATCCCCATGTAGATAGGGAATTGTGTACAAACTATATACATCGAATACCTACTGTACTATGTAGGTTGACCACAGTTCTGTAATTTTGATCCGAAGTCCCAAATATGAACCAAAAAGACTCTTAGTGATTCAGAAGTTCAATAATCAGATTCTGCGTGGTCTAAAATGTAGGATTCGATACCAAAATCGTCCATATTGGGCAAGTCTGTGCATATTTATTGCAAAAAACAATATATCGGTATTGATTATGGCGGCCATCTTGAATTGCAGGTGGCCAGCGCTTTGTTTCAACCAAGTAACCCCCAAGGAGTATTTGTGCCAACTTTGGTGCTTGTATCACATTTTGAAAGATTCCCCTAAGAAAATACATTTATCTGCTGCACTAATACTGCATATTCTGGAGTTGTAGACAATTTCCATAGCAGGAATAATTCTGTGAATAGTTTTATATTTGAATTGTTAATCCTGTTATCAATTATTTTATTTTGAACTGTATAAAATACATTCCAGTTTATGTTACAATTTAATGTGTTTTCCCAATATCAATGTGCATATGGCTTTTCAAACATCTTTTGTACTATGATTTATAGAAATATGTATGTGCCATTATAGCAAACTTCATATTAGTGTTGATATTTATTTCAAGATTGGTTTTAACATATGTATTGACACAATCATTAGATTTTAATGTATTTTTCCAATAACATCGATTTCATTATGATCTGTAATTCTGAAATCCAATTTGTTTTATTACTTAATTTTTCAAAATTATATGTTCTCTAATGTAGCCATCTTCATCAATCAAGTCGTTAATAAATAATAATTTTATTTGAATCAATCTGTGTCAGAAGATAATATATGGGAATGCATGACCCTGGCTGTACATGGTGATGCGTGACCCTGGCTGTATGTAGGCGATGCGTGATCCAAGCTGTATGTGGGAATTCGTGACCCTGTATGATGGTGATGCGTGACCCCAGCTGTATGAATGGAATGCCTGATACCGGCTGTATGAAGTGAATACTTGACCCTGGCTGTATGAAGGGCATGCGTGGCCCTGGCTGTACATGGTGATGCATGACCCTGGCTGTATGAAGGGAATGCCTGACCCAGGCTTTATGAAGATTATGCGTGACCACGACTGAATGAAGGTGATACCTGACCCTGGGCTGTACGTGGTGATGCGTGATAAATGCTGTTATGTGGGAATGCGTGACCCAGGCTGTATATGAAGATGCGTGACCCATGCTGTGTGTAGTGATGCGTGACCCAGTCTGTATGTGGGAAGGTGTGAGCTTGGCTGTATGTAGGGATCCGTGACCCAGGCTGTATATGGTGATGCGTGACCCAGACTGTACGTGGTAATGCGTGACACCGGCTGTATGTAGGTGATGCGTGACACAAGCTTTATATGGGAATGCGTCGCCCTGGCTGTATGAGGTTGAGGCGTAACCCTGGTTGTATGAAAGTGATGAGTGACACCATCTGTATGAATGTGATACGTGACCCTGGCTGTATGTGGATGAGGCGTAACCCTGGCTGTATGAAGGTGATACGTGACCCTGGCTGTATGAAGGTGATATGTGACCCTGGCTGTATGTGGATGAGGCATAACCCCGGCTGTATGAAGGTGATACGTGACTCTGGCTGTATGAAGGTGATACGTGACCCTGGCTGTATGAACGTGATGCATGATTCAGGCTGTATGAAGGTGATGCGTGACTCCGGCTGTTTGAAGGTGATGCGTGACTCCGGCTGTTTGAAGGTGATACGTGACCCCGGCTGTATGAACGTGATGCGTGACCCCGGCTGTACATGGTGATGTGTGAGCCTGGTTGTATGCGATGACGTGTGACCCCGGTTGTATGAAGCAATCACTGAAATTACAACCCGTACAATGAAGAGCAATAAAGTAAGTTGTCAAGCTTTTTGCATGACTAACCTCTGCATTGGCAGCCCATCATTTTAATATTTTGACATTTTCTATTAAATTTCTGATGATAAATCATTGAGATAATACAGAGCCCGTCTACAGCGGATCCCCGACATTTTGTAAGTATTTCATTACAACCACCTTTATGAAGATCCACTATGATGGCGTTTTAATTGTGCAACCCTTTTAACGTAATTAGAAATGTCCAAGACAATGAAATAATAAGTGTTTAAGATAATACAAAGTAATAATAAGCATTGAAGACAAAGAGGAGGAAGAATTTGGGGCATATCATGCATGAAGTATTGAGGTACTTTGTAAAAGGTTACAGATCAATTTTTGTTTGGCCTAAAATATAGTAATATTATTTACAGGTACTTAATTAATAAAACGAAGCATAAAAAGCCAATAAGAACAAATTTCATGTCCGGTATGCATTTATATGGCTCACTATTACTTGGAACAGGTTGACAGAGGTCAATATTACTTGGAACAGGTTGACAGAGGTCAATAGTACTTGGAACAGGTTCACAGAGGTCAATATTACTATGCACAGGTTCACAGAGGTCAATATTACTTGGATCAGGTTGACAAAGGTCAATATTACTTGGAACATGTTGACAGAGGTCAATACTACTTGGAACAGGTTGACAGAGGTCAATAGTACTTTGAACAGGTTGACAGAGGTCAATAATACTATGCACAGGTTGACAGAGGTCAATATTACTTGGATCAGGTTGACAGAGGTCAATATTACTTGGAACAAGTTGACAGACGTCAATATTACTTGGAACAGGTTTACAGAGGTCGATATTACTTGGGACAGGTTGACAGAGGTCAATAGTGCTAGGAACAGGTTGACAGGGTCAATATTACTTGGATCAGGTTGACAGAGGTCAATATTACTTGGAATAGGTTGCCAAATGTCAATATTACTTGGAACAGTTTGACAGATGTCAATATTACTTGGAACAGGTCGACATAGGTCAATGTTACTATGAACAGGTTAAAAGAGGTCAATATTACTTGGAACAAGTTGACAAAGGTCAATATTACTTGGAACATGTTGACAGAGGTCAATATTACTTGGAACAGGTTGACAGAGGTCAATAGTACTTTGAACAGGTTGACAGAGGTCAATAATACTATGCACAGGTTGACAGAGGTCAATATTACTTGGATCAGGTTGACAGAGGTCAATATTACTTGGAACAAGTTGACAGAGGTCAATATTACTTGGAACAGGTTTACAGAGGTCAATATTACTTGGGACAGGTTGACAGAGGTCAATAGTGCTAGGAACAGGTTGACAGGATCAATATTACTTGGATCAGGTTGACAGAGGTCAATATTACTTGGAATAGGTTGCCAAATGTCAATATTACTTGGAACAGTTTGACAGATGTCAATATTACTTGGAACAGGTCGACATAGGTCAATGTTACTATGAACAAGTTAAAAGAGGTCAATATTACTTGGAACAAGTTGACAAAGGTCAATATTATTTGGAACAGGTTGACAGAGGTCAATATTACTAGTAACAGGTTGACAGATGTCAATAATACTTGGAGCAGGTTGACATAGGTCAGTATTACTAGAAACAGGTTGACATAGGTCAATATTACTTGGAACAGTTTGACAGAGGTCAATAGTACTTGGAACAGGTTGACCTCTGTCAATATTACTATGCACAGGTTGACAGAGGTCAATATTACTTGGATCAGGTTGACAGAGGTCAATATTACTTGGAACATGTCGAAAGAGGTCAATATTACTAGGAACAGGTTGACATATGTCAATATTACTTGGAACAGGTTGATAGAGGTCAATATTACTTGGAACAGGTTGACAGAGGTAAAATTTACTTGGAACAGGTTGACATATATCAATATTACTAGGAATAGGTTGACAGAGATCAATATTACTCAGAACAGGTTGACAGAGGTCAATATTACCTGGAGCAGGTTGACATAGGTCAATATTACTAGGAACAGGTTGTCAGAGGTCAATATTACTTAGAACAGGTTGACAGAGGTCAATATTACCTGGAGCAGGTTGACATAGGTCAATATTACTAGGAACAGGTTGTCAGAGGTCAATATTACTAGGAACAGGTTGAAATATGTCAATATCACTAGGAACAGGTTGACAGAGGTCAATATTACTTAGAACAGGTTGACAGAGGTCAATATTACTTGGAACAGGTTGACAGATGTCAATAATACTTGGAGCAGGTTGACATAGGTCAGTATTACTAGAAACTGGTTGACATAGGTCAATATTACTTCAAACAGGTTGACAGAGGTCAATATTGCTTGGAACAGGTTGACATATGTCAATATTACTAGGAACATGTTGACATATGTCAATATTACTTGGAACTGGTTGACAGAGGTCAATATTACTTGGAACAGTTTGACAGTGGTCAATAGTACTTGGAATAGGTTGACAGGTCAATATTACTATGAACAGATTGACATATGTCAATATTACTAGGAACAGGTTGACAAAGGTCAATATTATTTGGAACAGGTTGACAGAGGTCAATATTACTAGGAACAGGTTGACAGATGTAAATAATACTTGGAGCAGGTTGACATAGGTCAATATTACTTGAAACAGGTTGACAGAGGTCAATATTACTAGGACAGGTTGACATATGTCAATATTACTTGGAACAGGTTGACAGAGGTCAATATTACTTGGAGCAGGTTGACATAGGTCAGTATTACTAGAAACTGGTTGACATAGGTCAATATTACTTCAAACAGGTTGACAGAGGTCAATATTGCTTGGAACAGGTTGACATATGTCAATATTACTAGGAACATGTTGACATATGTCAATATTACTTGGAACTGGTTGACAGAGGTCAATATTACTTGGAACAGTTTGACAGTGGTCAATAGTACTTGGAATAGGTTGACAGGTCAATATTACTATGAACAGATTGACATATGTCAATATTACTAGGAACAGGTTGACAAAGGTCAATATTATTTGGAACAGGTTGACAGAGGTCAATATTACTAGGAACAGGTTGACAGATGTAAATAATACTTGGAGCAGGTTGACATAGGTCAATATTACTTGAAACAGGTTGACAGAGGTCAATATTACTAGGACAGGTTGACATATGTCAATATTACTTGGAACAGGTTGACAGAGGTCAATATTACTAAGAACAGGTTGACAGATGTCAAAATTACTAGGAACAGGTTGACAGAGGTCAATATTACTTAGAACAGATTGACAGAGGTCAATATTACTAGTAACAGGTTGACATAGGTCAATATTACTAGGAACAGGTTGACATATGTCAATATTACTTGGAACAGGTTGACAGAGGTCAATATTACTAGGAACAGGTTGACAGAGGTCAATATTACTTAGAACATGTTGACAGAGGTCAATATTACTAGGAACAGGTTAACAGAGGTCAATATTACTTGGAACAAGTTGACAAAGGTCAATATTATTTGGAACAGGTTGACAGAGGTCAATATTACTAGCAACAGGTTGACAGATGTCAATAATACATGGAGCTGGTTGACATAGGTCAGTATTACTAGAAACAGGTTGACATAGGTCAATATTACTTGGAACAGTTTGACAGAGGTCAATAGTACTTGGAACAGGTTGACATCTGTCAATATTACTATGCACAGGTTGACAGAGGTCAATATTACTTGGATCAGGTTGACAGAGGTCAATATTACTTGGAACATGTTGACAGATGTCAATATTACTAGGAACAGGTTGACATATGTCAATATTACTTGGATCAGGTTGACAGAGGTAAAGTTTACTTGGAACAGGTTGACAAAGGTCAATATTACTTGGAACAGCTTGACAGAGGTCAATATTACTTGGAACAGTTTGACAGAGGTCAATAGTACTTGGAACAGGTTGACCTCTGTCAATATTACTATGCACAGGTTGACAGAGGTCAATATTACTTGGATCAGGTTGACAGAGGTCAATATTACTTGGAACATGTCGACAGAGGTCAATATTACTAGGAACAGGTTGACATATGTCAATATTACTTGGAACAGGTTGACAGAGGTAAAGTTTACTTGGAACAGGTTGACAAAGGTCAATATTACTTGGAACAGGTTGACAGGTCAATATTACTTGGAACAGGTTGACAGAGGTAATGTTTACTTGGAACAGGTTGACAAAGGTCAATATTACTTGGAACAGGTTGACATAGGTAAATATTACTTGGAACATGTTGATAGAGGTCAATATTACTTGGAACAGGTTGACAGAGGTAAAGTTTACTTGGAACAGGTTGACATATATCAATATTACTAGGAATAGGTTGACAGAGATCAATATTACTCAGAACAGGTTGACAGAGGTCAATATTACCTGGAGCAGGTTGACATAGGTCAATATTACTAGGAACAGGTTATCAGAGGTCAATATTACTTAGAACAGGTTGACAGAGGTCAATATTACCTGGAGCAGGTTGACATAGGTCAATATTACTAGGAACAAGTTGTCAGAGGTCAATATTACTAGGAACAGGTTGAAATATGTCAATATCACTTGGAACAGGTTGACAGAGGTAAAGTTTACTTGGAACAGGTTGACATATGTCAATATTACTAGGAACAGGTTGACAGAGGTCAATATTACTTAGAACAGGTTGACAGATGTCAAAATTACTAGGAACAGGTTGACAGGGGTCAATATTACTTAGAACAGGTTGACAGAGGTCAATATTACTAGTAACAGGTTGACAGAGGTCAATATTACTTGGATCAGGTTGACAGAGGTCAATATTACTTGGAGCAGGTTGACATAGGTCAGTATTACTAGAAACTGGTTGACATAGGTCAATATTACTTGGAACAGGTTGACAGAGGTCAATATTGCTTGGAACAGGTTGACATATGTCAATATTACTAGGAACAGGTTGACATATGTCAATATTACTTGGAACTGGTTGACAGTGGTCAATAGTACTTGGAATAGGTTGACAGGTCAATATTACTATGAACAGGTTGACATATGTCAATATTACTAGGAACAGGTTGACAAAGGTCAATATTATTTGGAACAGGTTGACAGAGGTCAATATTACTAGGAACAGGTTGACAGATGTAAATAGTACTCGGAGCAGGTTGACATAGGTCAATATTACTTGGAACAGCTTGACAGAGGTCAATATTACTTGGAACAGTTTGACAGAGGTCAATAGTACTTGGAACAGGTTGACCTCTGTCAATATTACTATGCACAGGTTGACAGAGATCAATATTACTTGGATCAGGTTGACAGAGGTCAATATTACTTGGAACATGTCGACAGAGGTCAATATTACTAGGAACAGGTTGACATATGTCAATATTACTTGGAACAGGTTGACAGAGGTAAAGTTTACTTGGAACAGGTTGACAAAGGTCAATATTACTTGGAACAGGTTGGCAGAGGTCAATATTACTTGGAACAGGTTGACAGAGGTAATGTTTACTTGGAACAGGTTGACAAAGGTCAATATTACTTGGAACAGGTTGACATAGGTAAATATTACTTGGAACATGTTGATAGAGGTCAATATTACTTGGAACAGGTTGACAGAGGTAAAGTTTACTTGGAACAGGTTGACATATATCAATATTACTAGGAATAGGTTGACAGAGATCAATATTACTCAGAACAGGTTGACAGAGGTCAATATTACCTGGAGCAGGTTCACATATGTCAATATTACTAGGAACAGGTTATCAGAGGTCAATATTACTTAGAACAGGTTGACAGCGGTCAATATTACCTGGAGCAGGTTGACATATGTCAATATTACTAGGAACAGGTTGTCAGAGGTCAATATTACTAGGAACAGGTTGAAATATGTCAATATTACTTGGAACAGGTTGACAGAGGTAAAGTTTACTTGGAACAGGTTGACATATGTCAATATTACTAGGAACAGGTTGACAGAGGTCAATATTACTTAGAACAGGTTGACAGAGGTCAATATTACTAGGAACAGGTTGACATAGGTCAATATTACTTGGAACAGGTTGACAGAGGTCAATATTGCTTGGAACAGGTTGACATGTCAATATTACTAGGAACAGGTTGACATATGTCAATATTACTTGGAACTGGTTGACAGAGGTCAATATTACTTGGAACAGTTTGACAGTGGTCAATAGTACTTGGAATAGGTTGACAGAGGTCAATATTACTATGAACAGGTTGACATATGTCAATATTACTAGGAACAGGTTGACAAAGGTCAATATTATTTGGAACAGGTTGACAGAGGTCAATATTACTAGGAACAGGTTGACAGATGTCAATAATACTTGGAGCAGGTTGACATAGGTCAATATTACTTGAAACAGGTTGACAGAGGTCAATATTACTAGGACAGGTTGACATATGTCAATATTACTTGGAACAGGTTGACAGAGGTCAATATTACTAAGAACAGGTTGACAGATGTCAAAATTACTAGGAACAGGTTGACATAGGTCAATATTACTTAGAACAGGTTGACAGAGGTCAATATTACTAGTAACAGGTTGACAGAGGTCAATATTACTTGGATCAGGTTGACAGAGGTCAATATTACTTGGAACAGATTGACAGAGGTCAATATTAGTTGGAACAGGTTGACAGAAGTCAATATTACTAGGAACAGGTTGACAGATGTCAATGTTACTAGGAAAAGGTTGACAGAGGTCAATATTACTTGGAACAGGTTGACAGAGATCAATATTACTTGGAACAGGTTGACAGAGGTCAATATTACTTGGAACATGTTGATATAGGTCAATATTACTTAGAACAGGTTGACAGAGGTCAATATTACTTGGAACAGGTTGACATATGTCAATATTACTAGGAACAGGTTGACAGAGGTCAATATTACTTGGAACAGTTTGACAGTGGTCAATAGTACTTGGAATAGGTTGACAGAGGTCAATATTACTATGAACAGGTTGACATATGTCAATATTACTAGGAACAGGTTGACAAAGGTCAATATTATTTGGAACAGGTTGACAGAGGTCAATATTACTAGGAACAGGTTGACAGATGTCAATAATACTTGGAGCAGGTTGACATAGGTCAATATTACTTGAAACAGGTTGACAGAGGTCAATATTACTAGGACAGGTTGACATATTTCAATATTACTTGGAACAGGTTGACATAGGTCAATATTACTAAGAACAGGTTGACAGATGTCAAAATTACTAGGAACAGGTTGACAGTGGTCAATATTACTTAGAACAGGTTGACAGAGGTCAATATTACTTAGAACAGGTTGACAGAGGTCAATATTACTAGTAACAGGTTGACAGAGGTCAATATTACTTGGAACAGATTGACAGAGGTCAATATTAGTTGGAACAGGTTGACAGAAGTCAATATTACTAGGAACAGGTTGACAGATGTCAATGTTACTAGGAACAGGTTGACAGAGGTCAATATTACTTGGAACAGGTTGACAGAGATCAATATTACTTGGAACAGGTTGACAGAGGTCAATATTACTTGGAACATGTTGTTAGAGGTCAATATTACTTAGAACAGGTTGACAGAGGTCAATATTACTTGGAACAGGTTGACAGAAGTCAATATTACTTGGAACAAGTTGACAGAGGTCAATATTACTTGGTACAGGTTAACAGATGTCAATGTGGACGAGATGATTATGATGCAAGTTATTGCTTACTTGGGTGTTGTTTTATAGTCAAATGTGAAATAAAATAATAATAATAAAGACTGTACTTAATGAAAGAACTCATTTGAACAATTAAGTCAATCTACCACGAGGCCCTCAACAAATTAAACCATGAAAACATATAATAAACAGGAGATGGTGTCTAATTCTGTGCACACTAGCGGTGCAAATAACGGTCAAAACAACAGAATTCAAATGTCTTATTTCCAGAGTTTTCAGTTACAAATAAGAAAACACTTTAACACTTTCAACACCACAGGCCTCTAAATAGGCTTATGAAAAGTGTAGATCCAGATGAGCCAGCTCGTGACGAGCCATCTCATCAGGATCTGCACTTTTTTGCCAGTAATAATTATTACTATTTTTAGATAAAATTACCCATTTTGATAAATGAACTGGTCCACAGGTAATTTTCTTATTAATTTATTGGTCTGGAAATATCAGGCACCAGTCCATGTCAGTTACTTAGGGTTGAATGGGTTAAGATGTCCACATTTTGCTTACAGATTACATGCATGGCTATTGATATACTTGTAGCAGTTCCATCATTGAAATAAATAACGAAACGAGTACTAGTATTCTATGTATATGGATTTCTCAATGTACTTACATTATTTATTATTTTATTACTTCATTCAAAAACCTTTACGTACTGCCACTCAGAAGGCTACTTGGTCTAACTATAAGCACTATACTACATTAACCCTTTCAACCCCACAGGCCTCTAAATAGGCTTATGAAAAGTGTAGATCCAGATGAGCCGGCTCATGACGAGCCGTCTCATCAGGATCTGCACTTTTTTCCAATAATAATTATTACTATTTTGATAAATGAACTGGTCCAAAGGTAATTTTCTTATTCATTTATTGGTCTAAAAATATCAGGCACCAGTCCATGTCAGTTACTTGGGGTTGAATGGGTTAATGAATTGTCGTCTGCTACAATTAGTTTAACTATTTATAATGTAGAGATAAAGCACAAAATATGGTGGAATCTTAGCCTTGCGAATTAATTGGATTGAACATCTCACTGTAGACATTTAATATCATTATTTGATTTAATTTTGACTGTTCGTATCGCATGATTAGATTGAAAAACCTGTATGCAAGAAGGCCGCTGATTGGGCTTGCTGATTCTCATAATATCTCGCAGAAATAAACTCCAGCATCACGTGAC
Organism: Archivesica marissinica; assembly: GCA_014843695.1. Taxonomy (NCBI): domain Eukaryota; kingdom Metazoa; phylum Mollusca; class Bivalvia; order Venerida; family Vesicomyidae; genus Archivesica; species Archivesica marissinica. Next base: position 532,536 of record JABXNX010000020.1, on the reverse strand, counting down.
CACATTGCTGCAGTCGCCAATCATAGCGTTTGTATTACATAGCACATGGCATCGGAAGTTGTCTCCCTTGCCTAGCGTAAATCGCAATAGATGCAGAACGAAAATATAAATAAACGAATATTTCAGTCGAATGAGCGTTCTACGAAGCTAAAAACGGATGTACGTTAATTATGTTCAATATGTCTGTAAATAGTCAGGGAATTTTGTCCGCGAATTGCGACGAGCCATACAGAATATATATATGGTGTGTCAATACCTACCTGTGTTTACGGTTTCCCGACCGATCCGTTATTTTACCACCAGACCCTGCATTGTTTAAAAATGTTCAACAAATAAAAAACAACAATATAAAGATATGTGAATGAGGTCTCGTCAGTGACATATGGCACGCAAGGAAACAAGGCAATTTATACTTAACTATGTGTTTTCCAACAATTTCAAGAATGAATATGTGAATGATGTATCGTCAGTGACATATGGCACGCAAGGAAACAAGGCAATTTATACTTAAATGTGTGCTTTCCGACCATTTCAAAAATGAATATGTGAATGATGTATCGCCAGTGACATATGGCACGTAAGGAAACAAGGCAATTTATACTTAACTATGTGTTTTCCAACAATTTCAAGAATGAATATGTGAATGATGTATCGTCAGTGACATATGGCACGCAAGGAAACAAGGCAATTTATACTTAAATGTGTGCTTTCCGACCATTTCAAGGATGAATATGTGAATGATGTATCGCCAGTGACATATGGCACGTAAGGAAACAAGGCAATTTATACTTAACTATGTGTTTTCCGACCATTTCAAGGATGAATATGTGAATGATGTATCGCCAGTGACATATGGCACGTAAGGAAACAAGGCAATTTATACTTAACTATGTGCTTTCCAACCATTTCAAGAATGAATATGTGAATGATGTATCGCCAGTGACATATGGCACGTAAGGAAACAAGGCAATTTATACTTAACTATGTGCTTTCCAACAATTTCAAGAATGAATATGTGAATGATGTATCGTCAGTGACATATGGCACGCAAGGAAACAAGGCAATTTATACTTAACTATGTGTTTTCCGACCATTTCAAGGATGAATATGTGAATGATGTATCGCCAGTGACATATGGCACGTAAGGAAACAAGGCAATTTATACTTAACTATGTGTTTTCCGACCATTTCAAGGATGAATATGTGAATGATGTATCGCCAGTGACATATGGCACGTAAGGAAACAAGGCAATTTATACTTAACTATGTGTTTTCCGACCATTTCAAGGATGAATATGTGAATGATGTATCGTCAGTGACATATGGCACGCAAGGAAACAAGGCAATTTATACTTAAATGTGTGCTTTCCGACCATTTCAAGGATGAATATGTGAATGATGTATCGCCAGTGACATATGGCACGCAAGGAAACAAGGCAATTTATACTTAACTATGTGCTTTCCAACCATTTCAAGAATGAATATGTGAATGATGTATCGTCAGTGACATATGGCACGCAAGGAAACAAGGCAATTTATACTTAAATATATGCTTTCCAACCCTTTCAAGAATGTAACTCAATGTCGTACACTATTAAATATAAACTTCTATTTCAATATATATCTCACATCCATTTGTAAGTAGAACTCCTAGATATATCTGTGACAAAGTGGAGTGTACTCAGATACATGTAAATGATATATATTCATTGCTGTTGTATACTTTTCAGACTGTATTGCACTGCAGGCCAGGATGAAGCCAAGAACAAATGACAAGGACCCAGTTACCAAACTCAAGTACTGCCAGTGTTGGGTCATACTGAAAATGTCTTCTGGAGCTTGCATTAATTCAGCTTACTGTAAATGCAAAGGATCTGCCTAAAGTTATGGTCATACTATCAAGGTTCTAAATACAAGGTGCAAATATCATTAGTCGTGATAGCGCAGTGGATGCGCGTTCGCTTCAGGTGCGAAAGGTCCGGAGTTCGAGCCCCACTGGAGCCGTTACGATTTTGCCCTTAGGCAAGGCATTTAAATTCCACGTTGCCTCTTCTCTCTCCCTCGTGGCGATGGATTCCATCAGGAATGAGGTCTCGAGAGTGATTTATATAAGTTGAAATAACTTGTTTCGCAATCGAGCTAAAATAAATTTGTATAAACTAAATATCATTACATAGTGATCAGTTATTGTTATGTTCTCTTAGAATGTGTAGACATTGAATATATTGATTATGTTCATTAAAGTTTAACACTTAAATTTGTATTATAATATTATATTATTTTAGCATATTTATGTAACAATAAACAGTTGTCAGTTTTCATGCACCCAGATCAAGCTACTAAAACCTGAACGGTATTATGACTTTATGTCCAAATTCAAATCTTCTGTTGATGAATGCACTTATGTGCCTTTAACAGTAGTGTCTCCCATGGAAAAGTTAAAAACATGTCCCAGTTCCCATCAGTGCATCATCGACAGTTGCTCAGGTGCAAATATATGTATGTACTACCATTTGAGCTACACATCACCTGAACAGTGTTCAGAGATAGAGGAGGCAATAAGAGAGCAAAGCAAAAACAACAACTGGCATGTTATGAGAAAGGTTCTTCTAACATCATCACGTTTCCATCAGATTTACTGTTCAAAGAACTGCAGAAAGTTTAATAAAACCTGGGTTACGTGAAGACTGTTTACCACTGGCTATTACATTGGGAAGAATGTACGGTAATAAAGCCATACATGTGTTTTTAAAAGGACACAGATTCAGACATAGACAATGTAGCATTGATGTTCATAGTATTGTAGTGTACGGGAGAGTTCACACTCTGGCAGTACTCGCATGCTCGCCGGATGGTATTGTCAGCTGCAAAATCTGTGTTCTTTTAAATACAAATGTATTTATCCAAAGAAGCCTTTAACCCTTTCAACACCACAGACCTCTAAATAGGCTTACAAAAAGTGTAGATCCAGATGAGCCGGCTCGTGACGAGCCGTCTCATCAGGATCTGCACTTTTTGCCAGTGATAGGACTATTTTTAGACATAATTACCCATTTTGATAAATGAACGTGTCCAAATGTGATTTTTTGATTCATTTATTGGTTTATGAATATCATGGACCAGTCCATGTCAGTTACTTGGTGTTGAATGGGTTAATATCATGCACCAGTCCATATGAGTTACTTGGTGTTGAATGGGTTACGCTCTCTGTAATATATGATGTTGATGAGCATGGCAATCTTGCAATTAAGAGATCACACACATAGTATGATCAATTACAAAGCCATATGACAATAACTGGTGTATCACAATCTGTCTTGGTGTTATATACACACAATGGAATTGCCAAGGATTTCTGGCTTTCTTAAAGAGACAAGTTAGTGACATTTTATAGAGATGCATACTTTCCAGTTCTTAGGAAATCAGTTGTGTAACTGGAGTAATTAGAGCAAAACAAACACCTACAGGAATGATAATACTAGTAATTAACCCTTTCAACCCCACAGGCCTCTAAATAGGCTTATGAAAAGTGTAGATCCAGATGAGCCGGCTCGTGACGAGCCATCTCATCAGGATCTGCACTTTTTTGCCAGTAATAATTATTACTATTTTTAGATAAAATTACCCATTTTGATAAATGAACTGGTCCACAGGTAATTTTCTTATTAATTTATTGGTCTGAAAATATCAGGCACCAGTCCATGTCAGTTACTTAGGGTTGAATGGGTTAAGATGTCCACATTTTGCTTACAGATTACATGCATGGCTATTGATATACTTGTAGCAGTTCCATCATTGAAATAAATAACGAAACAAGTACTAGTATTCTATGTATATGGATTTCTCAATGTACTTACATTATTTATTATTTTGTTTGTGTACAAACATAAGGCTTAAACAATGAAGATATATGTAGGTACATGTATGTACATGTATAGTTTTCATAACAAAATGTTAACCATGGAACAAATATTTAAATGGTGAATAAAGTATCAAACTAAAAAACACATTGTTTTCTTTTATTGTAAATTCTGAAGGTTTTCATTCTACATATAGCTCTTTCCTCATGACATCTAACTCTTGCTATTCCTCCGGACCTCCTCACAGCTTTGGAACTGAGCACTTTTCCATTGTGTAAAAGCAGGAATATTTAATGTGGTCTTTTTTTGGAAGCAGTAAGTGACGTATAGTAATTCCTCTGTCAGCCATAATATCATCATTTTCGTCTACCGAGTCAACACATTTAGACTCTTTGACAATAGTTGAACCACTGTATACATCTGATAAAAAGCAAATAGTTCTGCATGGAGTTATTGCAACTAGCTGCTTTAACCCATTCAACCCCAAGTAACTGACATGGACTGGTGCGTGATATTTTCAGACCAATAAATTAATAAGAAAATTACCTTTGGACCAGTTCATTTATCAAAATGGGTAATTTTATCTAAAAATAGTAATAATTATTACTGGCAAAAAAGTGCAGATCCTGATGAGACGGCTCGTCACGAGCCGGCTCATCTGGATCTACACTTTTCATAAGCCTATTTAGAGGCCTGTGGGGTTGAAAGGGTTAATGTAGTATAGTGCTTATAGTTAGACCAAGTAGCCTTCTGAGCGGCAGTACGTAAAGGTTTTTGAATGAAGTAATCGGTACAATCAATTATTGCCCGTGTTCTTGGATATTGTGAAACAAGTTGGCTTAAACCTTTCAACACCAAGTAACTGACATGGACTGGTCCATGATATTCATAAACCAATAAATGAATCAGAAAATCACATTTGGATAAGTTCATTTATCAAAATGGGTAATTATGTCTAAAAATAGTCATATCACTGGCAAAAAGTGCAGATCCTGATGAGACGGCTCGTCACGAGCCGGCTCATCTGGATCTACACTTTTTGTAAGCCTATTTAGAGGTCTGTGGTGTTGAAAGGGTTAAACACTGGCCTAGAAGATTAACCCATGCCAACAATATCCTGCACACATGGCTTTCAGAAATTTCTTAGTTTAGCAAATGTTAGAATCATATTTCCCCAAATAGTGAAACTTTCCCTCTCATTTTGCCTCCTTTTCTTCTGGGTTAATTTGTTCTCTTTCCATCCCACAACTCAATATGTTGTGCAGCTGGCTTAGTTCAGTCAAACAGGAGTTGTGATAAACCAACATAATAAAAACATTCTTTATCATTTTGTGTAATTTTATCAATAAATGCCACATTTTTCTTGGGAACTGTTTTGTTTAGATCTTTATTACATGTATTGTTTTCACTTTCAACACAGTCATTGAAATCATTACGTATATCATGGAATACAGTTATGCTTGCTGTATTGGATGGTAGACTGTCTGGTTCACTGGTTGCTGGGACTCTACTTCACGTTGTAGCTTTTTGCATTCAGCTGGAGATGTTGTAGATGCCCTTTTCCTGGATGTTCTGGATCTCGGTGTGCTGTGAGATGGGTAGGTTGCAACAACTGGATCCTTGGACTCATCTGGGAAGTGCTGTAATGTATTAGGGAAAACAATGTATTGCATATCATGTCGCTAAACAAGATTCAAAACTATTGACATATACAGATTTACTAAGTATAAGTCTTTTAAACAGTCAGTTTTGTTATTTATTTATGCAATGTTATATCATAATGACAATGTATGCCAAATGCGTTAAAGTTATAGCAATTGGTTGACATAAGGATTAGTAGGTTGAGTTAGCCTCATAATGATAGCAAACAATAATATACTGTAACCTACATGTTGACCTTGTCACAATGCTGGTAATATATCGTATTTACGTGTACTGTATGATACCCCGCTGTTTTGTTTTAAATATTTAAATGCAAATCTATAATATTAACCCTTTCAACACCACAGACCTCTAAATTGGCTTACAAAAAAGTGTAGATCCAGATGAGCCGGCTCATAATGAGCCGTCTCATCAGGATCTGCACTTTTTTCAAGTAATATAACTATTTTTAGAATTTTTTTTACCCATTTTGATAAATGAACTGATCCAAATGTAATTTTGTTATTAATTTATTGGTCTAAAAATATCATGGACCAGTCCATGTGAGTTACTTGGTGTTGAATGGGTTAATAACCAATCTGTTATGTACAATGTATATATTTAAGTCTAACCTTAGAGCAAACAAAATGGTGTGGTCCAATCTGGTCAACTGCCAGATCGCTGTGAGGTCACCCGCACTGCCTTATCCAGAGCTTACACCTTTCTACAGCATTTGACGGCTTTGGGAATTGGCGGAATGCTATTGCACATGCCCCAGGTACACCTTTTTGTTGGCATATTGAAATACACAAAATGGCGCTCAGCTGAATGTGTTTATACCGGGCCACAAAAATAGATATTGGAAAAACGCAAATTAGCGGGGTTCCGGATAACAGCTTAATTACTTATATTAAAAAATAAAAATATTACAACACTGTCATATCGTAAGTCCAATAAGTACCTTGATATAGGAGGTCCGCCTCCGTGGTCGAGTGGTTAAGGTCGCTGACTTGTATACCACTGTAACCTATCATCACTGATGGTCACGGGTTCGAGCCCCACTCAGACCGTGTCTCATTTATATGAAAAAGTTGGCAGTTTCTTACGGAGGTTGGTGCACCCAAGTACTGGTTAACCGCTGGAGCCTGCCCAGGAAAGGTGTTGTTAGGTAAACTGCCCGCCGGCGATATAGCCCAAAATGGTGCTGATGCAGGCGTAAAACCCGAAATATAACATAACATAACCTTGATATAGGATAAGATCCATATTATGTGGCCGTTTTGGTATTTATTCAGTATCTATGGATATCCATAATTCTATTTTTGAATATCCAAAATTCTATATTTGGATATCCATATTTCGATTATTGGATATCCATAATTCTATTCAACCACAACACAAACCAAACATTTGGATATCCATATTTCGATTATTGGATATCCATAATTCCATTTTTGGATATCCATATTTCGATTATTGGATATCCATAATTCCATTTTTGGATATCCATATTTCGATTATTGGATATCCATAATTCTATTTTTGAATATCCAAAATTCTATATTTGGATATCCATAATTTTATTTTTGGATATCCAAAATTCCATTCAAAATACTGTTAATATTGTGAGACTCCATCTGTGGATAGAACTCATGAACTCAGAGTAGTTGCAGTCCATTTGTTAATGACTGGACCAGTGATCAGCTCAGTTGGGTCATTCAATATCGAATCTTCTTGAAATCACAATATTTTACGAAAATTATGAACAGGAACACTATTTATGTCTGGATATATCTCTATGCTTCTTTAATAGTTGTCGTTCGGGGACCTACTATAACTAATGCCTGGCGACAACACACCTTCCTAGCAAATAACTAGTTAATATAATAGTTATTCATGAGAGAATGAAAATTGAAAATGAAATAAAAGTTAAACTTGTTTGTCTACAATGTTTTATCAATTCCTTTAAGAAACGACAAAGGATTTGTTTTATGATTAAATTTCATATAAGATATCTGGTCTGCTAAAATCTTGTTCAATCAAGTACTTTACAGTGCGGTGCTTGAAAAAGTTGTTCGTGAATACTGAAAGAGGGGGACTATCGATAAACATACTAAATGTTTTAGTGCAAACATAAAACAGGGGTACTATCGAGACGTATACTAAATGTATTTAGTGCAAACATAAAACAGGGGGACTATCGAGACGTATACTAAATGTATTTAGTGCAAACATAAACAGGGGGACTATCGAGACGTATACTAAATGTATTTAGTGCAAATATAAAACAGGGGGACTATCGAGACGTATACTAAATGTAATTAGTGCAAATATAAAATAGGTGAACTATCGAGACGTATGCTAAATGTATTTAGTGCAAACCTAAAAGAGGGGGACTATCGAGACGTATACTAAATGTATTTAGTGCAAACATAAAACAGGGGGAATATCAATACGTATACTAAATGTATTTAGTGCAAACATAAAACAGGGGGACTATCGTTACGTGTACTTCATGTAAATTTATTTAGTGCAAACATAAAACAGGGGGGCTATCGATACCACATTAATAAATGTATTTAGTGCAAACATAAAACAGGGGACTATCGAGACGTATACTAAATGTATTTAGTGCAAACATAAAACAGGGGACTATCGAGACGATACATAATGATACCTAAATGTATTTAGTGCAAACATAAAACAGGGGGACTATCGAGAGAAGTATACTAAATGTATTTAGTGCAAACATAAAACAGGGGGACTATCGAGACGTATACTAAATGTATTTAGTGCAAACATAAAACAGGGGAACTATCGAGACATATACTAATGTATTTAGTGCAAACATAAAACAGGGGGACTATCGACTATCAAGCATACTAAATGTATTTAGTGTAAACATAAAACATGGGGACTATAGAGACGTATACTAAATGTTTGTAGTGTAAACATAAAACATGGGGACTATCGAGTCGTATACTATATGTATGTAGTGTAATCATAAAACATGGGGACTATCGAGTCGTATACTATATGTATGTAGTGTAAACATAAAACATGGGGACTATCTATACGTATACTAAATGTTTGTAGTGTAAACATAAAACATGGGGACTATCTATACGTATACTAAATGTTTGTAGTGTAAACATAAAACATGGGGACTATCTATACGTATACTAAATGTTTGTAGTGTAAACATAATACATGGGGACTATCTATACGTATACTAAATGTTTGTAGTGTAAACATAAAACATGGGGACTATCGAGACGTATACTAAATGTTTGTAGTGTAAACATAAAACATGGGGACTATCGAGACGTATACTAAATGTATGTAGTGTAAACATAAAACATGGGGACTATCGAGACGTATACTAAATGTATGTAGTGTAAACATAAAACATGGGGACTATCGAGACGTATACTAAATGTATGTAGTGTAAACATAAAACATGGGGACTATCGAGACGTATACTAAATGTTTGTAGTGTAAACATAAAACATGGGGACTATCAACGAGACGTATACTAAATGTATGTAGTGTAAACATAAAACATGGGGACTATCGAGACGTATACTAAATGTATGTAGTGTAAACATAAAACATGGGGACTATCGAGACGTATACTAAATGTATGTAGTGTAAACATAAAACATGGGGACTATCGAGACGTATACTAAATGTATGTAGTGTAAACATAAAACAGGGGAACTATCGAGACGTATGCTAAATATATTTAGATCAAACATAAAACAGGGGGGGCTATCGCAGCAAATAAAAACAGGAAATATTGACTTCTTACCGACTTCATGCTGATAGCCAAATAATGATTCATATTTTGAAGCACTGGAACAATTCCACCTCATATTTCTGAACTGATAATGACACTCTGTGATCCCTATTTTAGCCCCTTCTCCTATGACGGCCATGGCGACAGGTCTACTGCGACATATGGCTCTCTGACGTGGTGCAAGACCCGGTATTTTGTTGCAGATAATGTTTGCCCCTATGGCGACAACAGACGATAGTGCACTGAAATATATTAACAAGTATGAACATATCAATTCCTCTACAGTATATGTACTGCTATACTTGTATATCTACCCGGCTGTTTGTATATTTACTGATATGTTTGATATATACCGGTATGTTTGTACATTTTCCGGTATATTTGTATATTTACCGGTATGTTTGTGTATTTACCGGTTTGTTTGTATATCTACCGGTATGTTTGTATATATACCGGTATGTTTGTGTTTTTACCGGTTTGTTTGTATATATACTGGTATGTTTGTATATATACCGGTATGTTTGTGTATTTACCAGTATGTTTGTATATATACCGGTATGTTTGTATATATACCGATATGCTTGTATATATACCGGTATGTTTGTAATCTACCGATATGTTTGTATATCTACCGCTATGTTTGTATATATACTGATATGTTTGATATATACCTGTATGTTTGTATATCTACCGATATGTTTGATATATACCTGTATGTTTGTATATCTACTGTATGTTTGATATATACCTGTATGTTTGTATATCTACTGATATGTTTGATATATACCTGTATGTTTGTATATTTACTGATATGTTTGATATATACCGGTATGTTTGTACATTTTCCGGTATATTTGTATATTTACCGGTATGTTTGTGTATTTACCGGTTTGTTTGTATATCTACCGGTATGTTTGTATATATACCGGTATGTTTGTGTTTTTACCGGTTTGTTTGTATATATACTGGTATGTTTGTATATATACCGGTATGTTTGTGTATTTACCAGTATGTTTGTGTATTTACCGGTTTGTTTGTATATCTACCGATATGCGTGTATATTTACCGGTATGTTTGTAATCCTACCGATATGTTTGTATATTTACCGCTATGTTTGTATATCTACTGATATGTTTGTATATCTACCTGTATGTTTGTATATCTACCGGTATGTTTGTATATCTACCGGTATGTTTGTATATCTACCTGTATGTTTGTATATCTACCGGTATGTTTGTATATCTTCGGATATGTTTGTATATCTACCTGTATGTTGGTATATCTACTGGTATGTTTGTATATCTACCGGTATGTTTGTATATCTACCGGTATGTTTGTATATCTACCGGTATGTTTGTATATCTACCGGTATATTTGTATATCTACTGGTATGTTTTTATATCTACTGGTATGACTGGTATGTTTGTATATCTACCTGTATGTTTGTATATCTACCGGTATGTTTGTATATATAATGCTATGTTTGTATATATAATGCTATGTTTGTATATATACCGGTATGTTTGTATATCTACTGGTATGTTTGTATATATACTAGTATGTTTGTATATATACTGGTATGTTTGTGTATTTACCGGTTTGTTTGTATATATACCGGTATGTTTGTATATATACCGGTATGTTTGTATATATACCGGTATGTTTGTATATATACCGGTATGTTTGTATATATACTGGTATGTTTGTGTATTTACCGGTATGTTTGTATATATACCGATATGCTTGTATATCTACCGATAGGTTTGTATATCTACCGGTATGTTTGTGTATCTACCGGTATGTTTGTATATATACCGGTATATTTGTGTATCTACCGGTATGTTTGTGTATCTACCGGTATATTTGTATATCTACCGGTATGTTTGTGTATCTACCGGTATATTTGTATATCTACCGATATGTTTGTATATATATCGGTATGTTTGTACATCTACCGGTAAGTGTGTATATCTACCGTTATATTTGTATATCTACCGTTATATTTGTATATCTACCATTATATTTGTATATCTAGCGGTATGTTTGTATATCTACCGGTAAGTGTGTATATCTACCGGTATGTTTGTATATCTACCGGTATGTTTGTATATCTACCTGTATGTTTGTATATCTACCGGTAAGTGTGCATATCTACCGGTATGTTTGTATATCTACCGGTAAGTGTGTATATCTACCGGTTTGTTTGTATATCTACCGTATGTTTGTATATCTACCGTTAAGTGTGTATATCTACCGGTATGTTTGTATATCTACCGGTAAGTGTGTATATCTACCGGTATGTTTGTATATCTACCGGTATGTTTGTATATCTACCTGTATGTTGGTATATCTACCGGTATGTTTGTATATCTACCTGTATGTTTGTATATCTACCGGTATGTTTGTATATCTTCGGATATGTTTGTATATCTACTGGTATGTTTGTATATCTACCGGTATGTTTGTATATCTTCCGATATGTTTGTATATCTACCAGTATGTTTGTATATCTACCGGTATGTTTGTATATATACCGGAATGTTTGTATATCTACCGGTATGTTTGCATATCTACCTGTATGTTTGTATATCTACCGGTGTGTTTGTATATCTACCTGTATGTTTGTATATTTACCGCTATGTTTGTATATCTACTGGAATGTTTGTATATCTACCGGTATGTTTGTATATATCTACCGGTATGTTTGTATATCTACCGGAATGTTTGTATATCTACCGGTATGTTTGTATATCTACTGGTATGTTTGTATATCTACTGGTATGTTTGTATATCTACCTGTATGTTTGTATATCTACTAGTATGTTTGTATATCTAACTGTATGTTTGTATATCTAATGGTATGTTTGTATATATACCGGTATGTTTGTATATCTAACGATATGTTTGTATATCTACTGGTATGTTTGTATATCTACCGGTATGTTTGTGTATTTACCGGTATGTTTGTATATATACCGCTATGTTTGTATATCTACCGGAATGTTTGTATATCTACCGATAGGTTTGTATATCTACCTGTATGTTTGTATATATACTGGTATGTTTGTATATATACTGGTATGTTTGTATATCTACCGGTATGTTTGTATATCTACCAGTTTGTTTGTATATCTTCCGATATGTTTGTATATCTACCGGTATGTTTGTATATCTTCCGATATGTTTGTATATCTACCGGTATATTTTGTACCGATATGTTTGTACCGGTATGTGTGTATATATACTGGTATGTTTGTATATATACCGGTATGTTTGTATATCTTCCGGTATGTTTGTGTATTTACAGGTATGTTTGTATATCTACCGATATGTTTGTATATCTAACGATATGTTTGTACTGGTATGTTTGTATATCTACCAGTATGTTTGTACTGGTATGTTTGTATATCTACTGGTATGTTTGTACTGGTATGTTTGTATATCTACCGGTATGTTTGTACCTGTATGTTTGTATATATACCGATATGTTTGTATATCTACCGGTATGTTTGTATATCCACCGATATGTTTGTATAGCTACTGGTATGTTTGTATATATACCAGTATGTTTGTATATCTACCGATATGTTTGTATATCTACCGGTATGTTTGTATATCTATCGATATGTTTGTATATATATCGGTATGTTTGTATATATACCGGTATGTTTGTATATCTACCAGTATGTTTGTATATCTACCGGTATGTTTGTATATATACTGGTATGTTTGTATATCTACCGGTATGTTTGTATGTATACCGGTATGTTTGTATATATATCAGTATGTTTGTACATCTACCGGTAAGTGTGTATATCTACCGTTATATTTGTATATCTACCGCTATGTTTGTATATATATTGGTATGTTTGTATATCTACCGGTATGTTTGTATGTTCTTCTACTTCAGTACTGCCCAGGGCTAATGCATCACGGGCAAGTGACATCATCAAAATGGTTAAGAGCTCTAAGGCGTATGTACAGTTAAAAACTGATAAAAACGTGTCAAATGTCTAGGCTGTTAGTTTTTGCAGACGAAGGCCAAACTCGTCAACAGATGTGGTCTGCACCAGGTCAGGAGGAAGCGCATTCCAGTCCCTGATGGTACGAGGAAGGAAGCTGTTCTTGTACTGTTCATAACTGGTGTGCAATTGGATGTAGGCTAAGTCGTGTGTTCTTGTGCGGCCGGTGGAGGTTGTGACATACTCTGGGATGGTGACTGGAGACAGATTGTTGGTAGCTTTGTAAAATGTTACTAGTCGTCTGTTGGTTCTGCGTTGTTGTAGAGGCGGCCATTGTAGTTGATCAAGCATGGATGTTACACTTTCTCTGTAGGAGTAGACACCAGTGACAAAACGGGCGCCCTTGCGCTGAACTTTTTCTAAGGCTTGGATATCTTGTTTAAAGTAAGGATCCCAAACTGAAGATGAGTACTCCAAATGTGGTCGAACAAGTGATGTGAATGCCCTTGATTTCACTTCTTGGCTACATCCATAAAGATGTCTTCTCAGTAGGTTTAGAATCTTGTTGGCTTTGCCAGTTATGTTGCTGATGTGAGTTTTCCATGTTAAATCTGAGGTCAATTCCACTCCAAGGTACGGATGATGTTGTACTTCCTGGAGGTTGTTCCCTTCGATGTTATATTGGGTCTGAAGATGTTTGCGTTGTCTGGTGGTCTTGAGTAGGTGACATTTAGCTGCATTGAAGCGCATTAGCCAGGTGTTGGACCATTCAACCATCGTGTTTAGATCTAGTTGCAGTTGTATCTCGTCTTGAGTACTGTTGATGTTTCTATATAGCAGACAGTCATCAGCGAAGAGCTTGATAGTAGTAAGAGGAGATATCTTGTCACCAATATCGTTCACGTAAAGAAGGACCATTAGCGGCCCTAACACCGTGCCTTGTGGTACACCAGACAAGACTGGAGAGTCTGAGGATGAAGATCCATCAAGGACTACTTTCTGCTGGCGATGGCATAGCCATGACTCTATCCAGTTGTTTATATAGCCGGTTATACTATAGTGTGTAAGTCTGTGGAGAAGTCTTCGATGAGCTACTGTGTCGAAGGCTTTACTGAAATCCAGGATCAGTATGTCAGTGGTCTTTCTCTTATCAAGTCTGCGTGATAAGTCTTCTACGGTGTTCAGTAATTGGGTTTCACAGGAGTGGTTTGCTCTAAATCCATGTATACCGGTACCATGTATGTATACCGGTATGTTTGTATATATATCGGTATGTTTGTACATCTACCGGTAAGTGTGTATATCTACCGTTATATTTGTATATCTACCGTTATATTTGTATATCTACCGGTATGTTTGTATATATATTGGTATGTTTGTATATTTACCGCTATGTTTGTATATCTACCGGTATGTTTGTATATCTACCGGTATATCTACCGGTATGTTTGTATATCTACCGGTAAGTGTGTATATCTACCGGTATGTTTGTATATCTAGCGGTATGTTTGTATATATATTGGTATGTTTGTATATATATTGGTATGTTTGTATATTTACCGGTATGTTTGTATATCTACCTGTATATCTACCGGTATGTTTGTATATCTACCGGTAAGTGTGTATATCTACCGGTATGTTTGTATATCTAGCGGTATGTTTGTATATCTACCGGTATGTTTGTATATATATTGGTATGTTTGTATATTTACCGCTATGTTTGTATATCTACCGGTAAGTGTGTATATCTACCGGTATGTTTGTATATCTAGCGGTATGTTTGTATATCTACCGGTATGTTTGTATATCTATCGCTATGTTTGTATATCTACCGGTATATTTGTACATCTACCGGTAAGTGTGTATATCTACCTACCGATATATTTGTGTATGTCACACTACGCCATGTGATACCATAACATGCGAAACCGGGCTCATGAACTCGTATAAGTGGCTTTCTCAATAATCAGTACTTCACGTTATGTATATAGTTTTATTAACAATAGTAGCAATGCACATACATCCCAATGCTATTCCGACTATATATACCACTAGGTACAATGATGTATCATCTCTATCTTTGCAGTTCATGTAATCCCTCGTTACCCAATAAACGAAATGCTTGCATCAGTCTCGCCCATCATCGCATATAGTTAACACGTGACACGAATCTCTCATTAGCTAACGAAGTCCCGGTGTTTTGTACTCAATAGAATAGCCCATAGTTGCTCTTGTAGTCAAACATCGTATTATTAAATCCATCAAGTATCATCACCTACATAAGGTCAAACAATATATCACTCCAATCCAACGAACACCTAGTCAAATATCCAGCAATCACTCCAGTGTATACATGCTATTCCCGCAAACCAAAGCATCAACATTCCCTAACAACACAGCACATTCCTATTAAACACTGGGTCTCATGTACATGTGTTCTCCCGCCTAACATGTTCATATCAACACAAACACAGTATCCGCATAGAAAATGGCATTTCCATCCACTCTTATATCGATCTCGCGCACGAGCTATGCTATTGAAAACGCCGGCGGCGACTATATAAAGGACACGTCCCCGACCGGAGCAGACGGATCTGTAGTCCAGTGGTAACATGCTGGACTGGTAATTCAGGGATCGCAGGTTCGATCCCCCGTCTGACCCTAATAAAATTAACAGTCTTTCAGATGGGACGTTAAACCGAGGTCTCGTGTCGGTGCTTTACACCGTGCACGTAAAAGAACCAGAGGAGACTCTGGAATCTCTGTCTGTATCATTGCACTATCCTCCAAAAATCTAAAATGACTAATCTCTTCAGGAGGCGTCGCTAATATGGGCAACCGGTAGCGACGATAAATAAGCGTAAAGCACACGGAACATACCCTGTAAATGTCACGGACATGCATAGACCGATATCAATTTTGTTACATATATCTACCGGAATAGATACAAGCATTCCGGTAGATATATGTAATCTATACCGGTATGCGTGTATCTATTCCGGTATGCCTGTATCTACACCGGTATGCGTGTATCTATACTGGTATGCGTGTATCTATACCGGTATGCTTGTATCTATTCCTGTATGCTTGTATCTATACCGGTATGCGTGTATCTATTCCGGTATGCTTGTATCTATACCGGTATGCTTGTATCTATACCGGTATGCTTGTATCTATACCGGTATGCTTGTATCTATACCGGTATGCGTGTATCTATACCGGTATGCGTGTATCTATACCGGTATGCGTGTATCTATACCGGTATGCGTGTATCTATACCGGTATGCGTGTATCTATACCGGTATGCGTGTATCTATACCGGTATGCTTGTATCTATCTATACCGGTATGCGTGTACTATACCGGATGTTGTATCTATACCGGTATGCGTGTATCTATACCGGTATGCGTGTATCTATACCGGAATGCGTGTATCTATACCGGTATGCGTGTATCTATACCGGTATGCGTGTATCTATACCGGTATGGTGTATATATACCGGTATGCGTGTATCTATACCGGTATGCGTGTATCTATACCGGTATGCGTGTATCTATACCGGTATGCGTGTATATATACCGGTATGCGTGTATCTATACCGGTATGCGTGTATCTATACCGGTATGCGTGTATCTATACCGGTATGCGTGTATCTATACCGGTATGCGTGTATCTATACCGGTATGCGTGTATCTATACCGGTATGCGTGTATCTATACCGGTATGCGTGTATCTATACCGGTATGCGTGTATCTATACCGGTATGCGTGTATCTATACCGGTATGCGTGTATATATACCGGTATGCGTGTATCTATACCGGTATGCGTGTATCTATACCGGAATGCGTGTATCTATACCGGTATGCTTGTATCTATACCGGTATGTTTGTATTTATACCGGTATGTTTGTATTTATTTAAATTATCGTATGTTATCATATAGTGAGAAGATGCTGTGAATCAGTTTATTGATGTAATAAAGTTATTTTAAAATGTTGTTTAGTACGTAGGTGTATAAACCTGGGTACACTTTGTAGGACTTTCAGAATTTTATTCCGTAGTTTTAGAACATCTTTTTACCTATCGCTGGTTATAGAAGAAGATCGATTCACAGTATCATCTTTCTTTTTAACACCTAATAAGTAGTAACCTGTAAATAAGTTAGATTGCTATGTAGGTCATGTCATCAACTAAATATGCCGTCCTGGCTGTGATTCTTCGGCTGTGTGACATTACCATCGCATTGTTGGTTGTCATATAACACAGCTCATATCATTCATGTTATATATTTTACCGTCTCTTATATTTCTGTTAAGAAACGTGTATAATTTGATACATTATCGGTTTTGTAATAAATGTTTTATATAATGTGGTGCATATGTGAAGATACGAAAATAAACTACTTGACTTGACTTGGACTTGTATAGCTACCGCTATGTTTGTATAGCTACCGCTATGTTTTACATAAGTATGTTTCATCGTGTATATATAGAAATAAATGAAGCTATTGATAGCAATTCAACTCAACTCAGCTAGTTTATTGCACAAAACAAATACACATGCATAGCATAATTATACATTACATTTCACAGAGAAGTTATCCACGTGTACAAATAGTGCAAATGTTTATTATGTTTGCTGTGCTCTGCATTCCGTCTGCTGAATAAATGTAATGTGCAAAGTTAATCAAAGACTTTTCCGATGTTTGATTCATTAATGTTGAGTATTTATTTACCAAAAAAGTCTGATGAGACGGGTCAGTAGTACAGTGGTTAACACGTTGGACTGCGAATCGAGAGATCGCAGGTTCGATCCCCCGTCTAGATGTGACATTAAACCGAGGTCTCGTGTCCGTGCACGTATATGAACCCCTCATAGGCAAGGCATACATTCCATATGCATCCTATCTCCCTCGTGGCGATGGATTCCAACAGGATTACGGTATCGAACGTGATTAATATAAGTTGTAAGGACTTGTTTCGCAATCGAGCTTAAATAAATGTGCATAAATTAAAGAACCTGTCTGTAGCATTGCACTATCGTCCATACTCTAAAATGATTAATCTCTTCATGGGGCGTCGCTCATATGAGCAACCGGTAGCGACGATATATAAACGTAAAAACACAAAGTATGATCACTTAGCCTTAGGCTCATGCATTAATGACACGATAGTTGTAAACCGAAGAACGACACGGGAAATAACAGTGGGCAATAGTGTGACACAATAACTTATCAATGTAGATGTGAGTGCAATTTATGACTATTCTATTATGTCAGTATTGTGTGTTTATTATTTTATTTCTGTATCATAAATGTATAGCAGTCCATAAAACACAATATAATATAAAACTGCGTACACACACATTGATATTGGAATATATTATGGGACAATATAAAAATATGACTATATGTATTAGAAATTCTTCATTGCATCTGGAACATTTTGATTTATATCTAGGTTCCTGATTGCATATAACTACTACACAATTGAAGTAGAAACGTGGAGTACACTAGATGCTTCATGGCATCTTCCTCCCTACTATATTTATATCATTATTGTATTTCCTTCGATGAACGTGCGTGTCCTGTTTGTATCCATTTTCGTACGAATTTGCTTAATAATGACACGAAATTACGTGTGCAGTGCCCGGTAGCGTTCCTCGCAAGAAAAGGCATGTTTTACAGTTTACACTGTTCCAATGATGATCTATGTTTACATGGACGTCGCAAATCTGGACTAAATGCATGAATATGAAAAGTGTGCTGTATTTTACACAGTGTTTGATGTGCGTTCCGCAAGAAAAGACATGCTTAACCCATTCAATACCAAGTAACTGACATGGACTGGTCCATGATATTCATAAACCAATAAATGAATCAGAAAATCACATTTGGACAAGTTCATTTATCAAAATGGGTAATTATGTCTAAAAATAGTCATATCACTGGCAAAAAGTGCAGATCCTGATGAGACGGCTCGTCACGAGCCGGCTCATCTGGATCTACACTTTTTGTAAGCCTATTTAGAGGTCTGTGGTGTTGAAAGGGTTAACAGTTTATACTGTTCCAAGGATGATCTATTTACTAGCTCCGACACATGGTTAACCGCAAATCTGGACTAAATACATTTTATATGAACGAACGAACATATTTTATTCACATAAACTATACAGTTTTTAGTGACATAGCAATATTACATTATACAACATAAGTATAAAAGTATGACAACAAATGTAGGTGATAATTATTGGCATACCATATTACTATAGGGATGAACTATAGTATATAATTTTACTTACTCGAAATCTTAAAACATTTCTAAATGCAATCCTAATTACAGTGACATCTATATATGCGATATACTGTATTTCAGTACAACATATCAATAAGTACTATTTACAACAAAAAATGAAATATAAACCTGATACTAGTGTATTTTAAAATGGACAACATATTGAAAAAACTGTATCTGTATCTTTTAGTCGATTGTTCAGATCAATCAAGTCATATTGTGCAAAAGATAGAAAAAACAAACAATATATTTGCACGAATAAATTATTGTCATATATAAATAGAAATGTATTATATAAATACATTTATTTATTTATATATATGACACATTGTTAACCATGTAAGATTATGATTTCTATGTAATATGTATAATCGTCTGCTACTATTTTCGCGCCTAAATTATCAGTTCTCTGTTTGCGCGGGAACAATTTTCACTACCGAGTGCAGGTGGTCAGTTATGTAAGATAATAGCCGCTTTATTGATGACAGAGAAACATGTAATAATATTGAATAACATCACAGATGTTTGGCGCCGTTAGGTCTGTTATAGATGTTAATTTTGCTATTTAAGAAATGAGAAATGATGAAGAAATTAGTGCATTTTTATCCAGCCAAGGAGGCATTAAGGAATAGATGTAACTCACTTTTAAGATATAAACTGTTTCTATGATAGTTAGAAAAATTAATATTTAAAGAAGTATCAACTCTTAAATATTAAAGTCGTATTAAATACGTGAACGGAAGATAATTAGGCCTTGTAAGAAACGATTGTTTTGGCTACTATATATATTGGAATAGCTTGATGAAGGAAGGAAATTAATATTGTCATATAGGACTATTATGAACATATTGAAATAGTGAGGCGAACAATAAGATACGAGATATTACGAATATATGATACATGTAATAATAATTATAATATAAATTAAAGGCGATTGTTATAAATTATATTATACAAAGGAAAATGATAGACTGTGTTGAGTTATAAATTATTGAAGGACCATAGAGAAACCCCCTAGACAACGCCAGCGAGTATACGATAGGATAGACCCTGGTTAGAGCATTATTAAAGGACCGTAGAGAAACCCCCTAGACAACTCCAGCGAGTCTACGATAGGATAGACCCTGGTTAGAGCATTATTAAAGGACCGTAGAGAAACCCCCTAGACAACTCCAGCGAGTCTACGATAGGATAGACCCTGGTTAGAGCATTATTGAAGGACCATAGAGAAACCCCCTAGACAACTCCAGCGAGTCTACGATAGAATAGACCCTGGTTAGAG
>JABXNX010000020.1:403874-510699 GCA_014843695.1 Archivesica marissinica | reverse complement strand
ATTTACCCCTCATCTACGGTCAATCACTTACCCCTCACCTACTGCCAATCATTTACCCCTCACCTACTGCCAATCATTTACCCCTCACCTACTGTCAATCATTTACCCCTCACCTACTGTCAATCATTTACCCCTCACCTACTGTCAATCACTTACACCGCACCGACTGTCAATCATTTACCACTCACATACTGCCAATCACTTACACCTAACCTACTGCCAATCACTTACACCTCACCGACTGCCAATCACTTACACATAACCTACTGCCAATCACTTACCCCTCACATTCTGCCAGTCACTTACCCCTGTCGGACTGTCAATCACTTACCCCTCACCGACTGCCAATCACTTACCCCTCACCGACTGCCAATCAGTTACCTCCCACGGAATGTCAATCACTTACCCCTCACCTACTGCTAATCACTTACCCCTCACCTACTGCCAATCAGTTACCTCCCACGGAATGTCAATCACTTACACCTCACCTACTGCCAAAGTATGCTTGTTTCCACAAACACAGGGATACCTAGAGATTCTCCTTCAGTATAATAGTGTCCAAATTAGCTATTGCTATATTAACAGCCTCATATTGCCTACTTTCCATTTAAAAATGGCTTTGTCATAGAAAATATGTGTTTAAAACCAAATAACACGTAAACTGTTATGTTTTTAAGCATGTCCCGTATTAATTGACTAAACTATGTGCGGAGTTAATAATTATTTGTTTATTTGGTTTTATTTTCATATATTAACATGAATTATGCTCCTTGTGATGAATGTAAGTTTGCTTAGATCTCGTCATCTAAAGGAAATAGGACAAGGTGCACGGATATCTCACGTCAATCTGACAACAACAAAATGACATCGGACATGACGTCGACAAGGTGCACGAATATCTCACGTCAACCTGACAACAACAAAATGACATCGGACATTACGTTGACAGGGTGCAAGATTATCTCACGTCAAACACTTACCCATCACCTAGTGCCAGTAACTTACCCCTCACCGACTGCCAATCACTTACCCCTCACCTACTGCCAATCACTTACCCCTCACATACAGCCAACTATTTACCCCTCACCGACTGCCAGTAACTTACCCCTCACCTACTGCCAAAACTTAACCCTCATCAACTGCCATCACTTACCCTCACCAACTGCCAATTATCTTACCCTCATCAACTGCCAATCACTTACCCTCACCGACTGCCAATCACTTTCCCCTCACCTACTGCCAATCATGACCCATCACCTACTGCCAATCACTTACCCCTCACCTACTGCCAATCACGTCCCTCACCGACTGCCAATCACATACCCTCACCGACTGCCATCACTTACCCTCACCTACTGCCATCAGGTACCTCCCACATAATGTCATCACTTACCCTCACCTACTGCAATCACTTACCTCCACGGAATGTCAATCACTACCCCTCACCTACTGCCAATCAGTTACCTCCCACTGAATGTCAATCACTTACCCCTCACCTACTGCCAATCAGTTACCTCCCACGGAATGTAAATAACTTACCCCTCATCTACTGTCAATCAGTTACCTCTCACGTAATGTCAATCATTTACCCCTCACCTACTGCCAATCATTTACCCCTCACCTACTGTCAATCATTTACCCCTCACCTACTGTCAATCATTTACCCCTCACCTACTGTCAATCACTTACACCGCACCGACTGTCAATCATTTACCACTCACATACTGCCAATCACTTACACCTAACCTACTGCCAATCACTTACACCTCACCGACTGCCAATCACTTACACATAACCTACTGCCAATCACTTACCCCTCACATTCTGCCAGTCACTTACCCCTGTCGGACTGTCAATCACTTACCCCTCACCGACTGCCAATCACTTACCCCTCACCGACTGCCAATCAGTTACCTCCCACGGAATGTCAATCACTTACCCCTCACCTACTGCTAATCACTTACCCCTCACCTACTGCCAATCAGTTACCTCCCACGGAATGTCAATCACTTACACCTCACCTACTGCCAAAGTATGCTTGTTTCCACAAACACAGGGATACCTAGAGATTCTCCTTCAGTATAATAGTGTCCAAATTAGCTATTGCTATATTAACAGCCTCATATTGCCTACTTTCCATTTAAAAATGGCTTTGTCATAGAAAATATGTGTTTAAAACCAAATAACACGTAAACTGTTATGTTTTTAAGCATGTCCCGTATTAATTGACTAAACTATGTGCGGAGTTAATAATTATTTGTTTATTTGGTTTTATTTTCATATATTAACATGAATTATGCTCCTTGTGATGAATGTAAGTTTGCTTAGATCTCGTCATCTAAAGGAAATAGGACAAGGTGCACGGATATCTCACGTCAATCTGACAACAACAAAATGACATCGGACATGACGTCGACAAGGTGCACGAATATCTCACGTCAACCTGACAACAACAAAATGACATCGGACATTACGTTGACAGGGTGCAAGATTATCTCACGTCAAACACTTACCCATCACCTAGTGCCAGTAACTTACCCCTCACCGACTGCCAATCACTTACCCCTCACCTACTGCCAATCACTTACCCCTCACATACAGCCAACTATTTACCCCTCACCGACTGCCAGTAACTTACCCCTCACCTACTGCCAATAACTTAACCCTCATCAACTGCCAATCACTTACCCCTCACCAACTGCCAATTACTTACCCCTCATCAACTGCCAATCACTTACCCTCACCGACTGCCAATCACTTTCCCCTCACCTACTGCCAATCATGTACCCCTCACCTACTGCCAATCACTTACCCCTCACCTACTGCCAATCACGTACCCCTCACCGACTGCCAATCACATACCCTCACCGACTGCCAATCACTTACCCCTCACCTACTGCCAATCAGGTACCTCCCACATAATGTCAATCACTTACCCCTCACCTACTGCCAATCACTTACCTCCCACGGAATGTCAATCACTTACCCCTCACCTACTGCCAATCAGTTACCTCCCACGGAATGTCAATCACTTACCCCTCACCTACTGCCAATCAGTTACCTCCCACGGAATGTAAATAACTTACCCCTCACCTACTGCCAATCAGTTACCTCCCACGGAATGTCAATCATTTACCCCTCACCGACTGCCAATCACTTACCCCTCACCTACTGCCAATCACTTACCCCTCACCTACTGCCAATCAGTTACCTCCCACGGAATGTCAATCACTTACACCTCACCTACTGCCAAAGTATGCTTGTTTCCACAAACGCAGGGATACCTAGAGATTCTCCTTCAGTATAATAGTGTCCAAATTAGCTATTGCTATATTAACAGCCTCATATTGCCTACTTTCCATTTAAAAATGGCTTTGTCATAGAAAATATGTGTTTAAAAACAAATAACACGTAAACTGTTATGTTTTTAAGCATGTCCCGTATTAATTGACTAAACTATGTGCGGAGTTAATAATTATTTATTTATTTGGTTTTATTTTCATATATTAACATGAATTATGCTCCTTGTGACGAATGTAAGTTTGCTTAGATCTCGTCATCTAAAGGAAATAGGACATACAATCGACAAGGTGCACGGATATCTCACGTCAACCTGACAACAACAAAATGACATCGGACATGACGTCGACAAGGTGCATGATTATCTCACGTCAACCTGACAACAACAAAATGACATCGGACATTACGTCGACAAGGTGCATGATTATCTCAGGTCAACTTGACAACAGCAAAATGACATCGGACATTACGTCGACTAGGTGCATTATTATCTCACGTCAAACTGACAACAGCAAAATGACATCGGACATTACGTTGACATGGTGCAAGATTATCTCACGTCAAACAGTTACCCCTCACCGACTGCCAATCACATACCCCTCTCCGAATGTCAATCACTTACCCCTCACCGACTGCCAATCACATACCCCTCTCCGACTTGACAATCGTTTACCCCTCACCGACTTGACAATCGTTTACTCCTCACCGACTGTCAATCAATTACATATAACCGATTGCCGATCACTTCCCCTCACGACTTACTCCTCACAGACTGTCAATCACTTACACCTCACGGACTGCCAATCACTTACAACTCACCTACTGCCAATCGTTTACCCCTCACCGACTGACAATCGTTTACCCCTCACCTACTGCCAATCGTTTACCTCTCACCGACTGCCAATCGTTTACCCCTCACCGACTGCCAATCGTTTACCCCTCACCGACTGCCAATCGTTTACCCCTCACAGACTGTCAATCATTACACCTCACGGACTGCCAATCACTTACACTCACCTACTGCCAATCGTTTACCCCTCACCGACTGACAATCGTTTACCCCTCACCTACTGCCAATCGTTTACCCCTCACCTACTGCCAATCGTTTACCCCTCACCGACTGCCAATCGTTTACCCCTCACCTACTGCCAATCGTTTACCCCTCACCTACTGCCAATCGTTTACCCCTCACCGACTGACAATCGTTTACCCCTCACCGACTGCCAATCAATTACATCTCACCGACTGCGGATCACTTCCCCTCACGACTTACCCCTCACCGACTGCCAATCGTTTACTCCTCACCGACTGTCAATCAATTACATCTCACCGACTGCGGATCACTTCCCCTCACGACTTACCCCTCACCGACTGTCAATCACTTACACCTCACTGACTGCCAATCACTTACATCTCACCGACTTCCGATCACTTCCCCTCACGACTTACCCCTAACCGACTGTCAATTACTTACACCTCACCGACTGCCTATCACTTACCACTCACCTACTGTCAATCATTTACCACTCACCGACGGTCAATCACTTTCAACTCACCTACTGCCACTCACTTACCACTCACCTACTGCCAATCACTTACACCTCATCTACTCCCAATTACTTACCCCTAACCGACTGTCAATCATTTACCACTCACCGACGGTCAATCACTTTCAACTCACCTACTGCCACTCACTTACCCCTCAAATACTGCCAATCACTAACCCCTCACATACTGCCACTCACTTACCACTCATCTACTGCCACTCACTTACCACTCATCTACTGCCAGTAACTTACCCCTCACCGACTGCCAGTAACTTACCCCTCACCGACTGCCAGTAACTTACCCCTCACCAATTGCCAGTAACTAACGCTCACCTACTGGCAATCACTTACCCCTCACCTACCCCTCACCTACTGCCAATCACTAACCCCTCATCTACTGCCAATCATTTACCCCTCACCTACTGCCAGTCACTTACCCCTCACCGACTGCCAATCACTTACCCCTCACCAACTGCCAACCATTTACGCCTCAACTTATGCCAGTCACTTACCAATCACCGACTGTCCATCACTTACACCTCACCTACAGTCAATCATTTGCCCCTCATCTACTGCCAATCATTTACTCCTCACCGACTTACCCATCACCTACTGCCAATCACGTATCACTCATTGACAGCCAATCACTTATCACTCACCAACTGTCGACCAATTATCCATCCGCGAGCTACTCCTCATCTACTGCCAAACGCTTACCCCTCAGCTACTGTCTATTACTTGTCCCTCACCAACTGTCAATCACGTACCCCTAACATACTGCAGAACACTTACCCCTCACCTACTGCCCAATACTTACGTCTCACCTACTGACAATAATGTTCCCTAACCGACTGCCAATCACTTACCCCTTACCGACTGCCAATCAATTATCCATCCCCGAGCTACTCCTCATCTACTGCCAATCACTTACCCCTCAGCTACTGTCTATTACTTGTCCCTCACCTACTGCCAATCACTTACCCCTCAGCTACTGTCTATTACTTGTCCCTCACCTATTGCCAATCACTTACCACTCACCTACTGTAAATCATTTACAACTCACCTACTGTCTATCACTTGCCCCTCACCTACTGCCAATCACTTAAAACTCACCTACTGCCAATAACTTACCACTTACCTACTGCCAATCACTTACCACTTACCTACAGCCAATCACTAACCCCTCATTTACTGCTAATCATTTACCCCTCACCTTCTGCCAGTAACATACCCATCACCTACTATCTATCTATTATCATTCACCGACTGCCAATCATTTACCCTTCACCTACTGCCAATCACTTACCTCTCACCGACTGTCAATCACTTACACCTCATCGACTTATCCCTCACATACTGCCAATCACTTACCCCTCACCGACAGCCAATCACCTACCCCTCACCTAATGTCAGTCACTTACCCCTCACCGACTGACAATCACTTACTCCTCACCTAATGTCAGTCACTTACCCCTCACCGACTGCTAATCACTTACCCCTCACCTAATGTCAGTCATTTACCCCTCACCTACTGCTAATCACTTACTCCTCACCTAATGTCAGTCACTAACCCCTCACCTACTGCTAATCACTTACTCCTCACCTAATGTCAGTCATTTACCCCTCACCTACTGCTAATCACTTACTCCTCACCTAATGTCAGTCACTTACCTCTCACCGACTGACAATCACTTACCCCTCACCTAATGTCAGTCACTTACCCCTCACCTACTGCTAATCACTTACTCCTCACCTAATGTCAGTCACTTACCCCTCACCGACAGCCAATCACTTACCCCTCACCTAATGTCAGTCACTTACCCCTCACCGACTGACAATCACTTACCCCTCACCGATTGACAATCACTAACTCCTCACCTAATGTCAGTCACCTACCCCTCACCGACTGACAATCACTTACCCCTCACCGACTGACTATCCTGACCTAATGTCAGTCATTTACCCCTCACCGACTGACAATCACTTACCCCTCACCGACTGGCAATCACTTACTCTTCATCTAATGTTAGTCACTTACCCCTCAACGACTGACAATCACTTACTCCTCACATAATGTCAGTCACTTACTCCTCACCAACTGCCAATCACTTACTCCTCACCTAATGTCAATCGCTTACCCCTCACCGACTGACAATCACTTACTCCTCACCTAATGTCAGTCACTTACCCTCACCGACTAACACTCACTTACTACTCACCTAATGTCAGTCACTTACTCCTCACCTAGTGCCAATCAATTACCCCTCACCGACAGCCAATCAATTATCCACCCACGAGCTACTCCTAACATACTGCCAATCACTTACCCCACACCAACTGTCAATCACATACCCCTAACCTACCGACAATCACTTACCCCTCATCTACTGCCTGTCACTTACCCGTAACCTACTGCCCAATACTTACCCCTCAGCTAGTGCCAATCATTTACACCTCACCGACTTACCCCTCACCGACTGCCAATCAATGATCCATCCCCGAGCTACTCCTCACCTACTGCCAATCACTTAGCACTATCCTACAGACAATCACTAACCCCTCATCTATTGACAGTCATTTATCCCTCATCTTCTGCCAGCCACTTACCACTCACCGACTGCCAATCATTTACCCCTCACAGACTGCAATCGCTTACTCCTCACCGACTTACCCCTCACCGACTGCCAATCACTAACCCCTCACCTACTGTCAATCACTTACCTCTCACCGACTGCAATCACTTATCCCTCACAGACTGAAATCGCTTACTCCCTCACCGACTTACCTCTCACCGACTGCCAATCACTTACTCCTCACTGACTGCCAATCAATTATTCCTCCCCGAGCAACTCCTCGCGTACTGTCAATCACTTAATCCTCACCAACTCTCTATCACATACCCCTCACCTACTGCCAATCACTTACCACTCACCTACTGCCTATCACTTACCCCTCACATACTGCCAATCACTTACCCTCACATACTGCCAATCACTTACCCCTCACCTTCTGCCAGTCACTTACCACTGACCGACTGCCAATCATTTACCCATTACCGGCTGCCAATCACTTACCCCGCACCTACTGTCAAACACTTACAACTCAATGTATGATATAAACAATGTCTGTATAAACAATGTATGATATAAACAATGTCTGTATAAACAATGTCTGTATAAACAATGTCTGTATAAACAATATATATATAAACCATGTCTGTATAAACAATGTCTGTATAAACAATATGTATAAACCATGTCTGTATAAACAATGTATGTATAAACAATGTCTGTATAAACAATATATATATAAACCATGTCTGTGTAAACAATGTATTTATAAACAGTGTATGTATAAACAATGTCTGTATAAACAATGCTTTTATAAACAATTTCTGTATAAACAATGTCTGTATAAACAATGTCTTTATAAACAATGTCTGTATAAACAATGTCTGTATAAACAATGCCTTTATAAACAATGTATGTATAAACAATGTATGTATACACAATGTCTGTATAAACAATGATTTTATAACAATGTCTGTATAAACTATGTATGTATAAACAATGTCTGTATACACAATGCTTTTATAAACAATGTATGTATAAACAATGTCTGTATAAACCATGTCTGTATAAACCATGTCTGTATAAACAATGCTTATATAAACAATGTCTGTATAAACAATATATGTATAAACAATGTATGTATAAACAATGCTTTTATATACAATGTCTGTATAAACAATGTATGTATAAACAATGTATGTATACACAATCTATGTATAAACAATGTCTGTATAAACAATGTCTGTATAAACAATGTCTGTATAAACCATGTCTGTATAAACAATGCTTATATAAACAATGTCTGTATAAACAATATATGTATAAACAATGTATGTATAAACAATGCTTTTATATACAATGTCTGTATAAACAATGTATGTATAAACAATGTATGTATACACAATCTATGTATAAACAATGTCTGTATAAACAATGTCTGTATAAACAATGTCTGTATAAACCATGTCTGTATAAACAATGCTTATATAAACAATGTCTGTATAAACAATATATGTATAAACAATGTATGTATAAACAATGCTTTTATATACAATGTCTGTATAAACAATGTATGTATAAACAATGTATGTATACACAATGTATGTATAAACAATGTCTGTATAAACAATGTCTGTATAAACAATGTCTGTATAAACAATGTCTGTATAAACAATGTCTGTATAAACAATGTCTGTATAAACAATGTCTGTATAAACAATGCTTTTATAAACAATGTCTGTATAAACAATGTCTGTATAAACAATGTCTGTATAAACAATGTATGTATAAACAATCTTGTATAAACAATGTCTGTATAAACAATGTCTGTATAAACAATGCTTTTATAAACAATGTCTGTATAAACAATGTCTGTATACACAATGTCTTTATAAACAATGTCTGTATAAACAATGTATGTATAAACAATGTCTGTATAAACAATGTCTGTATAACAATGTCTTTATAAACAATGTCTGTATAAACAATGTCTGTATAAACAATGCTTTTATAAACAATGTCTGTATAAACAATGCTTTTATAAACAATGTCTGTATAAACAATGTCTGTATAAACAATGTCTGTATAAACAATGTCTGTATAAACAATGCATTTATAAACAATGTCTGTATAAACAATGCCTTTATAAACAATGTCTGTATAAATAATGTCTGTATAAACAATGCTTTTATAAACAATGTCTGTATAAACAATGCTTTTATAAACAATGTCTGTATAAACAATGTCTGTATAAACAATGTCTGTATAAACAATGTATGTATAAACAATGTATGTATAAACAATGTCTGTATAAACGATGTATGATAAACAATGTCTGTATAAACAATGTCTGTATAAACAATGTCTGTATAAACAATGCTTTTATAAACAATGTCTGTATAAACAATGTCTTTATAAACAATGTATGTATAAACAATGTATGTATAAACAATGCATGATAAGCAATGTATGTATAAACAATGTCTGTATAAACAATGTCTTTATAAACAATGTCTGTATAAACAATGTATGTATAAACAATGTCTTTATAAACAATGTATGTATAAACAATGTCTGTATAAACAATGTTTGTATAAACAATGTCTGTATAAACAATGTCTGTATAAACAATGTCTGTATAAACAATGTATGTATAAACAATGTCTGTATAAACAATGTATGTATAAACAATGTCTGTATAAACAATGTATGTATAAACAATGTCTGTATAAACAATGTCTGTATAAACAATGTCTTTATAAGCAATGTCTGTATAAACAATGTATGTATAAACAATGTATGTATAAGCAATGTCTGTATAAACAATGTATGTATAAACAATGTCTGTATAAACAATGTATGCATAAGCAATGTCTGTATAAACAATGTATGTATAAGCAATGTCTGTATAAACAATGTCTGTATAAACAATGTCTTTATAAGCAATGTCTGTATAAACAATGTATGTATAAACAATGTATGTATAAGCAATGTCTGTATAAACAATGTATGTATAAACAATGTCTGTATAAACAATGTATGCATAAGCAATGTCTGTATAAACAATGTATGTATAAGCAATGTCTGTATAAACAATGTCTGTATAAACAATGTCTTTATAAGCAATGTCTGTATAAACAATGTATGTATAAACAATGTATGTATAAGCAATGTCTGTATAAACAATGTCTGTATAAACAATGTCTTTATAAGCAATGTCTGTATAAACAATGTATATATGAACAATGTCTGCATAAACAATGTATGTATAAACAATGTATGTATAAACAATGTCTGTATAAACAATGTATGTATAAACAATGTCTGTATAAACAATGTATGTATAAGCAATGTCTGTATAAACAATGTCTCTATAAACAATGTCTGTATAAACAATGTCTGTATAAAAAATGTCTGTATAAACAATGTCTGTATAAAGAATGCCTTTATAAGCAATGTCTGTATAAACAATGCATTTATAATTTATATATAACAGTGCCGTCGCCGGCATTTTGAAAGTGGTCGGGCCAAATATAGGAGCACTGAAAGTGCGACTTTATTTAGGGGGGTTCGGGGGCATGCTCCCCCGAGATATTTTGGATTCTGTACTCGATTTCCTTGCATCTGGAGGCATTTCAGTGTGTATATTAGCCTTTTATTAATGCCAACTTTTCTTAAAATTAACAATGTTTTTTCTTCAACTAAGTGTTTAAAGGACCACACCTCTCGCAAAATCATCGGAGCCAAAGAGCTTGATTAATTTGTTTCAAAATCGTTGTAAAATAAATAAGTTTAAAATAAGTGTTTCAGGCTTCCTGATGGTCCACACTTGACACTTCGTCTGTGTGGCAACTGTGGTGTGTGCTAATCGCCTATGAATCCCACCAAATGTATTTATAAATATACTTAGTCTTTCTGTGGCAAAAGACTTTACTCCCATTGCTGGTGTTTTTGATTGGCGACCCATAGCAGGCACAGTAGAGAAACAACGCTGACATGCCATTACTTTAAATTAATATACATGTACTGTTTTTAACTGACTGAATGTCACAGAGTCTGAAGAGATTTCGAGAATCATTGAATAAGCTCTCGTCACAATAACTTCCAGCTCCAGCATTCTTATGGATTGTTCAGTACTCTAGATAGCTGTTGCATTATGCTATCTTAGTGTTGCATATCTGCCTTGAATCGGTCTGGGGGCATAGGTTCGAATCCCACCAAGTGCATAGACAAGACAACATGTATAAAGTTAACAGGCTCTCCTATGCTGTGTGTCAATTAACAAAAAAACACATGCCAATACAATACCTACAGATAATAAATTCACACCCTGTGGCCTGCGATCCTTTGGTCTCCTGGTCGCAGGCCAATAAAAGATAATCCGTTACACGCGCACTCGCGCCAGAGTGTGATAGGTATGTCTTCTCAGCACCTCTTTCTTTATCTGGAGTCAGGTTATTTATGACCCATGCATGACCCAACGCGTGTTAGATAAAACAATAGTGAAAAACCTGAGAAAAAACAAATTCTCCAATATTGAAAATACCATACTCGGCCAAAAAAGTGGTCCGGCGATGACGGCCTTGTATAAACAATGATCATATTAAACAATAACATTTTATTTGTGTGCCCCGAAAATAGGGCCAGGTTGTTTGCGAATTTCACCGAAGATATTTGGATATTGTTTTTGGTAAGTTTCTTATATTTAAAACATGAGAGAGTACCTAGCTGGTGCTGTATTTGTGTGTTTTTATAAACCTTATGAAAGGTTCCTGTTGGTACGTAAGTTAGTGTATCAATCTGATGTCATATAAATCCTAGCCTCAGGTCTATGTAGTCGAATGCTTAATGTCAGTCAATTTAAATCACGTGACACTTAAAGCTGTAGGTTCGAATCCAACGAGTGCTGAATTAAGTCGTGGAGAAACAATCCAGATGGTTTGTGAATGAAAAACTGCTCGGAGGAGCACCCGGGATCTTTCTCCACCAATATGGGCTGGAGTATCGTCATAATTATAATCTAAGCTGTTCATTCGACTCTACTCCCCACACCCCACACCCCACACCCCACCCCAAACAAACAAACATAAGTCAAAATTATATACCAAACACCCCGCTACTTCCAGTAATGTTTGCAAAAATCCTTTTATCAGTCATATCTTCATAACATCGTCGACTTGTCCACACGTTTCCCAAAACTCCCGCCTGAAGAGAATATCTCACAAACATCGAGGCTCCCGACATCCCTCCTACTCTAGTAATTGTATAGCCTGGGAATGGGCGTCGATATATTTTTCGTGGACAGTCAAATACATACATTTTAACACCGAGACTATTAATTGGACCGTATTGAGTTTCTGATAATGTTGGTAACAAGTTCACGTATGTTCAAAGTACAATGCTTGAAATCGTCAAATATCAAGAAAAATCCCGTCACACAATACAAAAGTTATATAACACGAAATACGAACATAGATGCAATTAATTACAAAGTATCATAATAATTAAATTCATCTTGCTGCGCCTAGTTGTTAAGCGATATTCAAAACCTAGTTATTTCCCACAATAAACGTTTATTTTAATACGGTCTCATCAACAATTTTTCGTTAACATGTTCCTTCTTTTAAAGACGTGTTATGATATTTGATATATCAGTATGTACTGTAAGGTATGCACAGTAAAGTACTGAATAGTTCAATTTGTATCACGTGGGGTGCACAGCTTTATACATAGATATATATGCACACGTAACAAATACAAAGTCACCATGAGCTCGCAAATATATTTGCACATGTAGTCTAAACATATTCTATTTCGGATAATGCGAATATATACGGACATAATATTCAATTTACTTACAACTAATGTAAACACTATTTATTTTTGTTTCAATTTAAATGTGCACACTATTTATATAAAATATCCTCAATACACTAACACGGATTATAACGAAGGATTGCTTATGTCGTTAGTCTGTCTGCAGACAAGACAGACATAGAAAACGTAGAAGGGAAGGCGGGCTCTAGAGAATGATATGTTTTGTCTTCATAGCAGGCCAAATTACGGGTAACATTTTAGTGTATATAAATATTTTATACGCATTAAATCATCATGCACACAGTAATCTGGATAGCGACACGTGCAACGACATCTACTCTATGAAGAGTACTGCAATCACCGAAGATGATGATGACCATGATGTATATATGCGCTCATGGTGAAGAAGATGATGCTAACGAAGGAGCACACTACATATGCCAAATATAGGCCTATAGTGTTGATAAAAGAAACGCTACATAGACAAAGCAAGATGCAGCAATCACACGGGGAGCATGACCTTCGAATAAATAAAGTATGCATACATACAGTAATATAAGGATAACTACAGTTATGCATACATACAGTAATACAAAGATAACTACATGTATGCATACATACAGTAATACAAGGATAACTACATGTATGCATACATACAGTAATACAAGGATAACTACATGTATGCATACATACAGTAATACATTTATGCATACAAACAGTAATACAAGGATAACTACAGTTATGCATACATACAGTAATACATTTATGCATACAAACAGTAATACAAGGATAACTACATTTATGCATACATACAGTAATACATTTATGCATACAAACAGTAATACAAGGATAACTACATTTATGCATACATACAGTAATACATTTATGCATACAAACAGTAATACAAGGATAACTACATTTATGCATACATACAGTAATACATTTATGCATACAAACAGTAATACAAGGATAACTACATTTATGCATACATACAGTAATACAAGGATAACTACATTTATGCATACATACAGTAATACATTTATGCATACAAACAGTAATACAAGGATAACTACATTTATGCATACATACAGTAATACAAGGATAACTACATTTATGCATACATACAGTAATACAAGGATAACTACATTTATGCATACATACAGTAATACATTTATGCATACAAACAGTAATACAAGGATAACTACATTTATGCATACATACAGTAATACAAGGATAACTACATGTATGCATACATACAGTAATACAAGGATAACTACATTTATGCATACATACAGTAATACAAGGATAACTACATGTATGCATACAAACAGTAATACAAGGATAACTACATGTATGCATACATACAGTAATACAAGGATAACTACATGCATACATACATACAGTAATACAAGGATATCTACATGTATGCATACATACAGTAATACAAGGATAACTACATGTATGCATACATACAGTAATACAAGGATAACTACATGTATGCATACATACAGTAATACAAGGATAACTACATTTATGCATACATACAGTAATACAAGGATAACTACATTTATGCATACATACAGTAATACAAGGATAACTACATGTATGCATACATACAGTAATACAAGGATAACTACATGTATGCATACATACAGTAATACAAGGATAACTACATTTATGCATACATACAGTAATACAAGGATAACTACATGTATGCATACATACAGTAATACAAGAATAACTACGTGTATGCATACATACAGTAATACATTTATGCATACAAACAGTAATACAAGGATAACTACATTTATGCATACATACAGTAATACAATTATGCATACAAACAGTAATACAAGGATAACTACATGTATGCATACATACAGTAATACATTTATGCATACAAACAGTAATACAAGGATAACTACATTTATGCATACATACAGTAATACATTTATGCATACAAACAGTAATACAAGGATAACTACATTTATGCATACATACAGTAATACATTTATGCATACAAACAGTAATACAAGGATAACTACATTTATGCATACATATAGCAATACAAGGATAACTACATGTATGCATACATACAGTAATACATTTATGCATACAAACAGTAATACAAGGATAACTACATTTATGCATACATACAGTAATACAAGGATAACTACATTTATGCATACATACAGTAATACATTTATGCATACAAACAGTAATACAAGGATAACTACATTTATGCATACATACAGTAATACAAGGATAACTACATTTATGCATACATACAGTAATACAAGGATAACTACATTTATGCATACATACAGTAATACATTTATGCATACAAACAGTAATACAAGGATAACTACATTTATGCATACATACAGTAATACAAGGATAACTACATGTATGCATACATACAGTATACAAGGATAACTACATTTATGCATACATACAGTAATACAAGGATAACTACATGTATGCATACAACAGTAATACAAGGATAACTACATGTATGCATACATACAGTAATACAAGGATAACTACATGTATGCATACATACAGTAATACAAGGATAACTACATGTATGCATACATACAGTAATACAAGGATAACTACATGTATGCATACATACAGTAATACAAGGATAACTACATGTATGCATACATACAGTAATACAAGGATAACTACATGTATGCATACATACAGTAATACAAGGATAACTACATGTATGCATACATACAGTAATACAAGGATAACTACATGTATGCATACATACAGTAATACAAGGATAACTACATGTATGCATACATACAGTAATACAAGGATAACTACATGTATGCATACATACAGTAATACAAGGATAACTACATGTATGCATACATACAGTAATACAAGAATAACTACATGTATGCATACATACAGTAATACATTTATGCATACAAACAGTAATACAAGGATAACTACATTTATGCATACATACAGTAATACATTTATGCATACAAACAGTAATACAAGGATAACTACATGTATGCATACATACAGTAATACATTTATGCATACAAACAGTAATACAAGGATAACTACATTTATGCATACATACAGTAATACATTTATGCATACAAACAGTAATACAAGGATAACTACATTTATGCATACATACAGTAATACATTTATGCATACAAACAGTAATACAAGGATAACTACATTTATGCATACATACAGTAATACAAGGATAACTACATTTATGCATACATACAGTAATACAAGGATAACTACATGTATGCATACATACAGTAATACAAGGATAACTACATGTATGCATACATACAGTAATACAAGGATAACTACATTTATGCATACATACAGTAATACAAGGATAACTACATGTATGCATACAACAGTAATACAAGGATAACTACATGTATGCATACATACAGTAATACAAGGATAACTACATGCATACATACATACAGTAATACAAGGATATCTACATGTATGCATACATACAGTAATACAAGGATAACTACATGTATGCATACATACAGTAATACAAGGATAACTACATGTATGCATACATACAGTAATACAAGGATAACTACATTTATGCATACATACAGTAATACAAGGATAACTACATTTATGCATACATACAGTAATACAAGGATAACTACATGTATGCATACTACAGTAATACAAGGATAACTACATGTATGCATACATACAGTAATACAAGGATAACTACATTTATGCATACATACAGTAATACAAGGATAACTACATGTATGCATACATACAGTATACAAGAATACTACATGTATGCATACAGTAATACATTTATGCATACAAACAGTAATACAAGGATAACTACATTTATGCATACATACAGTAATACATTTATGCATACAAACAGTAATACAAGGATAACTACATGTATGCATACATACAGTAATACATTATGCATACAACAGTAATACAAGGATAACTACATTTATGCTACATACAGTAATACATTTATGCATACAAACAGTAATACAAGGATAACTACATTTATGCATACATACAGTAATACATTTATGCATACAAACAGTAATACAAGGATAACTACATTTATGCATACATACAGTAATACAAGGATAACTACATGTATGCATACATACAGTAATACAAGGATAACTACATGTATGCATACATACAGTAATACAAGAATAACTACATTTATGTATGTATACAGTAATACAAGGATAACTACATGTATGCATACATACAGTAATACAAGGATAACTACATGTATGCATACATACAGTAATACAAGGATAACTACATGTATGCATACATACAGTAATACAAGGATAACTACATGTATGCATACATACAGTAATACAAGGATAACTACATTTATGCATACATACAGTAATACAAGGATAACTACATTTATGCATACATACAGTAATACAAGGATAACTACATGTATGCATACATACAGTAATACAAGAATAACTACATGTATGCATACATACAGTAATACAAGATAACTACATTTATGTATGTATACAGTAATACAAGGATAACTACATGTATGCATACATACAGTAATACAAGAATAACTACATTTATGTATGTATACAGTAATACAAGGATAACTACATGTATGCATACATACAGTAATACAAGAATAACTACATTTATGTATGTATACAGTAATACAAGGATAACTACATGTATGCATACATACAGTAATACAAGAATATCTACATGTATGTATGTATGTTACAGTAATACAAGAATAACTACATTTATGTATGTATACAGTAATACAACGATAACTACATGTATGTATGTATACAGTAATACAAGAATAACTACATTTATGTATGTATACAGTAATACAAGGATAACTACATGTATGCATACATACAGTAATACAAGAATAACTACATTTATGTATGTATACAGTAATACAAAGATAACTACATGTATGTATGCATACAGTAATACAAGAATAACTACATTTATGTATGCATACAGTAATACAAGAATATCTACATTTATGTATGCATACAGTAATACAAGAATAACTACATTTATGTATGCATACAGTAATACAAGAATATCTACATTTATGTATGCATACAGTAATACAAGAATATCTACATTTATACATACATACAGTAATACAAGAATAACTACATTTATGCATACATACAGTAATACAAGAATAACTACATGTATGCATACATACAGTAATACAAGAATAACTACATTTATACATACATACAGTAATACAAGAATAACTACATTTATGCATACATACAGTAGTACAAGAATAATTGCATTTATGCATGCATACAGTAATACAAGAATAACTACATTTATACATGCATACAGTAGTACAAGAATAATTGCATTTATGCATGCATACAGTAATACAAGAATAACTACATTTATACATACATACAGTAATACAAGAATAATTGCATGTATGCATGCATACAGTAATACAAGAATAACTACATTTATACATACATACAGTAATACAAGAATAACTACATTTATACATACATACAGTAATACAAGAATAATTGCATTTATACATACATACAGTAATACAAGAATAATTGCATTTATACATACATACAGTAATACAAGACTAACTACATTTATACATACATACATACATACATACAGTAATACAAGAATAATTGCATTTATACATACATACAGTAATACAAGACTAACTACATTTATACATACATACATACAGTAATACAAGAATAATTGCATTTATACATACATACAGTAATACAAGAATAATTGCATTTATACATACATACAGTATACAAGAATAACTACATTTATACATACATACATACATACATACATACATACATACATACATACATACATACATACAGTAATACAAGAATAATTGCATTTATACATACATACATACAGTAATACAAGAATAATTGCATTTATACATACATACAGTAATACAAGAATAATTGCATTTATACATACATACAGTAATACAAGAATAATTGCATTTATACATACATACAGTAATACAAGAATAATTGCATTTATACATACATACAGTAATACAAGAATAATTGCATTTATACATACATACATACAGTAATACAAGAATAATTGCATTTATACATACATACAGTAATACAAGAATAATTGCATTTATACATACATACAGTAATAGAAGAATAATTGCATTTATACATACATACAGTAATACAAGAATAATTGCATTTATACATACATACAGTAATACAAGAATAATTGCATACGGGAATATAAAAAATGGGCCAATGCAAACATACCGATACTTACAGTAAATTTCCGTAGACAAAGAAGATGATATACAGCCGTCCAATCATGAACTTGTTGGCCCTACTAACTCCCATTGCTTCTAGCCATCGGTAGAGATACAAACCACAATACCATATATAACTATTATCCAATATCACCAATTCTATGTTATCGTGAACACTTGCTTTCAAAACACAGTAGATTCCATATGCTGCATTATTACGAAGTCATTGCGGTACAGTAATCCTTCATTTACAATAATAAAAACACTTATAGGCAATGAGATACAATTCCATATAAGATTGTGATCGCCAAATTCAATTAGCTGTATAACACCTTATTATAACTTCAATTCGCTGTCTAACACCTTATTATAACTTCAATTAGCTGTCTAACACCATATAATAACTTCAAGTTAGCATATATACTGCACACCAGTGTTAGAAAGAAAATGGTGATTCTTATATGTGTTTGTTTGCAGTAACACGAATCCAAACGCAAAACCTTTAAATATAAATTAAATTGTGGCTAATGCATTTCACATTCTAATTTACTATTTCATTAGACACATGTTAATTATTCTCTACTCTAGTTAGTTTATTTACTATCCACCTAATATAATTCATTTCGGGCACATATGTAGACTCGTGTTAGCTTTAAGTGCATTTTAGACTACCAGCAAACCCAGTGTCATATCCATTACAAACTTCAACAATAGTCATTCAAATATTTCGTCTTATTTCACATTTATTTCCATAGTCGATTGGTTGCCGATCGACAATCTGTATTTCATAAAGCATTGCAATACGATTGCCCAGTTTGATCTGTTTGATTGGTCCCAGCGCGTCAATTACATCCAAACCACGCCTCCACTGCCTAGCTCGACAAGATATACATTGTACACAGATAAAAGGTCTACATTCAGTATTAACGTCTTAAACATTCACAACTAAATAATTATGAATGTAAACACGACACCAATAATATCACGAGACGTCTACACAAATCCGTCGTATTTAAATTGAAATTATCTGTGCAAAAAATATCGCAAAATCGCAGTGAAGTGATATGAAATATAGACATGGGAAGTTATACCTAATATAACTGGCATATAAGTTATAAGAAAGGAGAATATGCAGCGCATCGAAGCAGACGAACAGTGTGATTTATCAATCGTCGAGATACATGATTGTCACACGACAAAGTGATGAGTTACACAACATACACGTCAATTTCTATTTCTGGGTTTTCATAAAGTATGTCATACTATTCACAATATAATATGATTTATGTGAATTGTATTAATGGCTTGATCAACATACGAGGATTAGTGAAGTATTAAATAGATATGCCAGTAGCTGACGTTCCTATGCTTTATCTGCTATATTTAGTTCAAATTCGTCATTATTAACATCATCTCTTAAATCATCATTGTAAATCATCATTGTAAATCATCATTGAAAATCATCTTTGAAACACATGATCCCTAGCCCCAAGCCTCCACCCCATCACATAGTCTCAACCGTCCACCCCATCCTCTAGTCTCAACTGTCCACACCTAATCTCAACCATCCACCCCATCCTCTAGTCTCAACCGTCAACCCCACAACTTAATATCAACAGTTCATCCTTAGTCTCAACCATCCACCCATCCTCTAGTCTCAACCGCCCGCCCCACCTCCTAGTCACATCCGTCCACACATATTCTCAACCGTCCACCCCACCCCATAGTCTCAACCGTCTACCCCACACCCTAACAACAACCGTCGACCCCATCACATATGCTCAACCGTCAACCCTAGTCACAGCACCCCATAGTCGCCACAGCCAACCGCACCTCATAGACAATACCGTCCACCCCTAGCTACAACCGAGCACCCCATAATCACAATAACCGACCCCTCGTCATAATTGTCAACCCCTAACTAGCACCGGACACCCCATAGTCACCACAACAACCCAACCTCCTAGTCACTACCGTCCAGCCCTAGCTGCCACCGAGCATCCCGTAGTCACCACAGTCAATCCTACATCATAGTCACTACCGTCCACCAATGGCTACAAACGAGCACCCCCTAATCACCACCGGCCACCCATAGTAACCACCAAGCACCCAATAGTCACCACAACCAACTCACCACATAGTCACCACCGTCCACCCATAGTCACCATTGTCCACACCAGTCTCAATCGTACACCCCTAGTCACAACCGTCCACCACTAGTCTCAGCCGTTCACCCCATCAACTACTCTCAACCGTCCACCTCACTCCCTAGTATCAACCGCTCACCGATAGTCTCAACCGTCCAGCCCATATTCTCAACCGTCCACCCCATCCCCTAGTCTCAATCGTTCACCCCTAGTCTCAACCGCCAGTCCCTAGTCATAATCGTCCACACATAGTTTCAACCGTCCACCCCTAGTCTCAACCGTCCATCCCACAACCTAGTCTCAACCGTCCACCAAACCCCATTGTCTAAACCGTCCACCCCTAGTCTCAACAGACCACCGTCGAACCAACGTCCTAGTCACACCCGTCCACACCTATTCTCAACCGTCCACCCACCACTTTGTCTCAACCGACCACCCCATAGTCACAACCGCCCACCCATTGCTACCACCGATCGCCCCATAGTCATCACAACCAACCCACCCACTAGTCTAAACCGTTCACCCCTAGTCTCAACCGTCAATCCCTAGTCATAATCGTCCACACCTAGTCTCAACCGTACACCCTTAGTCTCAACCGTCCATCCCACAACCTAGTCTCAACCGTCCACCCAACCCCATTGACTAAACCGTCCACCCCTAGTCTCAACTGTCCATCCCACAACCTAGTCTCAACCGTCCACCCAACCCCATTGACTAAGCCGTCCACCCTTAGTCTCAACAGACAACCCTAGTCTCAACCGTCGAATCAACCTCCTTGTCACTCGCATCCACACCTATTCTCAACCGTCCACCCATCCTTTGTCTCAACCGACCACTCCATAGTCACCACCGTCCACTCATTTCTACCACCGATTTAGTTTAATCATATTTTATTGCTTTTATCAATTACATGTGTAATACAACAGCAATATATACAATACATAAATGGTAATACATGTAAATCGATCAAACAGATGGTATGGGCCACACGTTTTGCCAACATTAGTAATCGGCCCGCACTAGAATGTCACACAAACGTTTAATTAAACTAAATGACGGATTTTTGATTGGTAAAACGAACAAAAAACTAATGAAAAATGGGGAAACTGATTTTCTTTGAATAATATAATATAAGAAAAACAACATTTAATGAGAAGGGGAAATGTAATTATGACAATTAACCCACTGTACTCCACATCGCCACGCCAAAACCCGAACTATAGTCAACAGCACATTGCGTCTTATTACTTTGTGAGGGCAGTACGCTAAAAGCGACTCGTATTTGTTATGTATGTTTGTACCTTTAAAAATAAAGTTTGATTCTCCTCATTTGAAAAGGACTCGATGCCATGAAGTAATTTATGAGAGCTCAGTGGATGGTATTCCCGAGTATCGGAAAATAAA
This sequence comes from Archivesica marissinica, assembly GCA_014843695.1. Taxonomy (NCBI): domain Eukaryota; kingdom Metazoa; phylum Mollusca; class Bivalvia; order Venerida; family Vesicomyidae; genus Archivesica; species Archivesica marissinica. The sequence continues at coordinate 487,583 of JABXNX010000020.1, read as the reverse complement.
AGAATACGCTCATTCCTATAACAATTACATTTAAAGAAGAAGTGTTCAGCATCTTCAATACCAGTGTTGCAAGAACAGTCAGGATACTCCCTTAAGTGGTTGTAGAAGAGATCAGTATTGAAATTATTGCATTTATTTCTGATACGTGCTTGAATTACCGTATAATATCGTTCACCCATTGTGTAATAGGGGGGTGGGGGACTCTAGAAGAGTTGAACTTATTTTTCAGTTTGTTCTTAAACGATTGCAGTGTTATTGCCTTGCGTTTATTTTTTTTATCATTTCAGATCATTCCATAATTTTATCGAATCAGGTATAACAGATCTTGAGTACAATTCAAGTCTCCTTGGCAATGTGATATAAGTATAATTAGTGCGCAATGAATAATCATTTGAATCTCCAATAGTAGGCGGGAAAAGATCATGGGTATAACTAGGAAGAAGACCATGGTTTGGCTTATAAGCTAGTATTACATTATGGATAGATCTACGATGTTCTAGTGAAACCCAACCAATTTCGTTCAACACATTATGTATTGATACGGACCGAGTTAAGCCTGTAACTAGTCGAGCAGCTTCGTATTGCAGCTTCTCTAATGCATCATTTTTATATTGTCTGCAGCTATCCCATACAATAGATGTGTATTCAAGTAAAGGTCTAAGGTAATGTATGTAAACATTGTATAACGTCTCTTATCTAAGTTTATATTTAAGCATTCTCATTGAGCCAAGAAGCTGAATGGGTAGTATTGCTTATATGAGCGTGCCACGACCCATCATGACTTAATATGACACCAAACTGTTTATGCTCATCAATAAAATCTAGTGGAATGTCATCAAAATCAGGGACGGGCGGGCCATGTTTCTCAGTGAGAAAAAAAAACTCCAGATTTCGCAGGATTAAGTTTAACTAACCACTGTTTAGCCCAATTGGATATTAATTCTAAATCTGAATTTAAAATTGCTTCCATCGTAGAGGAATCTGACGTAGATACAGCAAAAGAGCTATCGTCAGCGAATAGTCTAGTAGTACTCATGAGACATAAACAATAAATAATAGAGGTCCCAGAACAGACCACTGTGGTACTCCTGTGGTAATTTGTTTGGTTTTAGAAAACGATTGTCCAACAAATACTCGTTGAGAGTGATTGTGAAGATAGTTTGCGATCCATTTAAGCAAATGTTCTGAAATTCCGTTTTGTTTTAGTTTAAATAAAATACCTTTATGCCAAATTCTGTCAAATGCTTTTGATATATCACAAAATACCATACATGTTGCCTTTTTTCATCAAATGCTTTACATATTTGATTATAAATATCTATACGCTGATATACAGTCGAATGACCAGGAAGAAAACCGACTTGTTTCTTATAGATGAGATTATTGGAATTCAGATGATTATAAATATATTTAAAAATTACTCTTTCCATAACTTTGCCGACGCAACTTAATAATGGTATTGGTCTGTAGTTTGATGGTATTGATTTATCTCCTTTTTTGAAGAATGGTATTACATTTGCCAGTTTCCATGAAGTAGGGTATCTATTGAACAAAATACAAAGAGGTTTAGATATTGTTCGAGAACAACCTTTCAACATTTTATGGCTGATATCATCAGGACCACTAGCTTTGTTGACAACCAGATTATCCAAAACATCAGTAAATCTTGTTCAGTGATAGTTAGAGTAGAAACAGTTTTATTAGTTTTTAAAACAAGATAGGGCAAGTTAACACTAGAGTCGTCAACTGTTGAAATCGAAATAAAATAATCATTTAAAATGTAGCCTTTTCTGTATCGGTAAATGCAGTAACATAAGTTCCGCTACTGAAGGGTGGGCTATGTTGATCATTGCTTGAGTTTTCCTTAACTGACATGTTGACAGTTTTCCAAAACAACCTAGGATTTGAAGAACTAAGATCATTCAAAGAAAATTCGAGATTATTATAAAATTCTTCACGTAGGTGTTTTTCATAATATTGTTAACTCGATTCCTTAATGTTTTGTAACATTGCCAATCAGATATATTTGCAGATTTAGTAGCAATTCGTTTTAGACGATCTCGTTGTCGTGATGTCTTGCGAATAAGAGAATTGTACCAGGGCTTATCGTTGGAGCGAATCAATACTATTTTAGTCGGAATACAAAATTCGCTAGTCCTAAGAATGTGTCCTCGAAGAATTTGATTTCTATGTCAATAGAATCATTGGTTAGAGGTGACCAATCAGTTGAATTTATTAAGCTGTTTAACTTCGTAAAATCAACCTGTTTGTAGTTCCAAACACGACGAGTATAACAAGTGCTGGTCTGGGAACTACCTTTTATATAGACGTATGTACCAAAATGATCGCTAATGTGTGGAAGCGTGTTGTAAATCCAGAGTTTAATGAAATCACAGAGTTGCTCAATGCTATCACGTCAATTAGGGTACTGGTTTTATGATAAGTTCGTGTGGGATCTGTAATTATGTTTTTCATGTTGTTACGTATATATCTCGTAGTTTATGATTTGATACATCTAGTTGATCTTCATTGATGTCATCAACTAAGACAATTAGATTTGATATTTCAGAGGCATGTTCAATAAGTATTTCACACCTTTGCCAAAAATCTAATGATGAATTTGGTGGCCTATAAAGTGTTATTATGATGTATATTTTATTATGATCTTTTATTTGGATGCAAAGAGATTCTGGTAATCCCGTTTCCAGATCATGTAAACGCTTTGGTGGCAAACCAGAGTTACAGTATGTGAGTATACCACCTGAATATTGCAAATGTTAGGAAAGGAATATACATTGTACATATATTAATTTATCTAGAAATGACCGAACTTGCCAAAATTGTAATTCAAATACCTTGGAAAATGAATACCATTTTCTACTAGTTTGCTCAACATTCAGAGACCTTATAAATAAACATCTGAAACAGTATTATTGCCATTGGCCTAATATGCACAAAATGAAATATTTATTCTGTGAAAAATCGAAAACCACCATTCTAAATATTTCCAAATATATATATTTTGCAAATTTATCAAGAGTATGACCACATTATGTCGTCAACCCATTGAATATATAACTGAACTGTATTGTAAACATGCTTAACGTCTAGTTATAATGAACATTCATGGTATTATACACTCAAGAAATGCGAACGTTTTGCTACCATGGACGTTCATTCTGATCATTTCTACTATTTTTCATTATTGTACATGTTGTAAGTATACACGTATATATCATATGTAAAACATGCTTCTCTGTAAACCATGTTTCCAATTGTATGTATATATATATGCTTACTATAAGCAATGTTACTGTGCTTTATGTAATAACATGTTGAATTGAAAAAAAAACAAAATATATGCCTAACTTAATTAATTGAATAAAATCAATACATATGTGGTCAATACATAGTATTCTCTGAATCAACCATATAGTATAGTGCTACCACCGATCGCCCGATAGCCAGCACAACCAACCACACCTCCTAGTCACAACCATCCACCACTAGTCACAGCAGTCCACCAATTGCTACCACCGATAGCCCCATAGCCAGCACAACCAACCACACCTCCTAGTCACAACCATCCACCACTAGTCACAACTGTCCACCTAGTGCTACCACCGATAGCCCCATAGCCAGCACAACCAACCACACCTCCTAGTCACAATCATCCACCACTAGTCACAGCAGTCCACCAATTGCTACCACCGATAGCCCCATAGCCACACAACCAACACACTCCTAGTCACAACCATCCACCACTAGTCCACTGTCCCCTAGTGCTACTACCGATAGCCCCATAGCCAGCACAACCAACCACACCTCCTAGTCACAACCATCACAACTAGTCACAACAGTCCACCTATTGCTACCACCGTTCGCCCCATAGCCAGCACAACCAACCACACCTCCTAGTCACAACCATCCACACTAGTCACCACTGTCCACCTATTGCTACCACCGATCGCCCCATAGCCAGCACAACCAACCACACCTCCTAGTCACAACCATCCACCACTAGTCATCACTGTCCACCTAGTGCTACCACCGATCGCCCCATAGCCAGCACAACCAACCACACCTCCTAGTCACAACCATCCACCACTAGTCACCACTGTCCACCTATTGCTACAACCGATCGCCCCATAGCCAGCACAACCAACCACACCTCCTAGTCACAGCCGTCCACCACTAGTCACAACACTTCACCTCACCATATAGTCACAACAGTCCTCCCATTGCTACCACCGATCACACCATAGTCAACACAACCTACCCACCCCTAGTCTAAACCGTTCACCCTAGTCTAAACGGTTCAGACCTAGTCATAGCCATCCACACCTAGTCATAGCCATCAACACCTAGTCATAGCCATCCACGCCTACCATCAACCGTCTACCCCATGTCGCAACCGTCCATCCCACCACATATTCTCTACCGTACCATAGTTTCAACCGTCCACGCATAGCCTCAAACGACCACCCTAGTATCAACCGTTCAACCTTATTCTCAACCGTCCGCACCACCTCCTAGTCGCACCCGTTCACACCTAATCTCAACCGTCAACCCCACCCTTAGTCTCAACCGACCACCCATAGTCACAGCCGTCCACCACTAGTCACAACACTTCACCTCACCATATAGTCACAACAGTCCTCCCATTGCTACCACCGATCACACCATAGTCAACACAACCTACCCACCCCTAGTCTAAACCGTTCACCCTAGTCTAAACGGTTCAGACCTAGTCATAGCCATCCACACCTAGTCATAGCCATCAACACCTAGTCATAGCCATCCACGCCTACCATCAACCGTCTACCCCATGTCGCAACCGTCCATCCCACCACATATTCTCTACCGTACCATAGTTTCAACCGTCCACGCATAGCCTCAAACGACCACCCTAGTCTCAACCGTGCAACCTTATTCTCAACCGTCCGCACCACCTCCTAGTCGCACCCGTTCACACCTAATCTCAACCGTCAACCCCACCCTTAGTCTCAACCGACCACCCATAGTCACAGCCGTCCACCAACTATTGTCAGTCACACCTACCTGCACCTAGTCCTCAAACCGGTGCAACCTGTATTCCTCAACCGAACTACAAAAATATGCCCGTCACCCACCCTCCTTCATTCAGACACACCTTTCACTAGCACCTAATCTCAAAACCCGTCCAACACTCCACACCTTAATCTCAAACCTACCACCCATAGTCACGCCGTCCACCTCTAGTCACAACACTTCACCTCACCATATAGTCACACAGTCCTCTCCATTGCTACACCGATCACCCATAGTCAACACAACCTACCACCCTAGTCTAAACCGTTCACCCTAGTCTAAACGGTTCAGACCTAGTCATAGCCATCCACACCTAGTCATAGCCATCAACACCTAGTCATAGCCATCCACGCCTACCATCAACCGTCTACCCCATGTCGCAACCGTCCATCCCACCACATATTCTCTACCGTACCATAGTTTCAACCGTCCACGCATAGCCTCAAACGACCACACTAGTCTCAACCGTTCAACCTTATTCTCAACCGTCCGCACCACCTCCTAGTCGCACCCGTTCACACCTAATCTCAACCGTCAACCCCACCCTTAGTCTCAACCGACCACCCATAGTCACAGCCGTCCACCACTAGTCACAACACTTCACCTCACCATATAGTCACAACAGTCCTCCCATTGCTACCACCGATCACACCATAGTCAACACAACCTACCCACCCCTAGTCTAAACCGTTCACCCTAGTCTAAACGGTTCAGACCTAGTCATAGCCATCCACACCTAGTCATAGCCATCAACACCTAGTCATAGCCATCCACGCCTACCATCAACCGTCTACCCCATGTCGCAACCGTCCATCCCACCACATATTCTCTACCGTACCATAGTTTCAACCGTCCACGCATAGCCTCAAACGACCACCCTAGTCTCAACCGTTCAACCTTATTCTCAACCGTCCGCACCACCTCCTAGTCGCACCCGTTCACACCTAATCTCAACCGTCAACCCCACCCTTAGTCTCAACCGACCACCCATAGTCACAGCCGTCCACCACTAGTCACAACACTTCACCTCACCATATAGTCACAACAGTCCTCCCATTGCTACCACCGATCACACCATAGTCAACACAATCAACTTCCTAGTCATAATCGTCCACCCTGAGCTACCACCGAGCACGCCATTGTTACCATAGCCAAAACCACCGTATATTCACTACAGTCCACCCTAGCTACCACCGAACACCTCATAGTCACACCATCCAACCCCACCCCCTAGTCACAAGAGGCCAACCCACCATAGTCACAAACAAGATCCAAGTAGCCACAACAACAAACCCAACCTCATAGTCACCACCGTCCACACGTAATCACCAACGAGCACCCCATAGTAACAACAGCCAACCCCGCATCATAGTCACCACCGTCCACCCCTAACTACCAGCGACACCATAATCACCACAACAAACCCCACCTCCTAGTCAGCACAGTCCACCCATAGTCATCACTGTCAATCATAGTCTCAACCGTCCACCCCTAGTCTCAACCGTCCACCCCAGCACCTCGTCTCAACCGTCCACCTCACTACTTAGTATATACCGTCCACACCACCCCGTAGTCTCAACCGTCCATCCCCTAGTCTCAACCGTCCACAACTAGTCACAACCGTCCATCCCTAGTCTCAACCGTCCACCCAGCACCTCGTCTCAACCGTCCACCCCATTCCCTAGTCTCAAACGTCCACCCCACGCCCTAGTCATAACCATCCATCCCTAGTCTCAACTGTCCACCCCTAGTCTCAATCGTCCACCCCAGCACCTCGTCTCAACCGTCCACCCCATCCCCTAGTCATTACCGCCCACCACTAGATATCACCGAGCAACTTATAGTCACCACAGCCAACCCCACATCCTAGTCACTACCGTCCACATCCTAGTCACTACCGTCCACATCCTAGTCACTACCGTCCACATCCTAGTCACTACCGTCCACATCCTAGTCACTACCGTCCACATCCTTGTCACTACCGTCCACATCCTAGTCACTACCGTCCACATCCTAGTCACTACCGTCCACATCCTAGCTACCACCGAGTACCCATATTCACTACAGCCAATCCCACCCCTAGTCATCACAGGTCACCTATAGTCATCACCAAGCACCCACTAGTCACAACAACAAACATCACCGCCTAGTCACCACAGTCCATCCATAGTCACCAACGAGCACCCCATAGTCATAACAGCCAACCCCACTTCCTAGTCACCAGAGTCCACCCATAGTCAACCCTAGTCTCAACCGTCCACCACTAGTCACAACCGTCCACCACTACTCTAACCGTCCACCACTAGTCGCAACTGTCCACCACTAGTCTCAACAGGCAACCACTAGTCTCAACCATCGACCACTAGTCTCAACCGTCGACCCCTAGTATCAACCGTCTACCACTAGTCTCAACAGTCAGCCACTAGTCACAACCGTCCACCACTAGTCTCAACCGTCCATCACTAGTCTCAACTAGTCATCACTGTCAACCATAGTATCAACCGTCCATCACTAGTCTCAACAGTCCACTACTTATCTCAACCGTCCACCCCACCACCTAGTCTCTACCGTCCACACCACACCCTAGTCTCAACCCTCCACAACTAGTCACACCCGTCCATCCCTAGTCTCAACAGTCCACCCAATCTCCAAGTCACATCTGTTCACACCTAGTCTCAGCTGATTATCCCACCTATTAGTCTCAACCGTACACCCCAAATCCTAGTCATCCGTCCACACCTAGTCACAACCGTCCATACCACCCCCTAGTCTCAAACGTCCACCCCACTCCCTAGTCATAACCATCCATCCCTAGTCTCAACTGCCCACCCCTAGTCTCAATCGTCCTCCCCAGCACCTCGTCTCAACCGTCCACCCCATCCCCTAGTCATTACCGCCCACCTCCTAGTCACTACCGTCCACATCCTAGTCACTACCGTCCACATCCTAGTCACTACCGTCCACATCCTAGCTACCACCGAGTACCCATATTCACTACAGCCAACCCCACCCCTAGTCATCACAGGTCACCTATAGTCATCACCAAGCACCCACTAGTCACAATAACCAATCCCACCCTAGTCATCACAGGTCACCTATAGTCATCACCAAGCATCCACTAGTCACAACAACCAACCCCACCCCTAGTCATCACAGGTCACCTATAGTCATCACCAAGCATCCACTAGTCACAACAACCAACCCCACCCCTAGTCATCACAGGTCACCTATAGTCATCACCAAGCATCCACTAGTCACAACAACCAACCCCACCGCCTAGTCACCACAATCCATCCATAGTCACCAACGAGCACCCCATCGTCATAACAGCCAACCCCACTTCCTAGTCACCACAGTCCACCCATAGTCAACCCTAGTCTCAATCGTTCACACTAGTCTCAACCGTCCACACAACCACCAAGTAGCGACCGTGCACCGCACAACCTAGTCTCAACCATTCACCCCTAGTCTTAACTGTCCACCCCTAGTCACAATCGTCCACCCCTAGTATCAATCGTCCACCCCACCACTTAGTCTCAACCGTCCACCCCCCTAGTCTCAACCGTCCACACCTATTCTCAACCGTCGTCCGTTGACTCCACCACTTACTTTCAACCGTCAATCCCATCTCCTAGTCACAATCGCACACCAATAGTCACAGAAGTACATCCCACCTACCCCTAGTCTCAACCGTCCATCCACCCCCTAATCACAAGCGTCCACTGCACCCCACCGCATAGTGTCAACCGGCCACCCCTAGTCACAACCATCCACCCAACACCTATTCTCAACCATACGCATATCCCTAACTTCAACCGTCAACCCCAACCCCTAGTCATTACCGTACACCCAACCCCTAGTCACAACGTCCATCCCACCCCTAGTCTCAACAGTCAATCCCAATCCCTAGTCACAACAGTCCACCCCAACACTAGTCATTACCGTCCATCAAAACAGCTAGTCTCAACCGTCCACACCACCCCTAATCTAAAACCGCCCACCTCTAGTCTCAATCGTCCAAACGTATTCATAACCGTCCACCCATAGTATCAATCATCTACCCGTAATCTCAACCGTTCACCCCATCCCCTAATCTCAACCGTTCACCCATAGTCTCAACCGTCAATCCCTAGTTATAATCGTCCATATCTAGTCTCAACCGTCCATCCCTAGTCTCAACCGTCCATCCCACAACCTAGTCTCAACCGTTCATCCTAGTCTAAACTGTCCACACCTAGTCATAGCCATCCACACCTAGACTCAACCGTCCACCCCATGTCGCAACCGTTCATCCCACCACCTATTATCTACAGTACATCCCCATAGTCTCATCCGTTCACACATAGTCTTAAACGACCACACTAGTCACTACCGTCCACTCCTATTCTAACCCGTCCGTACAACTTCCTAGTCGCACCCGTTCACACCTAATCTCAACCGTCAACCCCACCCCTAGTCTCAAAAGACCACCCCTAGTCTCAGCCGTCCACCACTAGTCACAACACTTCACCTCACCTTATAGTCACCACAGTCATCCCATTGCTACCATCGATCACCCCATAATCAACACAATCAACTCAACCTCCTAGTCACAATCGTCCACCCCTAGCTACCACCGAGCACACCAGTGTAACCATAGCCAAAACCACCCTATATTCCCTACAGTCCACCCTAGCTACCACCGAGCACACCAGTGTAACCATAGCCAAAACCACCTTATATTCCCTACAGTCCACCCTAGCTACCACCGAGCACACCAGTGTAACCATAGCCAACACCACCTTATATTCCCTACAGTCCACCCTAGCTACCACCGAGCACACCAGTGTAACCATAGCCACACCACCTTATATTCCCTACAGTCCACCCTAGTTACCACCGAGCACACCAGTGTAACCATAGCCAACACCACCTTATATTCCCTACAGTCCACCCTAGCTACCACCGAGCACACCAGTGTAACCATAGCCAAAACCACCTTATATTCCCTACAGTCCACCCTAGCTACAACCGAGCACACCAGTGTAACCATAGCCAAAACCACCTTATATTCCCTACAGTCCACCCTAGCTACCACCGAGCACACCAGTGTAACCATAGCCAAAACCACCTTATATTCCCTACAGTCCACCCTAGCTACAACCGAGCACACCAGTGTAACCATAGCCAAAACCACCTTATATTCCCTACAGTCCACCCTAGCTACCACCGAGCACACCAGTGTAACCATAGCCAAACCACCTTATATTCCCTACAGTCCACCCTAGCTACCACCGAGCACACCAGTGTAACCATAGCCAAAACCACCTATATCCCTACAGTCCACCCTAGCTACCACCGAGCACACCAGTGTAACCATAGCCAAACCACCTTATATTCCCTACAGTCCACCCTAGCTACCACCGAGCACACCAGTGTAACCATAGCCAAAACCACCTTATATTCCCTACAGTCCACCCTAGCTACCACCGAGCACACCAGTGTAACCATAGCCAACACCACCTTATATTCCCTACAGTCCACCCTAGCTACCACCGAGCACACCAGTGTAACCATAGCCAACACCACCTTATATTCCCTACAGTCCACCCTAGCTACCACCGAGCACACCAGTGTAACCATAGCCAAAACCACCTTATATTCCCTACAGTCCACCCTAGCTACCACCGAGCACACCAGTGTAACCATAGCCAAAACCACCTTATATTTACTACAGTCCACCCTAGCTACCACCGAGCACACCAGTGTAACCATAGCCAACACCACCTTATATTCACTACAGTCCACACTAGCTACCACTGAAGGGAGGCCATATCTGGTAGTGAGAGGTAGACTATACCTGGTAGTGAGAGGTAGGCTATGCCTGGTAGTGAGAGGGAGGTAATACCTGGTAGTGAGAGGGATGTTATGCCTGGTAGTGAGAGGTAGGCTATGCCTGGTAGTGAGAGGGAGGTAATACCTGGTAGTGAGATGGAGGTTATACCTGGTAATGAGAGGTAGGCTATGCCTGGTAGTGAGAGGGAGGTAATACCTGGTAGTGAGAGGGAGGTTATACCTGGTAGTGAGAGGGATTATATACCTGGTAGTGTGAGGGAGTATATACCTGGTAGTGAGAGGGAGGCTTGAACCTTTTAGTGAGAGGGATGCTTGTACCTGGTAGTGAGATAGAAGTAATACCTGGTAGTGACAGGGAGGTAATACCTGGTAGTGAGAGAGATGCAATAACTGGTAGTGCGAGGGACGTAATACCTGGTAGTGAGATGGAAGTAATACCTGGTAGTGAGAGGGAGACTATATCTGGTAGTGAGAGGGAGGCAATACATGGTAGTGAAAGGGAGGCTATACCTGGTGTGAGAGGGAGTATATATCTGGTAGTGAGAGGGAGGCTATGCCTGGTAGTGAGAGGATGGCTATACCTGGTAGTGAGAGGTAGGATGTTCCTGGTAGTGAGAGTTAGGCTATACGTGGTAGTAAGATGGAGGTAACACCTGGTAGTGAGAGGGAGGTAATGCATGGTAGTGAGAGGGAGGCTAAACCTGGTAGTGAGAGGTATGCCTGTACATGGTAGTGAGACGGATGTAATACCTGGTAGTGAGAGAGATGTAATACATGGTAGCGCGAGGGACGTAATACCTGGTAGTGAGAGGGACGTAATACCTGGTAGTGAGATGGAGACTATATCTGATGTGAGAGGGAGGCTATACCTGGTAGTGAGAGGGAGACTATGCCATGTAGTGAGAGGGAGGTAATACCTAGTAGTGAGAGGGAGGTAATGCATGGTAGTGAGAGGGAGGTTATACCTCGTAGTGAGAGGGAGGTAATGCATGGTAGTGAGAGGGAGGCTAATCCTGGTAGTGAGAGTTAGGCTATACGTTGTAGTGAGTTGGAGGTAATACCTAGTAGTGAGAGGGAGGTAATGCATGGTAGTGAGAGATAGGTTATACCTCGTAGTGAGAGGAGGATATATCTGGTAGTGAGAGGGAGGTAATACCTGGTGGTGAGAGGGAGGTTACATCTGGTAGTGAGATGCAGGTAATGCCTGGTAGTGAGAGTGAGGCTTGTACCTGATAATGAGAGGGAGGCTTGTACCTGGTAGTGAAATGGAGGTAATACCTGGTAGTGAGACGGAGGTAATGCATGGTAGTGAGAGGGAGGCTATACCTGGTAGTGCGAGGGACGTAATACCTGGTAGTGAGATGGAAGTAATACCTGTTAGTGAGAGAGAGAGACTATATCTGGTGGTGAGAGGGAGGCTATACATGGTAGTGAAAGGGAGGCTATACCTGGTAGTGAGAGGGAGGCTATACCTGGTAGTGAGAGGTAGGCTGTTCCTGGTAGGTGGTAGTGAGATGGAGGTAACACCTGGTAGTGAGAGGGAGGTAATGCATGGTAGTGAGAGGGAGGCTAATCATGGTAGTGAGAGGTATGCTTGTACATGGTAGTGAGACGGATGTAATACCTGGTAGTGAGAGAGATGTAATACATGGTAGCGCGAGGGACGTAATACCTGGTAGTGAGAGGGACGTAATACGTGGTAGTGAGATGGAGACTATATCTGATAGTGAGAGGGAGGCTATACCTAGTAGTGAAAGGGAGGATATCCCTGGTAATGAGAGGGAGTATATATCTGGTAGTGAGCGGGAGGCTATGCCTGGTATGTAGAGATATGCTATACCTGGTAGTGAGAGGGAGGCTATACCAGGTAGCGAGAGGTAGGCTATACCTGGTAGTGAGAGTTAGGCTATACGTTGTAGTGGGTTGGAGGTAATACCTGGTAGTGAGAGGGAGGTAATGCATGGTAGTGAGAGGGAGGTTATACCTGGTAGTGAGAGATAGGTTATTCCTCGTAGTGAGAGGGAGGCTATACCTGGTTGTGAGAGGGAGGTAATACCTGGTAGGAGAGGGAGGTAATACATGGTAGTGAGAGGGAGGATATATCTAGTCATGAGAGGGAGGATATATCTGGTAGTGAGAGGGAGGTAATGCATGGTAGTGAGAGATAGGTTATACCTCGTAGTGAGAGGAGGATATATCTGGTAGTGAGAGGGAGGTAATACCTGGTGGTGAGAGGGAGGTTACATCTGGTAGTGAGATGCAGGTAATGCCTGGTAGTGAGAGTGAGGCTTGTACCTGATAATGAGAGGGAGGCTTGTACCTGGTAGTGAGATGGAGGTAATACCTGGTAGTGAGACGGAGGTAATGCATGGTAGTGAGAGGGAGGCTATACCTGGTAGTGCGAGGGACGTAATACCTGGTAGTGAGATGGAAGTAATACCTGGTAGTGAGAGAGAGACTATATCTGGTGGTGAGAGGGAGGCTATACATGGTAGTGAAAGGGAGGCTATACCTGGTAGTGAGAGGGAGGCTATACCTGGTAGTGAGAGGTAGGCTGTTCCTGGTAGGTGGTAGTGAGATGGAGGTAACACCTGGTAGTGAGAGGGAGGTAATGCATGGTAGTGAGAGGGAGGCTAATCATGGTAGTGAGAGGTATGCTTGTACATGGTAGTGAGACGGATGTAATACCTGGTAGTGAGAGAGATGTAATACATGGTAGCGCGAGGGGCGTAATACCTGGTAGTGAGAGGGACGTAATACGTGGTAGTGAGATGGAGACTATATCTGATAGTGAGAGGGAGGCTATACCTAGTAGTGAAAGGGAGGATATCCCTGGTAATGAGAGGGAGTATATATCTGGTAGTGAGCGGGAGGCTATGCCTGGTATGTAGAGATAGGCTATACCTGGTAGTGAGAGGGAGGCTATACCAGGTAGCGAGAGGTAGGCTATACCTGGTAGTGAGAGTTAGGCTATACGTTGTAGTGGGTTGGAGGTAATACCTGGTAGTGAGAGGGAGGTAATGCATGGTAGTGAGAGGGAGGTTATACCTGGTAGTGAGAGATAGGTTATTCCTCGTAGTGAGAGGGAGGCTATACCTGGTTGTGAGAGGGAGGTAATACCTGGTAGGAGAGGGAGGTAATACATGGTAGTGAGAGGGAGGATATATCTGGTAGTGAGAGGGAGGATATATCTGGTAGTGAGAGGGAGGTAATACCTGATAGTGAGAGAGATGCAATAACTGGTAGTGCGAGGGACGTAATACCTGGTAGTAAGATGGAAGTAATACCTGGTAGTGAGAGGGAGACTATATCTGGTGGTGAGAGGGAGGATATGCATGGTAGTGAAAGGGAGGCTATACCTGGTAGTGAGAGGGAGTATATATCTGATAGTGAGAGGGAGGCTATACCTGGTAGTGAGAGGTAGGCTATACCAGGTAGCGAGAGGTAGGCTGTTCCTGGTAGTGAGAGTTAGGCTATACGTGGTAGTGAGATGGAGGTAACACCTGGTAGTGAGAGGGAGGTAATGCATGGTAGTGAGAGGGAGGCTAAATCTGGTAGTGAGAGGTATACTTGTACATGGTAGTGAGACGGATGTAATACCTGGTAGTGAGAGGGACGTAATACCTGGTAGTGAGAGGGACGTAATACCTGGTAGTGAGATGGAGACTATATCTGATAGTGAGAGGGAGGCTATACCTGATAGTGAAAGGGAGGATATCCCTGGTAATGAGAGGGAGTATATACCTGGTAGTGAGAGGGAGTATATATCTGGTAGTGAGTGGGAGGCTATGCATGGTATGTAGAGATAGGCTATACCTGGTAGTGAGAGGGAGGCTATACCAGGTAGTGAGAGGTAGGCTATACCTGGTAGTGAGAGTTAAGCTATACGTTGTAGTGAGTTGGAGGTAATACCTGGTAGTGAGAGGGAGGTAATGCATGGTAGTGAGAGGGAGGTTATACCTGGTAGTGAGATATAGGTTATTCCTCGTAGTGAGAGGGAGGCTATAACTGGTAGTGAGAAGGAGGTAATACCTGGTGGTGAGAGGGAGGTAATACATGGTAGTGAGTGGGAGGATATATCTGGTAGTGAGAGGGAGGTAATACCTGGTGGTGAGAGGGAGGCTACATCTGGTAGTGAGATGCAGGTAATGCCTGGTAGTGAGAGTGAGGCTTGTACCTGATAATGAGAAGGAGGATTGTACCTGGTAGTGAGATGGAGGTAATACCTGGTAGTTAGATGGAGGTAATGCATGGTAGTGAGAGGGAGGCTATACCTGGTAGTGAGAGGGAGGCTATGCATGTTAGTGAAAGGGGGGCTGTACCTGGTAGTGAGTGGGAGTATATATCTGGTAGCGAGATGGAGTATATATCTGGTAGTGAGAGGTAGGCTATGCCTGGTAGTGAGAGGAGGCTATACCTGGTAGTGAGAGGTAGGCTATACTTGGTAATGAGAGGTAGGCTCTTCCTGGTAGTGAGAGTTAGGCTATACGTTGTAGTGAGATGGAGGTTATACCTGGTAGTGAGAGGGAGGTAATGCATGGTAGTGAGAGGGAAGCTATGCCTGGTAGTGAGAGGAGGCTATACCTGGTAGTGAGTGGTAGGCTATACCTGGTAATGAGAGGTAGGCTCTTCCTGGTACTGAGAGTTAGGCTATACGTTGTAGTGAGATGGAGGTAATACCTGGTAGTGAGAGGGAGGTAATGCATGGTAGTGAGGTGGAGGCTATACCTGGTAGTGAGAGGGAGGATTGTACATGGTAGTGAGAGGGAGGTAATACCTGGTAGTGAGAGATGTAATACATAGTGCGAGGCACGTAATACCTGGTAGTGAGATGGAGACTATATCTGATAGTGAGAGGGAGGATATACCTGGTAATGAGAGGGAGTATATATCTGGTAATGAGTGGGAGACTATGCCTGGTATATAGAGATAGGCTATGCATGGTAGTGAGAGGGAGGCTATACCTGGTAGTGAGTGGTAGGCTATACCTGGTACTGAGAGGTAGGCTCTTCCTGGTACTGAGAGTTAGGCTATACGTTGTAGTGAGATGGAGGTAATACCTGGTAGTGAGAGGGAGGTAATGCATGGTAGTGAGGTGGAGGCTATACCTGGTAGTGAGAGGGAGGATTGTACATGGTAGTGAGAGGGAGGTAATACCTGGTAGTGAGAGATGTAATACATAGTGCGAGGCACGTAATACCTGGTAGTGAGATGGAGACTATATCTGATAGTGAGAGGGAGGATATACCTGGTAATGAGAGGGAGTATATATCTGGTAATGAGTGGGAGACTATGCCTGGTATATAGAGATAGGCTATGCATGGTAGTGAGAGGGAGGCTATACCTGGTAGTGAGAGGGAGGTAATACCTGGTAGGAGAGGGAGGTAATACATGGTAGTGAGTGGGAGGATATATCTGGTAGTGGGAGGGAGGTAATACCTGGTGGTGAGAGGGAGGCTACAACTGGTAGTGAGATGCAGATAATGTCTGGTAGTGAGAGTGAGGCTTCTACCTGATAATGAGATGGAGGCTTGTACCTGGTAGTGAGATGGAGGTAATACCTGGTAGTGAGAGGAAGGTAATGCATGGTAGTGAGAGGGAGGCTATACCTGGTACTGAGAGGGAGGCTATACATGGTAGTGAAAGGGAGGCCATACCTGGTAGTGAGAAGGAGTATATATCTGGTAGTGAGAGGGAGTATATATCTGGTAGTAAGAGGGAGGCTATGCCTGGTAGTGAGAGGGAGTATATATCTGGTAGTGAGAGGTAGGCTATACCTGGTAATGAGAGGTAGGCTGTTCCTGGTAGTGAGAGTTAGGCTATACGTGGTAGTGAGATGGAGGTAATACCTGGTAGTGAGAGGGAGGTAATGCATGGTAGTGAGAGGTAGGCTATAAATGGTAGTTAGAGGGAGCATATACCTGGTAGTGAGAGGAGGCTATACCTGGTAGTGAGATGGAGGTTTGTACATGGTAGTGAGAGGGAGGTTTGTACCTGGTAGTGAGAGGGAGGCTATACTAGGTTGTGAGAGGTAGGTAATACCTGGTATTGAGAGGGTCCTGTACCTGGTAGTGAAAGGGAGGTAATACCTGATAGTTAGAGAGATGTAATACCTGGTAGTGCGAGGGACGTAATACATGGTAGTGAGAGGGAGACTATATCTGGTAGTGAGAGGGAGTATATATCTGGTAGTAAGAGGGAAGCTATGCCAGGTAGTGAAAGGGAGTATATATCTGGTAGTGAGGTGGAGGCTATACGCTATACCTGTTAGTGAGAGGGGGCTTGTACCTGGTAGTGAGAGGGAGGTAATACCTGGTAGTGAGAGAGATGTAATACCTGGTAGTGAGTGGGAGACTATACATGATAGTGAGAGGGATGCTATACCTGGTAGGGAAATGGAGGCTATATCTGGTAGTGAGAGGGAGTATATACCGGGTAGTGAGAGGGAGTATATAGCTGGTAGTGAGAATGAGGCTATATCTGGTGTGAGAGGGAGGTTATACCTGGTAGTGAGAGTTAGGCTATACCTGGTAGTCAGAGGGAGGTAATACCTTGTAGTGAGAGGGAGGTTATACCTGGTAATGAGAGGTAGGCTATTCCTGGTAGTGAGAGGGATCCTATATCTGGTAGTGAGAGGGAGGTAATACCTGGTAGTGAGAGGGAGGCAATACCTGGTAGTGAGTGGGATGATATATATGGTAGTGAGAGAGAGGCTACATCTGGTAATGAGAGGGAGGCTATACCTGATAGTGAGAGGTAGGCTATACCTGATAGTGAGAGGGAATATATACCTGTTAGTGAGAGGGGTACATATCTGGTAGTGAGAGAGGGTATATACCTTGTAGTGAGAGGGAGGCTCTACCTGATTGTGAGAGGTAGGTTATACCTGATTGTGAGAGGTAGGCTATACATGGTAGTGAGAGGGAGGCTATACCTGATTGTGAGAGGTAGGTTATACCTGGTAGTGAGAGGTATGCTATTCCAGGTAGTGAGAGTTAGACTATGCGTAGTAGTGACATGGAGGCTATACCTGGTAGTGAGAGGGAGTATATACCTGGTAGTGAGAGGGAATACATACCTGGTAGTGAGAGGGAGTATATACCTGGTAGTGAGAGGGAGGCTATACCTTGTAGTGAGAGGGAGTATATACCTGGTAGTGAGAGGGAGTATATACCTGGTAGTGAGAGGGAATACATACCTGGTAGTGAGAGGGAGTATATACCTGGTAGTGAGAGGGAGGCTATACCTTGTAGTGAGAGGGAGTATATACCTGGTAGTGAGAGGGAGTATATACCTGGTAGTGAGAGGGAATACATACCTGGTAGTGAGAGGGAGTATATACCTGGTAGTGAGAGGGAGGCTATACCTTGTAGTGAGAGGGAGTATATACCTGGTAGTGAGAGGGAGTATATACCTGGTAGTGAGAGGGAATACATACCTGGTAGTGAGAGGGAGTATATACCTGGTAGTGAGAGGGAGGCTATACCTTGTAGTGAGAGGGAGGCTATTCCTGGTAGTGAGAGGTAGGCTATGCCTGGTAGTGAGAGCTAGGCTATTCGTAGTAGTGAGATGGGGGTTAATACCTGATAGTGAGAGTGAGGAAATGCATGGTAGTGAGAAGTTGGCTATACATGGTAGTGAGAGGGAGGTAATACCTATTTGTGACAGGGAGTATATACCGTGTAGTGAGAGGAAGGCCATACCTGGTAGTGAGAGGGAGGCTGTATGTGGAAGTGAGAGTGAGTATATACATGATAGTGAGACGTAGTATATACCTGGTAGTGAGAGGGAGGTAATACATGGTAGTGAGTGGGAGGCTATACCTGGTAGTGAGTGGGAGGATATATATTGTAGTGAGAGTGAGGTAATACCTGGTGGTGAGAGGGAGGCTATATCTGGTAGTGAGAGGGAGGTTATACCTGTTAGTGAGAGGTATGCTATACCTGGTAGTGAGAGGGAGTATATACCCGGTAGTGAGAGGGAGTATTTACCTTGGTAGTGAGAGGGAGGCTATGCCTGGTAGTGAGAGGGAGTATATACCTGGTAGTGAAACGGAGGCCACCTGGTAGTGTGAGGGAGAATATACCTGGTAGTGAGAGGGAGGTAATACCTGTTATTGAGAGGGAGGCTATACCTGGTAGTGAGAGGGAGGCTATATCTGGTAGTGAGAGGGAGGTAATACCTGTTATTGAGAGGGAGGCTATACCTGGTAGTGAGAGGGAGGATATACCTGGCAGTGAAGGGAGACTATACCTGGTAGTGAGAGGGAGGCTATACCTGGCAGTGAGAGGGAGATATACCTGGCAGTGAGAGGGAGACTATACCTGGTAGTGAGAGGGAGGCTATACCTGGCAGTGAGAGGGAGACTATACCTGGTAGTGAGAGGGAGGCTATACCTGGCAGTGAGAGGGAGACTATACCTGGCAGTGAGAGGGAGGCTATACCTGGTAGTGAGAGGGAGGCTATACCTGGCAGTGAGAGGGAGACTATACCTGGTAGTGAGAGGGAGACTATACCTGGTAGTGAGAGGGAGGCTATATCTGAGAGTGAGAGGGAGGCTATACCTGGTAGTGATAGATTGGTTGGTTATACCTGGTAATGAGAGTTAGGCTATGCGTAGTAGTGAGATGGGGTAATACCTGGTAGTGAGAGGGAGGTAATACCGGGTAGTGAGAGTTAAGCTATACCTGGTAGTGAGATGGAGGTAATACCTGGTAATGAGAGGGAGGTAATACCTGGTAGTGAGATGGAAGTTATACATGGTAGTGATAGGGAGGTAATACATTGCAGTGAGAGAGAGACTATACTTGGTAGTGAGAGGGAGTCTCTACCTGGTAGTGAAAGGGAGGCTATATCTGGTAGTGAGGGGGATTATATACCTGGTAGTTAGAGGCAGGCTATATTTGGTAGCGAGTGGGAGGCAATGCCTTGTAGTGAGTGGTAGGCTATACATGGTAGTGAGAGGGGGGGGGCAATACTTGGTAGTGAGAGGTAGGAAATACCTGGTAGTGAGAGGTAGGAAATACATGATAGTGAGAGAGAGAGGATATACCTGGTAGTGAGAGGTAGACTAATCCTGGTAGTGAGAGGGAAGCTATATCTGATAGTGAGAGGGAGGTAATAACTGGTAGTGATAGGAAGGTATTACATGATAGTGTGAGGGAGGTAATACTATGTTGTGAGAGGGAGGCTATACCTGGTAGTGAGAGGGAGGCTATACCTGGTAGTGAGTGGGAGGCTTTACCTGGTAGTGATATGTAGGCTATACCTGGTAGTGAGAGGTAGGCTTTACCTGGTAGTGATATGTAGGCTATACCTGGTAGTGAGAGGTAGGCTATTCCTGGTAGTGAGAGTTAGGCTATTCCTGGTAGTGAGAGGGAGGTAATGAATGGTAGTGAGAGGGAGACTTGTACCTGGTCATGAGCGGGATGATTTTACCTGGTAGTGAGAGGAGGTAATACCTGGTAGTGAGAGAGATGTAATACCTGGTAGTGCGAGGGACGCATATCTGGTAGTGAGAGGGACGTACTACCTGGTAGTGAGAGGGAGACTATTTCTGATAGTGAGAGGGAGGCTATACCCGGTAGTGAGAGGGAGTATATACCCGGTAGTGAGAGGGAGTATATATCTGGTAGTGAGAGGGAGTATATACCTTGTAGTGAGAGGGAGGCTATTCCTGGTAGTGAGAGGTAGGTTATACCTGGTAGTGAGAGGGAGGTAATACCTTGTAGTGAGAGGGAGGTAATACCTTGTAGTGAGAGGGAGGTAATACCTGGTAGTGAGAGGGAGGTAATACCTTGTAGTGAGAGGGAGGCTATTCCTGGTAGTGAGAGGTAGGCTATTCCTGGTAGTGAGAGGAAGGCTATACCTGGTAGTGAGAGGGAGGTAATACCTGGTAGTGAGAGGGAGGCTATTCCTGGTAGTGAGAGGTAGGCTATTCCTGGTAGTGAGAGGAAGGCTATACCTGGTAGTGAGAGGGAGGTAATACCTGGTAGTGAGAGGGAGGTAATATCTTGTAGTGAGAGGGAGGTAATACCTGATAGTGAGAGGGAGGTAATACATGGTAGTGAGAGGAAGGCTATACGTGGTAGTGAGAGGGAGGTAATACCTTGTAGTGAGAGGGAGGTAATACATGGTAGTGAGAGGCTATACGTGTTTAGACAGTTGTATGGATGTGTTTATCCAGTGATAAGACAGTTGTATGTATGTTGTTAGCCAGTGATATGACAGTTGTATTTATATGGCTAGCCGGTGATAATACAGCTGTTTATATCTAGCTAGCCGGTGGTAAGTCAGTTGTATGTATGTGATTAGCCGGTGATAAGACGGTGATAAGACAATTGTGTTTATGTTGCTAGCCGGTGATAATACAGCTGTTTATATTTAGCTAGCCGGTGATAAGACACTTGTATGAATGTGATTAGCCGGATATTGGATATTTGTATAATGTATGTGGTTATCCGGTGATATTGCAGTTATTTGTATGTAGCTAACCGGTGGTAAGACAGTTGTATGTATGTGGTTAGCCGGTGGTAAGACAGTTGTATGTATGTGGTTAGCCGGTGATAAGACAGTTGTTTGTATGTTGTTATCCGATTATAATGCAGTTATTGGTATGTTGCTAGACGGTGATATGACAGTTGTTTGTATGTAGTTAGCCGATGATAAGACAGTTGTATTTATGTTGTTAGCCGGTGATAAGGCAGTTGTTTGTATGTGGCTCTCCGGTGATAAGACAGTTGTTTGCATGTGGTTAACCAGTGATAAGACAGGTGTTTGTATGTGGTTAGCCGGTGTAAGACAGCTGTTTGTATGTTGTTATCCGGTGATAATGCAGTTATTGGTTTGTGGCTAGCCGGTTATATGACAGTTGTTTGTATGTGGCTATCCAGTGATAATACAGTTGTTTGTATGTGGTTAGCCGGTGATTATGCAGTTATTTGTATGTTGTTATCCTGTGCTAAGTCAGTTGTATGTATGTGGTTAGCCGGTGATAATGCAGTTATTTGTATGTAGCTAGCCGGTGATAAGACAGTTGTTTGTATGTGGCTATCCGGTATTAATACAGTTGTTTGTATGTGGTTAGCCGGTGTTTAGACAGTTGTATGGATGTGGTTAGCCGGTGATAAGACAGTTTTATGAATGTGGTTATCCGGTGATAAGACAGCTGTTTGTATGTGGTTAGCCGGTGATAAGACAGTTGTATGTATGTGGTTAGCCGGTGATATGACAGTTGTGTGTAGGTGGTTTGCCGGTGGTAATGCAGTTATTGGTATGTTGTTATCCTGTGATAAGTCAGTTGTATGTATGTGGTTAGCCGGTGATAAGACAGTTGTATTTATATGGCTAGCCATTGATAATACAGCTGTTGATATGTAGCTAGCCGGTGATAAGACAGTTGTATGTATGTGTTCAGCCGGTGTTTAGACAGTTGTATGGATGTGGTTATTTGGCGATAAGACAGTTGTTTGTATGTGGCTATCCGGTGATAAGACAGTTATTTGTATGTGGTTAGCCGGTGTTTAGACAGTTGTATGGATGTAGTTAGCCGGTGATAATGCAGTTATTTGTATGTGGCTATCCTGTGATAAGTCAGTTGTATGTTTATGGTTAGCCGGTGATAAGACAGTTGTATTTATATGGCTAGCCGCTGATAATACAGCTTTATATGTAGCTAGCCGGTGATAAGACAGTTGTATGTATGTGTTTAGCCGGTGATAAGATAGTTGTTATGTATGTGGTTAACCAGTGATAAGATAGTTGTATGTATAAAGTTTTCCGGTGATATTGCAGTTATTTGTATGTGGCTAGCCGGTGATTAGACAGTTGTATGTATGTTGTTAGACGGTGATAGGACAGTTGTTTGTATGTGGTTATCCGGTGATAATACAGTTGTTTGTATGTGGTTAGCCAGTTATAAGATAGGTGTTTTATGTGGTTAGCCGGTGATAAGACAGATGTGTGTATGTAGTTAGCTGATTATAAGACAGTTGTATTTATATGTTTAGTAGGTGATAATGCAGTTATTTGTATGTAGCTAGCCGGTGATAAGACAGTTGTTTGTATGTGGCTATCCGGTGATAAGACAGTTGTTTGTATGTGGTTAGCCGATGATAAGACAGTTGTTTGCATGTGGTTAGCCGGTTATAAGATAGGTGTTTTGTGTGGTTAGCTGGTGATAAGACAGTTGGTTGTATGTAGTTAGCCGATGATAAGACAGTTGTATTTATGTGGTTAGTCGGTGATAACGCAGTTATTTTGTTGTAGCTATCCGGTGATAAGACAGTTGTTTGTATGTAGTTAGCCGGTGATAAGACAGTTTTATGTATGTGGTTAGCCAGTGATAAGACAGTTGTTTGTATGTGGCTATCCGGTGATAGGACAGTTGTTTGTATGTGGTTAGCCGGTTATAAGATAGGTGTTTGTATGTGCTTAGCCAGTGATAAGACAGTTGTTTGTATGTAGTTAGCCGATGATAAGACAGTTGTTTGTATGTAGTTAGCCGATGATAAGACAGTTGTATTTATGTGGTTATTCGGTGATAATGCAGTTATTTTTATGTAGCTATCCAGTGATAAGACAGTTGTTTGTATGTATTTAACCGGTGATAAGACAGTTGTTTGTAGGTAGTTAGCCGATGATAAGACAGTTATATTTATGAGGCTATCCAGCGATAAGACAGTTGTTTGTATGTGGTTAGCAGGTGACAAGACAGCTGTTTGTATGTTGTTAGCCGGTAATAAGAAAGGTGTTTGTATGTGGTTAGCCGGTGATAAGACAGTTGTTTGTATGTTGTTAGCCGGTGATAAGACAGTTGTATGTATGTGGTTAGCCGGTGATAAGACAGCTGTTTGTATGTGGTTATCCGGTGATAATGCAGTTATTTGTATGTTGTTATCCTGTGATAAGTCAGTTGTATGTATGTAGTTAGCCGGTGATAAGAAAGTTGTATTTATATGGCTAGCCGGTGATATTGCAGTTATTTGTATGTGGCTAGCCGGTGTTAAGACAGCTGTTTGTATGTGGATAACCGGTGTTAAGACAGCTGTTTGTATGTGGATAACCGGTGATAAGACAGTTGTTTGTATGTGGTTAGCCGATGATAAGACAGTTGTGTGTATGTAGTTAGACGATGATAAGACAGTTGTATTTATGTGGTTATTCGGTGATAATGCAGTTATTTTTATGTAGCTATCCGGTTATAAGATAGGTGTTTTATGCGGTTAGCTGGTGATAAGAAAGTTGTTTGTATGTAGTTAGCCGATGATAAGACAGTTGTATTTATATGGTTATTCGGTGATAATGCAGTTATTTTTATGTAGCTATCTGGTGATAAGACAGTTGTTTGTGTGTGGTTAGCCGGTGATAAGACAGTTGTTTGTATGTGGCTATCCGGTGATAGGACAGTTGTTTGTATGTGGTTAGTCGGTTATAAGATAGGTGTTTGTATGTGCTTTGCCGGTGATAAGATAGGTGTTTGTATGTGGTTTGCCGGTGATAAGACAGTTGTTTGTATGTAGTTAGCCGATGATAAGACAATTGTATTTATGTGGTTAG
The DNA here is from genome assembly GCA_014843695.1 of Archivesica marissinica. Taxonomy (NCBI): domain Eukaryota; kingdom Metazoa; phylum Mollusca; class Bivalvia; order Venerida; family Vesicomyidae; genus Archivesica; species Archivesica marissinica. The sequence goes on along the minus strand of JABXNX010000020.1, from coordinate 463,121 downwards.
CCGATGATAATGCAGTTATATGTATGTAGCTAGCCGGTGATAAGACAGTTGTTTGTATGTAGTTAGCCGGTGATAAGACAGTTGTTTGTATGTAGTTAGCCGATGATAAGACAGTTGTTTGTATGTGGCTATCCGGTGATAAGACAGTTGTTTGTATGTGGTTAGCCGGTGTTTAGACAGTTGTATGGATGTGGTTAGCCGGTGATAAGACAGTTGTATGTATGTGGTTAGCCGGTAATAAGATAGTTGTTTGTATGTGGTTAGCCGGTGATAAGACAGCTGTATGTATGTGGTTAGCCGGTAATAAGATAGTCGTTTATATGTGGTTAGCCGGTGATAAGACAGCTGTTTGTATGTGGTTATCCGGTGATAGGAAAGGTGTTTGTATGTGGTTAGCCGGTGATAAGGCAGTCGTTTGTATGTGGTTATCCGGTGATAGGAAAGGTGTTTGTATGTGGTTAGCCGGTGATAAGACAGTTGTTTGTATGTGGTTAGCCGGTGATAAGACAGTTGTATGTATGTGGTTAGCCGGTGATAAGACAGTTGTTTGTATGTGGTTAGCCGGTGATAAGACAGTTGTTTTATGTGGTTATCCTGTGATAAGTCAGTTGTATGTAGTAGTTAGCCGGTGATAAGAAAGTTGTATTTATATGGCTAGCCGGTGATAATACAGCTGTTTATATGTAGCTAGCCGGTGATAGGACAGGTGTATATATGTGGTTATCCGGTGATAAGAGAGTTGTTTGCATGTGGTTAGCCGGTTATAAGATAGGTGTTTGTATGTGGTTAGCCGGTGATAAGAGAGTTGTTTGCATGTGGTTAGCCGGTTATAAGATAGGTGTTTGCATGTGGTTAGCCGGTGATAAGACTGTTGTTTGTATGTAGTTAGCCGGTGATAAGACAGTTTTATGTATGTGGTTAGCCAGTGATAAGACAGTTGTTTGTATGTGGTTATCCGGTGATAAGAAAGTTGTATTTATATGGCTAGCCGGTGATAATACAGCTGTTTATATGTAGCTAGCCGGTGATAGGACAGTTGTATATATGTGGTTATCCGGTGATAAGAGAGTTGTTTGCATGTGGTTAGCCGGTTATAAGATAGGTGTTTGTATGTGGTTAGCCGGTGATAAGAGAGTTGTTTGCATGTGGTTAGCCGGTTATAAGATAGGTGTTTGCATGTGGTTAGCCGGTGATAAGACTGTTGTTTGTATGTAGTTAGCTGGTGATAAGACAGTTTTATGTATGTGGTTAGCCAGTGATAAGACAGTTGTTTGTATGTGGTTAGCCGGTGATAAGACAGTTTTATGTATGTAGTTAGGCGGTGATAAGAAAGTTGTTTGTATGTAGTTAGCCGGTGATAAGACAGTTTTATGTATGTGGTTAGCCAGTGATAAGACAGTTGTTTGTATGTGGCTATCCGGTGATAGGACAGTTGTTTGTATGTGGTTAGCCGGTTATAAGATAGGTGTTTGTATGTGCTTAGCCAGTGATAAGACAGTTGTTTGTATGTAGTTAGCCGATGATAAGACATTTGTATTTATATGGTTAGCCGATGATAATGCAGTTATTTGTATGTAGCTAGCCGGTGATAAGACAGTTGTTTGTATGTAGTTAGCCGGTGATAAGACAGTTGTTTGTATGTAGTTAGCCGATGATAAGACAGTTGTATTTATGTGGTTATTCGGTGATAATGCAGTTATTTTTATGTAGCTATCCAGTGATAAGACAGTTGTTTGTATGTATTTAACCGGTGATAAGACAGTTGTTTGTAGGTAGTTAGCCGATGATAAGACAGTTATATTTATGAGGCTATCCAGCGATAAGACAGTTGTTTGTATGTGGTTAGCAGGTGACAAGACATCTGTTTGTATGTTGTTAGCCGGTGATAAGACAGTTGTTTGTATGTTGTTAGCCGGTGATAAGACAGTTGTATGTATGTGGTTAGCCGGTGATAAGACAGCTGTTTGTATGTGGTTAGCCGGTGATAATGCAGTTATTTGTATGTTGTTATCCTGTGATAAGTCAGTTGTATGTATGTAGTTAGCCGGTGATAAGAAAGTTGTACTTTTCTGGCTAGCCGGTGATATTGCAGTTATTTGTATGTGGCTAGCCGGTGTTAAGACAGCTGTTTGTATGTGGATAACCGGTGATAAGACAGTTGTTTGTATGTGGTTATCCGGTGATAAGACAGTTGTTTGTATGTAGTTAGCCGATGATAAGACAGTTGTATTTATGTGGTTATTCGGTGATAATGCAGTTATTTTTATGTAGCTATCCGGTTATAAGATAGGTGTTTTATGTGGTTAGCCGGTGATAAGACAGTTGTTTGTATGTTGTTAGCCGGTGATAAGACAGTTGTTTGTATGTGGCTATCTGGTGATAAGACAGTTGTTTGTATGTGGTTAGCCGGATATAAGATAGGTGTTTTATGTGGTTAGCCGGTGATAAGACAGTTGTTTGTATGTAGTTAGCCGATGATAAGACAGTTGTATTTATGTGGTTATTCGGTGATAATGCAGTTATTTTTATGTAGCTGTCCGGTGATAAGACAGTTGTTTGTGTGTGGTTAGCCGGTGATAAGACAGTTGTTTGTATGTGGTTATCCTGTGATAAGTCAGTTGTATGTATGTAGTTAGCCGGTGATAAGTAAGTTGTATTTATATGGCTAGCCGGTGATAATACAGCTGTTTATATGTAGCTAGCCGGTGATAGGACAGTTGTATATATGTGGTTATCCGGTGATAAGAGAGTTGTTTGCATGTGGTTAGCCGGTTATAAGATAGGTGTTTGTATGTGGTTAGCCGGTGATAAGAGAGTTGTTTGCATGTGGTTAGCCGGTTATAAGATAGGTGTTTGCATGTGGTTAGCCGGTGATAAGACTGTTGTTTGTATGTAGTTAGCCGGTGATAAGACAGTTTTATGTATGTGGTTAGCCAGTGATAAGACAGTTGTTTGTATGTGGTTAGCCGGTGATAAGACAGTTTTATGTATGTAGTTAGCCGGTGATAAGAAAGTTGTTGTATGTAGTTAGCCGGTGATAAGACAGTTTTATGTATGTGGTTAGCCAGTGATAAGACAGTTGTTTGTATGTGGCTATCCGGTGATAGGACAGTTGTTTGTATGTGGTTAGCCGGTTATAAGATAGGTGTTTGTATGTGCTTAGCCAGTGATAAGATAGTTGTTTGTATGTAGTTAGCCGATGATAAGACAGTTGTATTTATGTGGTTAGCTGATGATAATGCAGTTATTTGTATGTAGCTAGCCGGTGATAAGACAGTTGTTTGTGTGTAGTTAGCCGGTGATAAGACAGTTTTATGTATGTGGTTAGCCAGTGATAAGACAGTTGTTTGTATGTGGCTATCCGGTGATAGGACAGTTGTTTGTATGTGGTTAGCCGGTTATAAGATAGGTGTTTGTATGTGCTTAGCCAGTGATAAGACAGTTGTTTGTATGTAGTTAGCCGATGATAAGACAGTTGTATTTATGTGGTTAGCCGATGATAATGCAGTTATTTGTATGTAGCTAGCCGGTGATAAGACAGTTGTTTGTATGTAGTTAGCCGGTGATAAGACAGTTGTTTGTATGTAGTTAGCCGATGATAAGACAGTTGTATTTATGTGGTTATTCGGTGATAATGCAGTTATTTTATGTAGCTGTCCGGTGATAAGACAGTTGTTTGTGTGTGGTTAGCCGGTGATAAGAGAGTTGTTTGCATGTGTTAGCCGGTTATAAGATAGGTGTTTGCATGTGGTTAGCCGGTGATAAGACTGTTGTTTGTATGTAGTTAGCCGGTGATAAGACAGTTTTATGTATGTGGTTAGCCAGTGATAAGACAGTTGTTTGTATGTGGTTAGCCGGTGATAAGACAGTTTTATGTATGTAGTTAGCCGGTGATAAGAAAGTTGTTGTATGTAGTTAGCCGGTGATAAGACAGTTTTATGTATGTGGTTAGCCAGTGATAAGACAGTTGTTTGTATGTGGCTATCCGGTGATAGGACAGTTGTTTGTATGTGGTTAGCCGGTTATAAGATAGGTGTTTGTATGTGCTTAGCCAGTGATAAGATAGTTGTTTGTATGTAGTTAGCCGATGATAAGACAGTTGTATTTATGTGGTTAGCTGATGATAATGCAGTTATTTGTATGTAGCTAGCCGGTGATAAGACAGTTGTTTGTGTGTAGTTAGCCGGTGATAAGACAGTTTTATGTATGTGGTTAGCCAGTGATAAGACAGTTGTTTGTATGTGGCTATCCGGTGATAGGACAGTTGTTTGTATGTGGTTAGCCGGTTATAAGATAGGTGTTTGTATGTGCTTAGCCAGTGATAAGACAGTTGTTTGTATGTAGTTAGCCGATGATAAGACAGTTGTATTTATGTGGTTAGCCGATGATAATGCAGTTATTTGTATGTAGCTAGCCGGTGATAAGACAGTTGTTTGTATGTAGTTAGCCGGTGATAAGACAGTTGTTTGTATGTAGTTAGCCGATGATAAGACAGTTGTATTTATGTGGTTATTCGGTGATAATGCAGTTATTTTTATGTAGCTGTCCGGTGATAAGACAGTTGTTTGTGTGTGGTTAGCCGGTGATAAGACAGTTGTTTGTATGTGGTTATCCTGTGATAAGTCAGTTGTATGTATGTAGTTAGCCGGTGATAAGTAAGTTGTATTTATATGGCTAGCCGGTGATAATACAGCTGTTTATATGTAGCTAGCCGGTGATAGGACAGTTGTATATATGTGGTTATCCGGTGATAAGAGAGTTGTTTGCATGTGGTTAGCCGGTTATAAGATAGGTGTTTGTATGTGGTCAGCCGGTGATAAGAGAGTTGTTTGCATGTGGTTAGCCGGTTATAAGATAGGTGTTTGCATGTGGTTAGCCGGTGATAAGACTGTTGTTTGTATGTAGTTAGCCGGTGATAAGACAGTTTTATGTATGTGGTTAGCCAGTGATAAGACAGTTGTTTGTATGTGGTTAGCCGGTGATAAGACAGTTTTATGTATGTAGTTAGCCGGTGATAAGAAAGTTGTTGTATGTAGTTAGCCGGTGATAAGACAGTTGTTTGTATGTGGTTATCCTGTGATAAGTCAGTTGTATGTATGTAGTTAGCCGGTGATAAGTAAGTTGTATTTATATGGCTAGCCGGTGATAATACAGCTGTTTATATGTAGCTAGCCGGTGATAGGACAGTTGTATATATGTGGTTATCCGGTGATAAGAGAGTTGTTTGCATGTGGTTAGCCGGTTATAAGATAGGTGTTTGTATGTGGTTAGCCGGTGATAAGAGAGTTGTTTGCATGTGGTTAGCCGGTTATAAGATAGGTGTTTGCATGTGGTTAGCCGGTGATAAGACTGTTGTTTGTATGTAGTTAGCCGGTGATAAGACAGTTTTATGTATGTGGTTAGCCAGTGATAAGACAGTTGTTTGTATGTGGTTAGCCGGTGATAAGACAGTTTTATGTATGTAGTTAGCCGGTGATAAGAAAGTTGTTGTATGTAGTTAGCCGGTGATAAGACAGTTTTATGTATGTGGTTAGCCAGTGATAAGACAGTTGTTTGTATGTGGCTATCCGGTGATAGGACAGTTGTTTGTATGTGGTTAGCCGGTTATAAGATAGGTGTTTGTATGTGCTTAGCCAGTGATAAGATAGTTGTTTGTATGTAGTTAGCCGATGATAAGACAGTTGTATTTATGTGGTTAGCTGATGATAATGCAGTTATTTGTATGTAGCTAGCCGGTGATAAGACAGTTGTATATATGTGGTTATCCGGTGATAAGAGAGTTGTTTGCATGTGGTTAGCCGGTTATAAGATAGGTGTTTGTATGTGGTTAGCCGGTGATAAGAGAGTTGTTTGCATGTGGTTAGCCGGTTATAAGATAGGTGTTTGCATGTGGTTAGCCGGTGATAAGACTGTTGTTTGTATGTAGTTAGCTGGTGATAAGACAGTTTTATGTATGTGGTTAGCCAGTGATCAGACAGTTGTTTGTATGTGGTTAGCCGGTGATAAGACAGTTTTATGTATGTAGTTAGGCGGTGATAAGAAAGTTGTTTGTATGTAGTTAGCCGGTGATAAGACAGTTTTATGTATGTGGTTAGCCAGTGATAAGACAGTTGTTTGTATGTGGCTATCCGGTGATAGGACAGTTGTTTGTATGTGGTTAGCCGGTTATAAGATAGGTGTTTGTATGTGCTTAGCCAGTGATAAGACAGTTGTTTGTATGTAGTTAGCCGATGATAAGACAGTTGTATTTATGTGGTTATTCGGTGATAATGCAGTTATTTTTATGTAGCTATCCAGTGATAAGACAGTTGTTTGTATGTATTTAACCGGTGATAAGACAGTTGTTTGTAGGTAGTTAGCCGATGATAAGACAGTTATATTTATGAGGCTATCCAGCGATAAGACAGTTGTTTGTATGTGGTTAGCAGGTGACAAGACATCTGTTTGTATGTTGTTAGCCGGTAATAAGATAGTTGTTTGTATGTGGTTATCCGGTGATAAGAAAGGTGTTTGTATGTGGTTAGCCGGTGATAAGACAGTTGTTTGTATGTTGTTAGCCGGTGATAAGACAGTTGTATGTATGTGGTTAGCCGGTGATAAGACAGCTGTTTGTATGTGGTTAGCCGGTGATAATGCAGTTATTTGTATGTTGTTATCCTGTGATAAGTCAGTTGTATGTATGTAGTTAGCCGGTGATAAGAAAGTTGTATTTTTCTGGCTAGCCGGTGATATTGCAGTTATTTGTATGTGGCTAGCCGGTGTTAAGACAGCTGTTTGTATGTGGATAACCGGTGATAAGACAGTTGTTTGTATGTAGTTAGCCGATGATAAGACAGTTGTATTTATGTGGTTATTCGGTGATAATGCAGTTATTTTTATGTAGCTATCCGGTTATAAGATAGGTGTTTTATGTGGTTAGCCGGTGATAAGACAGTTGTTTGTATGTAGTTAGCCGATGATAAGACAGTTGTATTTATGTGGTTATTCGGTGATAATGCAGTTATTTTTATGTAGCTATCCGGTGATAAGACAGGTGTTTGTATGTTGTTAGCCGATGATAAGACAGTTGTTTGTATGTGGCTATCCGGTGATAAGACAGTTGTTTGTATGTGGTTAGCCGGTTATAAGATAGGTGTTTTATGTGGTTAGCCGGTGATAAGACAGTTGTTTGTATGTAGTTAGCCGATGATAAGACAGTTGTATTTATGTGGTTATTCGGTGATAATGCAGTTATTTTTATGTAGCTGTCTGGTGATAAGACAGTTGTTTGTGTGTGGTTAGCCGGTGATAAGACAGTTGTTTGTATGTGGCTATCCGGTTATAGGACAGTTGTTTGTATGTGGTTAGTCGGTTATAAGATAGGTGTTTGTATGTGCTTTGCCGGTGATAAGATAGGTGTTTGTATGTGGTTAGCCGATGATAATGCAGTTATATGTATGTAGTTAGCCGGTGATAAGACAGTTGTTTGTATGTAGTTAGCCGATAATAAGACAGTTGTTTGTATGTGGTCATCCGGTGATAATGCAGTTATTTGTATGTTGTTATCCTGTGATAAGTCAGTTGTATGTATGTAGTTAGCCGGTGATAAGAAAGTTGTATTTATATGGCTAGCCGGTGATAATACAGTTGTTTGTATGTGGTTATCCGATGATAAAACAGTTGTGTGTATGTGGTTAGCCGGTGATTAGACACTTGTATGGATGTGCTTAGCCGGCGATAAGACACTTGTATGTATGGTGTTAGACGGTGATAGGACAGTTGTTTGTATGTGGTTATCCAGTGATAATACAGGTGTTTGTATGTTGTTAGCCGGTGTTAAGACAGTTGTTTGTATGTGGTTAGCCGGTGATAAGATAGGTGTTTTATGTGGTTAGCCGGTGATAAGACAGTTGTTTGCATGTGGTTATACAGTGATAAGACAGTTGTATTTATGTGGTTAGCCGGTTATAAGACAGTTGTATTTATGTGGTTAGCCGGTGATAATGCAGTTATTTGTATGTAGCTAGCCGGTGATAAGACAGTTGTGTGTATGTGGCTATCCGTTGATAGGACTGTTGTTTGTATGTGGTTAGCCGGTTATAAGATAGGTGTATGTATGTGGTTAGCCGGTGATATGACAGTTGTTTGTATGTGGTTAGCCGGTTATAAGATAGGTGTATGTATGTGGTTAGCCGGTGATAAGACAGTTGTTTGTATGTAGTTAGCCGGTGATATGACAGTTGTTTGTATATGGTTAGCCGGTGATAAGACAGTTGTATTTATATGGCTATCCAGTGATAATACAGCTTTATATGTATCTAGCCGGTGATAAGACATTTGTTATGTATGTGGTTAGCCAGTGATAGAATAGTTGTATGTATAAAGTTATCCGGTGATACTGCAGTTATTTGTATGTGGCTAGCCGGTGTTAAGACAGTATGTGGATAACCGGTGATAAGACAGTTGTTTGTATGTGGCTATCCGATGATAAGACAGTTGTTTGGATGTGCTTAGCCGGCGATAAGACAGTTGTATGTATGTAGTTAGCCATGATAAGACAGTTGTTTGTATGTGGTTAGCCGGTGATAAGACAGTTGTTTGTATGTAGTTAGCCAATGATAAGACAGTTGTATTTATGTCGTTAGCCGATGATAATGCAGTTATTTGTATGTAGCTAGCCGGTGATAAGACAGTTGTATGTATGTTGTTAGCCGGTGATAATATAGTTGTGTGTATGTGGTTATCCGGTGATAAGACAGCTGTTTGTATGTGGTCATCCGGTGATAATACAGCTGTGTGTATATGGTTATCCGGTGATAAGACAGCTGTTTGTATGTGGTCATCCGGTGATAAGACAGCTGTGTGTATATGGTTATCCGGTGATAAGACAGCTGTGTGTATATGGTTAACCGGTGATAAGACAGCTGTTTGTATGTGGTTAGCCGATCATAAGACAGGTGTTTGTATGTGTTTAGCTGGTGATAAGACAGTTAGTTGTATGTGGTTATCCGGGTGATAATGCATTTATTTGTATGTTGTTATTCTGTGATAAGTCAGTTGTATGTATGTGGTTGGCCGGTGATAAGACAGTTGTATTTATGTGGCTAGCCGGTGATAATACAGCTGTTTATATGTAGCTAGCCGGTGATAATACAGCTGTTTATATGTAGCTAGACGGTGATAAGAGAGTTGTATGTATGTGGTTAGCCGGTGATAAGACATTTGTATGTATGTGGCTATCCGGTGATAAGACATGTGTTTGTATTTGGTTAGCTGGTGTTTAGACAGGTGTATGGATGTGGTTGCCGGTGATAAGACAGCTGTTTGTATGTGGTTCGCCGGTGATAAGTCATGTGTTTGTATGTGGTTATCCGCTGATAATGCAGTTATTTGTGTGTGGCTATCTGGTGATATGACAGTTGTTTGTACGTGCCTATCCGGTGATAAGACATTTGTTTGTATGTGGATAGCTATCGGGTGATAAGACATCATCTTTTATGTATCACTCCAACCGTAGAGAGGAACAGTAATGTCACGGCCTACTCTAAATTTGAGGCATGCGTCTCTAAGCTTGATGAATCAAAATAGGTTATTTTCTACTTGTTTAGTGATTTTATATTAAGCTTAGCAAGATGCGTATTAATTATCGCATATTTTGAACCAAAACACATGTGTTTTTCTTGTATTACCATTGTGGACACAGTAAGTATGAGAGTATGCAGCAAGCTATCTATCTCTATCTTCCCCTAATGTTAAACCCATCGCGGGGATGTAGACATGTTGTATCATATAGCTGCATATATCAGGGGATATCTAAAGTGGGTAACTGTGTGTAGATAAATATAATGAACAGCCAAATTGACACTAATTAGGCGATACTAGTTCTATCACATGTGTATATTTAATGAAGGAGTTTCGTCATACGTATACATGGGCGCTGGTTGATGCGTATACATGGGCGCTGGTTGATGCGTATACATGGGCGCTGGTTGATGCGTATACATGGGCGCTGGTTGATGCGTATACATGGGCGCTGGTTGATGCGTATACATGGGCGCTGGTTGATGCGTATACATGGGCGCTGGTTGATGCGTATACATGGGCGTAACGTAAAACAGGTAATGTTATCAATCCCAAAAAAAACAGGAAATAGTTAAGCACATGTTATTTTATTTATTATGTCGCCATATTTTCAAAATGGCATCGGTGTAGTTAGGAGTTTGATGAGTGTACATAGGTTGATAGAAGTTACGTATATTTGGGGGTTGGTTAATAGTTTATACACATTTATTTTAGCTCGATTGCGAAACAAGTTCTTACAACTTATACTAATCACTCTCGAGACCTCATTTCTGATGGAATCCATCGCCACGAGGGAGAGAGAAGAGGCAACGTGGAATTTAAATGCCGTGCCTAAGGACACAATCGTAACGGCTTCAGCGGGGCTCGAACTCCGGACCTTTCGCACCTGAAGCGAACGCTCATCCACTGCGCTATCACGACTTCCACATGGTTGGTTAATACGTAACATTGGCGTTGGTAGATACGTATGCGTGTGGTTGGTATATACGTATACATGGGAGTTGGTAGATACGTATTCATGGGGTTGGTATATACGTGTCACAGGGTCTTCATGGAATAAATAAATAAACCAAACCCATATCCGAGATTCGTAGTTTATACCGTGTATCAATACATAAAAAGAGGACCTGTAATAACAATAACAACTAATAGAAACACATATATGAATTATACACACTAATCCACCCGGAAAATATCACAGCCGCTATCACATATTTCATTTCATGTTATAAATACATTAGCTTACTACTAAATGGTTTCTTACCAGAATCGACTGTAGAATAGTCTTATGAATATTTATTTAATTGATCAGAGGTAGATCTAAACAAAGATATATACACTAACTCATTCTGACAGTGTTGCAAAACAATGTCGATGCGTACATCTTAACTTCTGTTTCTCCAGTGCACGGATTATTAGAAAGGGCGGGAAAACGGGTTTAGTTGGGGTTAATAGTGGATTAGTGATTTGACCTCTCATACGTCATTCTCCCATACTATCACTCAGACATATTACATTACGTTACACCACTGTAGATAACACAATAGACTGGACACACATGGGTATCTGTCATAGAAGAGGAAGGAACAGCTACCGTACATATACAGATAAGAGAGCAGTGCTTGCAGTACAATAATAATACACAATATAACGTTTCTATATAACAGATAAATAAGGCCTGAGCTACACATCCCCCCCCCCATTTGAGTAATGGCACCTGATATTTCCAGTTATCTGTAATAAACATGAATGCTACAGAATTTATATACTTCCCATGCAATTGGTAGATCTGAAACATGACTACAACGATATACAGACTGATATAGTTAACATAATATTACTGCATCCACCGGATTTATTCTGAAAATACAATTCATCCCCACACAACTTTATCCAATTTGCACATAACTCTAAATACCATTATGGATAGAGTAGTGGTATTACATTATCACATTAAGGGCATGTCCAACATAGACATCATTTAAAGTTGGTTGGTCATCAAACGTTTTAAAAGAATCATGTTTATACTTATACAAATGTACAATGATAACAAGCACATGGCAATTGACAGTATTAGAGGAATCCTCATCAGGACAAAAGCACAACAATGTGTTCGCCATACTACACATGTCAATGTATGATTTCAGACTAATCTGCTGAAAAGTAGCAAACAATACATTATCCAGCATACTAACTGCTCCTGTAAAGAAAACAGAATTGAATAATTATACATGCTACACAGAATGTCTCTTGATGATACACAAACATACACTTGTCTGAAATAATAATACCTGTACATACATATATACAAAAAATCCAACTGTTTCATCTGTAGCGATGACTGGCATAACCCAATCACCATACCAGTCCGGTGGCTTTCTCTGTCGAACCAGCGGTTGTACATGTGACGGAATGGAATTAACAGATTCCACTACTTCTATTGGTGTCTCCATAGGCACTGACGCAAGAGAATCAAATGTAGGCGGTACGGAAGAGATGCATACTTCTGATGCCGTATGATCGGTACCGATTGATTGAGTGGATTCCGCACGCTGTGATGGTATGGGCTCAACAATGGGAGATCTCATTGTCGATTCTTCAAGCCGTGGTAAAGAGAGTCTACGGGGAGCTTGTTTCCGAAGCCTGATGTGAGGAGGAATATATCGCTCAACCACCTCACTATCTGACTCGGAGCTGTTGGTGCTCCCTTCTGATATTGCGACGACCGGGGATTTCCGTCGTCCTTGACTGCGTGTTTTCCTGCGGTTCTCCTCAGATGATACAGATGGTTCCTCTGTGGGAATACTATTAAAGGGCAATAACATATTCCTGTGCAATATTCGCATTGGCCCTTTTCTGTCCCTTCTCTGGACATGGTACACTGGTATGTCATCATTGGGGATGCTATTTACGAGATATACCTCTCTGTCCCACTTGTCAGCTAATTTATTGGTACCCTTTAACCCAACTTTCCTGACAAGTACCTGGTCCCCAACATCTACACGAGTGTAACGCACACGACGGTCATTATATTCCTTGTTGCGACTGGCACTTTTACTGGCTTCTTCAGCTGCTGCACGGTATGCAAACTGAAGGCGCTACTGAAGCTTGGGTGCGTAGGAGGAGTGATGCAGGCTTGTTCCTCCGAAGGATCAGTTCCTAGATACGCATCTACTGACAGTCGTGGGTGCCAACCCCCCCCCCCCCAAAAACAAAAAACGAGGAGCCTATCCTGTGGCATCATTCTTTGTCGCGTTGTACGCTTGTACAAGTGGCGCAATATAGGATTTCCAATCCTGTTTCTGGTGGTCTACCAATGTACCAAGCATCTTCAATACTGTCTGATTGAAGCGTTCTGCTTGGCCATTCCTCATAGGATGGGATGGAGTTGTTCGGGTCTTCCGGATTCCTGTCAAGTTGCAGAGTTCCAGAATGGTCCTGCTAACAAAGCTACGACCTTGATCACTGTGCAATTGCTCAGGAAATCCATAATACCGGAAGACACCTTCACATAGGACCTTTGCTGTAGTCTGAGCAGTCTGGTTACGACATGGAATTGCATGAGAAAACCTAGTAAAATGTCTACGATAACCAAAATGGTTTCAATTCCGCCTTTGCTGGGTTCGAGTTTTAAAAACTCTATACTAACAAGTTCCATTGGTCTTGTTGTAGCAAAAGGTATGAGTTCAGCAAACGGTCTGTTGGCTGGTGTCTTACGACGAATACATCTATCACAATGCTCAATCCAATGTATGAGATCCTTTTCCAGTCCAGGCCAATACAAACGTTGTTTGGCCAACCATAATGATTTGTCCTTTCCTTGATGACCTGCATCATTATGAATACCACGAATAGCAATGTTTCTGTAACAATCTGGTAGTACTAGTTGTTTTAACTGTTGGCCATCTAGAGAAGTGGTCCTGTACAGAATGTCGTCCTCTATTTTACGATTCTTGCATTCTCTGAAGAATTTCTGTACAGGTAAAGGTTCAAACTTGGTATTCCTCCCTCCCCGGAGAGAACTACTTCTCATGAGATCGATAACTCTAGCAATACAAGGATCCTTAGATTGTTCAGACTTCCAGTCAATCTTGGATATGTGTTCGGATACTAGCTTCTCCTCATTGGCCATATGAGGAGCTGCAGCATCCGAAACACACTCGATTAAAGGACTGCAGATAATGGCAGCTTGGTAAATAGCTTTTATCTCTTCCTGGAAAATGTACCTACGTGACAGTCCATCTGCATCTGCATTGGATTTTCCGGGACGATAATCTACAACAAAACTCTAGTTAGAAAACTCGGCTAACCAACGATGCTGTGTGGCGTCCAACTTAGCCGTTGTATTGACGTACGTCAATGGGTTATTATCCGTCTTGACAACAAAATTATGACCGTACAAATAATCCTTAAATTTGTCGGAGACGCACCACTTCAAAGCTTTCGAAGTTATAGAAAAGCATAAACATGCTGGGGATATTAGATAAATGATCATAAATACTAGGTTATGTATACATGACACATGTGGTATAATAAATCAGATTTCTCACTTGATATGGAGAAAATCTCAAAGGACATTTTCTTGGAAATTTTACCAACCTCACTCTAGTTTGCTTAATTATGTTTATAATATTTTATTATGTATACATGGGGATTTTGATCCCTTTATACTTTCAATCTTTTGTGTAATTTACCAAAAACTGAACAAAAACACTACGTTTTGACATTACACATATGTCATAGCATAGGGGCCTCAATTCCTACTATAATCAGGCTACCTTAATTGATAATGTTGGGTCAATAACATGTTAATGCTTCTGAAAAATATACAAATAATCTGGATAAATCAGATAATTTGAGAAAATACTGGGTTCAAAATTTTGCTAAATATTTGTATTTGAAGAAATCTCTGTGTTTGGTCAGTTTTGATAAGGGATATTCAAATTTCTATTATCATGATCTGGTCGGGATAACCAGGGACAGGTACACTAAGTGTACCATCCTATTAGGTACATAGAACACCCAATAGGTAGCGAGAGTATTCCTCGCCTCGGACTAGCTCAAACGAGGAGGTCGAATACCGCAGCCCCTGGCATCCCGATACATGATCATTGGTTTGGTACCTAGCCTGGCTGTACTAATCAATTGTTCTGTGTGCTATCTTACCTCCTACTCTAGGTGGATTGGACCAGAGGCTCATATAAGTAATTACTTATATTATTACTGAAACTATTGTATTAACCCTTTCCCACATAGAAGCACCTCTTGACGCTATTGCCTATACGGCATACATCGACATTATAGTGGTCAAACCAATGTTCATAATATAGGCCAGACTCGTATGTAGTCCCAGTAATATCTATGGAGGTGGGATAGATATGGCGACTACTTATCCACTGCATGATAGCTAAGTGAGTGTCGTTTGTATGGAGATATAATAGTATATTAACCTAAATATCTATGAAGGAGAGGGTTAACTGATAAGCAGTTATTTATTTTCATAATATATTAACGTGACTATGTGGACAGAGGCATAAGCGTGGGATCTGTCCGAAGGGTTCTATTAGCGGGGGTATTGATATATATTTCAAATTAATTTTTTCCAGGTCGTTGTAGATTTTCCCACATTGGTTTACTAATTCCAATGATAGCAATTTATATTGATTTAAGTTTTAGTGATGACTGCAGCCCAAAAAGAGCCCTTAAGATGACATTTAAATAAACTCTTTCACCTGGGGTCAAACATCTCCCACTCAAATGATGAGAAACCGGCAGTAGAATTGCTTTTCGGAAAGGGCTCTAGTGAGGCTAGTTTCTGCACTACTAACTGGTTTATTGATCTACTAACAACCTGGAAAAGTATGGGAACTTGTGTCTGAGTCAGCCATAACTGCACAGGTCCTCTACATTTTGTCGGACATCTGACAGTCTAAGATGTAGGTCTCCAAAGCTTTGTCTACTGATGTTCGGGCAGCCTTGCTGGGGTTGAGGACATCCTCAAGATTGCAGCAGCCGCCCGCAAATCAGCTCGATGAGTCCCGTGCACACTACAGTCTAGCAGAAATGTTCGGTGGTGTACTTCACCCGACATGTGGGACAAACCGGATCCAATTTAAGTATATGTTGTCCAACATTACCAGGCAACAGATTTGTCCCCAGTCTCAGTCTACAAATGCACTTATCTCTGTTTATAGAATGGGAATAAGGCACCGGTCGACTGAGCCCCACATAGCTCAACTTATAGGTTTGTTTAAAAGGCCTATTATATAAAGTTTGGCTCCAACGGGTAATTGTTTGAGCCCTGATAAATGAGTAGATCTCCATGGGTGCGAGCTTCACATTATTTTCTACATTTGTATGCTCCAGGCCCGACTTGGCCGCCCTGTCAGCCAGCTCATTTCCAGTGATACCTATATGTGCACTGCTGGACACCATGCTATGGTAACATGGAGGTCCAAGTTCAAACCCTCATTATATAATTTAACTATGTCTTTGATTAGATCTGGTCTAGACTTACTATTCCTTGATTGTCAGATAATATCACATTTTTCGGTGGATTATTATCTACTATCCAGCAACTTTCTACATATTCACATTGTAGGGATGGAATGACTACAGCTGCATCTACTTTGCCAGAATCGGGGCATTTTGATCCATCTGTATAATTATATTTTGAGGTGATTGCTGTAGTTTTCCTCAATATGACATTGTACTTCCAATCTGGCGAGGTGACCCAGATCGGATTGCTTCACTTTGCTCGATATTGTAATATCTATCACTGGATCTCAGGTAACTAGCGTCCAGGGCGGTGCCAGGTCTGCTGGTCCGGTCTGAAGTCTGCTGCCTGAACACCCTTGAGGCTGTGTGCCACCACAAGTTCTGACTATTGTGGACCAAATTAAGCCTTATCCTGTTTACCACAGGTGTGAAAAGCAATAAAACCTTATTTTTAGGGAGCTGCAACCAACAGTGACACTTCCTGAGTTCCCAATACACTGGTTACATGTTTTATATCATTTATAATAAGTTCTCAGGTTCAATTCCCCATCTGACCAAAATAAAATTAACAGTCTTTCAGATGTGATGATAAACCGAGGTCTCGTGTCGTTGATTTACACCGTGCATGTAAAAGAAACAGAGCAGCCGCTGGAATGGGTCTATGTCTGTATCATTGAACTATCCTCCAAAAATCTAAAATGTCTAATCTTTTCAGGAGGCGTCACTCATATGGGCAAACAGTAGCGACGATAAATAAACGTAAACACACATAATAAGTAATATTGTATTATTGTATGATCAACATTGTTTTATAACGTGTGCCTCCCTATGTGCAGGAAACTGGTCCATGCATAGAATATGACACCCTTAATGTAGATTATCCGAGTGAAGGCAGGTAATTTTTCCATGCCATAGAATAATGACCCCCCCTGTATATAAACTATATGGGTGAGAGGCTGGTCATATATCCATCCCAACGAATAATGACCCCATCCCTAATCTGAATGTAGTGATTATGTTATTACCTGGAATTTTGTATGAGGGGGGTATGTCTGTAATACTCATACCATAAATGATATACTTGACTTATCCAGCTGAAACTTATGCAGAAGATCGTTGTATTGGACATACCCATGGATGGGTAGGACTGTCATAATCATTTAATTTTAAGTAGATTTACAACAATATGAAATGTGGTGATGATGAACATGGGCTAACTTGCCCAGCTCATTTGCAACGCAATATATATCTGGACTAGCACATGGTACTCTCCCAGTTTGATAATGTAATCATATCTTGGGAGATATGAAGAACATGCAACCAGGTTGATTTTGTTCAATTATTTTGTTGCAGTTGCTTCCCTTTGGTCAGTAGTTTTATTTGTATCCACTTGCCTGATTGTTCAATCTAGTGTGACCAAATGCATCTTGGGAATATCTCGTAGTTTCTGACAGCTTTGAATTTACTAGGCAGACATCTTTACTTTAGTAATTTAGTTTTATGCGTTTATCAAGGTGAGCTTTTGTTTGAGTTGTGGTGCAATGTTTTAGCTAGCATATTAGTTGAAAGCGTACTGATAATGTTTTCCTTTATAAATGGAATACACTACATATTTACATGGTTTCAGTAAATGGCAGCATATTGACTTTACCGTTACAGAAATATTTTGTCACATTTCATTCTATTGCACAATCTAATATCTTATCTGCAGAGTCTAACCAGCATGTCACAGTGAGAAAAATGGATGGGAGTGAGTGGGTGGACACAGGGGAGACACAGCCTGAACCATCAATCGGTAGGTTAATTATGTAATTATCAGTCTGTGATATCTCTGTGTATAAGTAATATGTTTTACCTTTATATGTTAAATTGGGTCTTGTCACTTGACAAACATGATAGACATGATACATCATTTATTAGGGATATGGTAACAGCCAGGTAACGTAGAAGTCATGAATATAGAATTATATGTACGTTACATAAATTGTATCATTTACAATGTCATATATTTAGTGTGCTTCACGTTTGTGTATTTTCAGGGCTCTATATCCACTTATAATGCTATATATATATATATATAAAGATTGCGTGTCTAACTGGATGTGAAAATAAAGGACCTTCATAGAACTTATCCATGGACTTACGTTTTATTATATAATTTGTAAATACGCCATGGGTAGCATTATGCGCTGTCATCATCTCTCCAACAGACACGTGTCCTTTTAACAACCTTTATATAAGTTCATACTTTCTGTGTTATTAGCGACGCCTCCTGGAGAGAATAGTCATTTAGATTTGTGGAGGATAGTGCAATGATACAGACAGACAGAGACCCATTCCAGAGTCTCCTCTGGTTCTTTTACGTGCACTGTGTACAGCATCGACACAATACTTCGGTTTAACGTCCCATCTGAAAGACTGTTACTTTTATTTGGGTCAGACGGGGGATCTAACCTGCGATCCCTGGATTACCAGTCCAGCATGTTACCACTGGACTACATATCCGTCTGTAGAATTATTCAATCGTAGAGTAACTTTTCTTAACCCATTTGATTCTTGATACCGTTCAAACAGTATATGCAAAGAATATAGAGCCATATCAGCCGCCACGAAACATGCCGTCTGATCACGCTCTATGCTGTTTGCTATTCAGATGATCTTGCTATGGCACTTAGCTATGTAGCAAACAACATAGATCTCTGTTGTTTGCAAACACTTTAAATGTATCCAGAATGAAATGGGTGAAATAGGCCTCTCATTTCTCCAAAAATATGATGAGTGACATAAAATCTTTGTGCCAGCAGTTGGCTGTTATTATTAGAACACCACTATTTGTCATATTTCAAATATCACACTAAACCTGTATTCTCATATGTCATAAACAATACCACCATGTAAAGCTGTGATGACCTGCCAATGCTCCAAGAATTACTCTCTTGTATATTCCAGGTCAATAACCAGTGAGGTGTAGTCTAATTAACATCCTTTCCAGGATTATGGGATTTGCTGGCAGGTGTGAAAGTTGTGAGAATTGAAAGTCACCTCAGAAAATGCATAATACTGAGCTAATATTGGTAAATTTAGACTTGGCATAATGTTTTCATGCTGGTCAGGTGAGATAGATATCTCACCACTTCATATGATGCCTGTGGGTCACTTTAGAAAGGTCCCTGACTGGAACTTTCAATTCTCACAGCTTCAGAATTTTCCCCCAAGTCGTGAGAATTGAAAGTCACCTCAGAAAATGCATAATACTGAGCTAATATTGGTAAATTTAGACTTGGCATAATGTTTTCATTCAATTCTCACAACTTACGTTTCTTATACCCGTAGCGTGAGCCCCATAAGTCGCAACTAGCGAACTTACAATCCTCACAGACTTAGGGGCTCACGCTACACCTGGTTTAAGAAAACGGGTTTAGTTGGGGTTAATAGTGGATTAGTGATTTGACCTCTCATACGTCATTATCCCGTACTATCACTCAGACATATTACATTACGTGATAACACAATAGACTGGACACACATGGGTAACTGTCATAGAAGAGGAAGGAACAGCTACCGTACATATACAGATAAGAGAGCAGTGCTTGCAGTACAATAATAATACACAATATAACGTTTCTATATAACAGATAAATAAGGCCTGAGCTACCTACGTATACATGTGGTTGGTAGATACGTATACATGGGGGTTGGTAGATACGTACACATGGGGTTGGTATATACGTATACATGTGGTTGGTAGATACGTACACATGGGGTTGGTAGATATGTATACATGAGGTTAGTATATACGTATACATGTGGTTGGTAGATACGTATACATGAGGTTGGTAGATACGTATACATATGGTTGGTAGATACATATACATGGGGGTTGGTAGATACGTACACATGGGGTTGGTACACATGGGGTTGGTATATACGTATACATGTGGTTGGTAGATATGTATACATGAGGTTGGTATATACGTATACATGTGATTGGTAGATACGTATACATGTGGTTGGTAGATACGTATACATGTGGTTGGTAGATACGTATACATGAGGTTGGTAGATACGTATACATGTGGTTGGTAGATACGTATACATGTGGTTGGTAGATACGTATACATGTGGTTGGTAGATACGTATACATGTGGTTGGTAGATACGTATACATGAGGTTGGTAGATACGTATACATGTGGTTGGTAGATACGTATACATGTGGTTGGTAGATACGTATACATGTGGTTGGTAGATACGTATACATGTGGTTGGTAGATACGTATACATGTGGTTGGTAGATACGTATACATGAGGTTGGTAGATACGTATACATGTGGTTGGTAGATACGTATACATGTGGTTGGTAGATACGTATACATGTGGTTGGTAGATACGTATACATGTGGTTGGTAGATACGTATACATGTGGTTGGTAGATACGTATACATGTGGTTGGTATATACGTATATATGGGAGGTTGGTAGATACGTATACATGAGGTTGGTAGATACGTATACATGGGGTTGGTATATACGTATACATGAGGTTGGTAGATACGTACGTATACATGGGTGTTGGTATATACGTATATATGGGGGGTTGGTAAATACGTATGCATGTGGTTGGTAGATACGTATGCCTGGGGGATGGGGTGAGTGAGTATTTGGTTTAACGGCGCATCAGCAGAGTTCAGGCTATATCGCGCCTGGGGGTTGGTAGATACGTATGCATGGGGTTGGTAGATACGTATGCCACAGCAATCATTTGTCTATCAAACGATAGTGGTCTGGACGTCTACCATCACCTGTTTGCACTTAAAAATTTCTCAAATTTTCTGCGATTTCGCATCTTGACCATCCTACTATAGAATAATGCGCTAACGACGCACGCACGCACGACACGCACGCACCGGATCATCATGTATGTGCACGCCAAAATATTCCTCCAACAGAACTTATGTGGAAAGCACTTGGTATGTATAAGAATTCTAACGAACTTTCGACGGATTTACCATTGAACTGGTGGTGGGCCAGCCCTCTAATGTTTATGTGTGTGCGTGCGCGCGTGTGTATGTGTGTGTATATGTGTACGTACGTGTGTGTGTGTACGTACGTGTGTGTGTGTGCGTGTGTTTGTGCATGTCTGTGTTTATGTGTGTGTGTCTTTGTATATGCGTGTGTATGTGTGTGTAGGTATGTGTGTATATATGTGTGTGTATTTGTGTATATGTGTGCGTATTTGTGTATATGTATGTGTGTGTATATGTGAATGTATGTGTGTGTAGGTATGTGTTTTGTATGTGTGTGTATATATATGGTATGTGTGTGTATGTTGTGTGTGTATGTATTGTGTAAGTGTGTGTATATATGTGTGTATGTGCGTGTATATGTGTGGGTGTTAGTGTGTGCATATGTATGTGTGTGTGTATATGTGTGTGTAGGTATGTATGTATGTATGGAAGATACAGATGTGTGATATGTATATGGAAGATACAGATGTGATATATGGAAGACACAGCTGTGTGATATGTATATGGAAGATACAGATGTGTGATATGTATATGGAAGATACAGATGTGTGATATGTATATGGAAGATACAGATGTGGTATATGTATATGGAAGATACAGATGTGGTATATGTATATGGAAGATACAGATGTGTGATATGGAAGATACAGATGTGTGATATGTATATGGAAGATACAGATGTGTGATATGTATATGGAAGATACAGATGTGTGATATGTATATGGAAGATACAGATGTGTTATATGTATATGGAAGATACAGATGTGTTATATGTATATGGAAGATACAGGTGTGTGATATGTATATGGAAGATACAGGTGTGTGATATGTATATGGAAGATACAGGTGTGTGATATGTATATGGAAGATACAGGTGTGTGATATGTATATGGAAGATACAGATGTGTTATATGTATATGGAAGATACAGATGTGTGATATGTATATGGAGATACAGATGTGTGATATGTATATGGAGATTCAGATGTGTGATATGGAAGATACAGGTGTGTGATATGGAAGATACAGGTGTGTGATATGTATATGGAAGATACAGATGTGTGATATGTATATGGAGATACAGATGTGTGATATGTATATGGAGATACAGATGTGTGATATGGAGATTCAGATGTGTGATATGTATATGGAAGATACAGATGTGTGATGTGTATATGGAGATTCAGATGTGTGATGTGTATATGGAGATTCAGATGTGTGATATGTATATGGAAGATACAGATGTGTGATGTGTATATGGAAGATACAGATGTGTGATATGTATATGGAAGATACAGATGTGTGATATGTATATGGAAGATACAGATTTGTGATGTGTATATGGAAGATACAGCTGTGTTATATGTATTGTGGCGCCTCTCATATCCGATATTCGTGGTAGCGTTAGAAGTGCCACACAGAGTGGGGGTTAATGAATCACAACGAGTATCAATGTTTCTATTCAACAGTGTTTTATTTTTTATGAGACAAGTCCATGCGTAATATAGACCTATTCATATGCTGCATATATGCAATGTCTCTAAAGTACATGTATCTAAGCAGCTACAACTTAAAACTATGCATGTCATTAATTATACGATGTATTGTAATGGTAATCAAATAACCTTGTTTATTCAATTGTGTATTAATTTAATGTTATCTTCTTAAATCAATCAAAACTCATTAACCAATAAATTATGTTCTTATAGTAAATTTGATGTGAGATTCCGTTCTCAGTGAAAGTTTGTTCTCGGTGAAAGTCTGTTCTGTTCTCATACTGAAAAATCGGTCCTTATATACTATTAGACGAATTCCGCCAGACCTGGCGTGAAATCCACCCGGCGTAATCCACGCTGGCGTAACAACTCCTAGCGTAATATGGCGGAATTGCCCTGGAATTACGCCACGCTCAAATGGAATATTGACAAATACAACATGTTTATCAATAAAAATGTGCAAACTTATACTAAACACATACAAATACTATATTTGTAATTAAATTACCTAGGTGCGGCCATGTGTGCATGTACGTGGATTAAGATTATGCTCTAAATGTCGGTAGCTGTCACATTTGACAGGACATAAACAAAGCACCACACGATACTTTGATTGCGTGACGTCACTCCCAGTCTCCCACAATGCACACATGGTGCAAGTAAACATTACAAGCATGGTTAAAACGAATATACAGTCAAGGTATTCGTGGCCACTAACACTTAAGTTAATACACTCTTCGAAGTTTAAAACATGAAAGGAGTCACAAGGTAACTTTCTACAAACAATTTTAATCAATTTGTCAAATACCAAATCTCGGTAAACAAAATTAAAGATTTCCCCACCCAATCAGTTCTAACATGAGTGTAAATAATATACAGGCCACAGTATATGGAAGATAAAGCTGTGTTATATGTATATGGAAGATACAGATGTATTATATGGAAGATACAGATGTGTGATATGTATATGGAAGATACAGATGTGATATATGTATTATATGGAAGATACAGATGTGTGATATGTATATGTAAGATACAGATGTGTGATATTTCAGCATGAATATGATATTATAATTGACTGCAACATTCAGCCATTTCATTAATTTTCCAACTCCTTTATCAACTTATATTAATCATTCCCGTTGGGCGCAGATGAAAGCGTAGTTGTGGTGTGCCCGGAGAAAATCCTGAATTGGCGGCAATAGTACCATCTCACATACATTCCGGTCCAAGGAACGAACCACGGTTGCATAGGTGAGAAAATCGGACCTCATGTATTATATCTGACTTAATGTTATGGAAGTCCATCTCTTCCTTTAATATGTTATGGAAGTCCATCTCTTCCTTTAATATGTTATGGAAGTCCATCTCTTCCTTTAATATGTTATGGAAGTCCATCTCTTCCTTTAATATGTTATGGAAGTCCATCTCTTCCTTTAATATGTTATGGAAGTCCATCTCTTCCTTTAATATGTTATGGAAGTCCATCTCTTCCTTTAATATGTTATGGAAGTCCATCTCTTCCTTTAATATGTTATGGAAGTCCATCTCTTCCTTTAATATCTCATCTATTTTTTCCCATCCAACATATACAGAAGTCAGTATATCCAACAAATGTTTGTGGTGATAATAGATTGGCTTCTATTCTTGCCTATTTGTTTTTTATCACAACTCTGCTTCCCTCTCTTTCAGCATGTAGTCCCATTTCCTCGAGCACCGCCTGGTTATTGACAACACCCTGTAGTTTGAGGTCAGCAATGTAATGCTGGTTTTCAGCATTCTCCTCCGTCAGATTATGTATGGCAAATACTGACCACTGTGTTATATCTGACCTAATGTTATGGAAATCTATCGTACTGTGTTATATCTCGCCTAATGTCATGGAAATATATCTTACTGTGTTATATCTCATATACTGTCATGGAAATCTAACTTACTGTATTACAGGAGCTAACTTTATTACTCCCTACAAGTTACAGTTAATAACATTACAGGAGCTAACTTTATTACTCCCTACAAGTTACAGTTAATAACATTACAGGAGCTAACTTTATTACTCCCTACAAGTTACAGTTAATAACATTACAGGAGCTAACTTTATTACTCCCTACAAGTTACAGTTAATAACATTACAGGAGCTAACTTTATTACTCCCTACAAGTTACAGTTAATAACATTACAGGAGCTACCTTTATTTCTGCAACAAGCAACACATAATATACATTAATACACAGTAAAGGATAAGAATGAAAGACCAAGTATTTTATAACATTACGCAAGTTAACTTTATTTCTGCCTACAAGTTACAGCTAGATCAAACACATTCATACAAAAATATTTACATTACACTCGCCATGTTGAACCCTGTCTACTGCCTTTACATCACCCACCCTCACCCAGAGACTTTGCAGATTGGTTAAACGTGTTGTGTCACTATACTATACCATTGTCAATAATATCATGCAGTGTATTAGTAATGTCACTGTTCTATTAATTAAAATGAAACAACGTAAATACAGGCTTAATGAAAATGGTGTACCATTTTATGATCATTACAGTCTTCAAATCTTCAGAAAATGTAAATATAAAGAAACAAAATTAACCTGTTTTTCATATATTGGGGAATACAATAGATTTGTTCTGTTTAAAGTGTATGTGGGAGGTATTTGGCCCTCACACACATGTTAAAACATCAGACCTGTATTGTAATCCTCAATAACCACATGTTGCTTTTATTCCTTTATAACAGACAAAAACTGCATTATGAGGAATTTTGCTATATTAGATACTGACGTATAAATTTATGATGTCATATCATTGTGAGGTCATATCATTGTGAGGTCATATCACTGGTTCTATAATAAACTTGGCATATGGTACTCTGTACTCACTAAAACTGTGTTTAATCCAAAGGTATGATAAATAGAATATTAGGTTATTGTGCGATAAATTTAAATCTTCTTAAACCATGTATATTTTCTGCAATAATTTTGGCGGTTTTTATACATATTTTGGTCACTATAGAATCAAAATAATATTTTTATTTACGATATTTATATTCAACTAAAACATGGTTTAACGACCCAGGCGCTGGCATGAACCACTTAGGCCTACGCACAGGAGGCCTATGCACAGGCACAAGACACAAATATTTTGCTGTATGGTCATAATTATAGTAAGTAATGTTTACTGAAGGCAACCAACATGCATGCAGAAACATCAACCAGATCACTGATATGCCCTTGTGGTCCCGACCGGAAGACCTTATTCTATCAAAATGCACATTGTTTCATCGTGAACAGCATGAAATGTAATGTTGTCATTTTCGTCGATGTTTCTGCATGCATGTTTCATTTCCGTTGGTTGCCTTCAGTAAACATTACTTACTATATGATCATAGGGCAAAAAATTGTGTCTTGTGCCTGTAGGCCTACGTGTTTTTTGCGTCAGAACTCTGAACTTAACTATACTCCACTAATACAGGGCACTATACAGGTTATGCATACTTACTATACAGATATTATGTGGAGGGGCACTATATAGGTTATGCATACTTACTATACAGATATTATGTGGAGGGGCACTATATAGGTTATGCATACTTATTATATGGAGGGGCACTATATAGGTTATGCATTACTATACAGATGGAGGGGCACTATACAGGTTATGCATTACTATACATATA
Organism: Archivesica marissinica; assembly: GCA_014843695.1. Lineage (NCBI taxonomy): Eukaryota > Metazoa > Mollusca > Bivalvia > Venerida > Vesicomyidae > Archivesica > Archivesica marissinica. The sequence goes on along the minus strand of JABXNX010000020.1, from coordinate 436,855 downwards.
TTATATGGAGGGGCACTATATAGGTTATGCATTACTATACATATATTATATGGAGGGGCACTATATAGGTATGCATACTATACAGATATTATATGGGGGGCACTATATAGGTTATGCATTACTATACAGATATTATATGGAGGGGCACTATACAGGTTATGCATTACATACATATATTATATGGAGGGGCACTATACAGGTTATGCATACTATACAGATATATATGGAGGGGCACTATATAGGTTATGCATACCTACTATATGGATATTATATGGAGGGGCACTATATAGGTTATGCATTACTATACAGATATTATATGGAGGGGCACTATACAGGTTATGCATTACTATACAGATATTATATGGAGGGGCACTATATAGGTTATGCATTACTATACAGATATTATATGGAGGGGCACTATATAGGTTATGCATTACTATACAGATATTATATGGAGGGGCACTATATAGGTTATGCATTACTATACAGATATTATATGGAGGGGCACTATATAGGTTATGCATTACTATACAGATATTATATGGAGGGGCACTATATAGGTTATGCATTACTATACAGATATTATATGGAGGGGCACTATATAGGTTATGCATTACTATACAGATATTATATGGAGGGGCACTATATAGGTTATGCATTACTATACAGATATTATATGGAGGGGCACTATATAGGTTATGCATTACTATACAGATATTATATGGAGGGGCACTATACAGGTTATGCATTACTATACATATATTATATGGAGGGGCACTATACAGGTTATGCATTACTATACAGATATTATATGGAGGGGCACTATATAGGTTATGCATCTACTATATGATATTATATGGAGGGGCACTATACAGGTTAGCATTACTATACATATGGAGGGGCACTATATAGGTTATGCATTACTATACATATATTATATGGAGGGGCACTATATAGGTTATGCATTACTATACAGATATTATATGGAGGGGCACTATATAGGTTATGCATTACTATACATATATTATATGGAGGGGCACTATACAGGTTATGCATTACTATACAGATATTATATGGAGGGGCACTATACAGGTTATGCATTACTATACAGATATTATATGGAGGGGCACTATATAGGTTATGCATACCTATTATATGGAGGGGCACTATATAGGTTATGCATTACTATACATATATTATATGGAGGGGCACTATATAGGTTATGCATTACTATACAGATATTATATGGAGGGGCACTATATAGGTTATGCATTACTATACAGATATTATATGGAGGGGCACTATATAGGTTATGCATTACTATACATATATTATATGGAGGGGCACTATATAGGTTATGCATTACTATACAGATATTATATGGAGGGGCACTATATAGGTTATGCATACCTACTATACACTACAATTGGTTGTTCTACAAGAGGTTGCTCACCCTACAATTGGTTGCTCACACTACAATTGGTTGTTCTACAAGTGGATGCTCACACTACAATTGGTTGCTCTACAAGTGGTTGCTCACTCATCAATTGGCTACTCTACAAGTGGTTGCTCACACTACAATTGGTTGTTCTACAAGTGGTTGCTCACACTACAATTGGTTGTTCTACAGGTGGTTGCTCACACTACAATTGGCTACTCTACAAGTGGTTGCTCACACTACAATTGGCTACTCTACAATTGGTTGCTCACACTACAATTGGTTGTTCTACAAGTGGATGCTCACACTACAATTGGTTTCTCTACAAGTGGTTGCTCACACTACAATTGGATGTTCTACAAGTGGTTGCTCACACTACAATTGGTTGCTCACACTACAATTGGTTGTTCTACAAGTGGTTGCTCACACTACAATTGGTTGTTCTACAAGTGGTTGCTCACACTACAATTGGTTGCTCTACAAGTGGTTGCTCACACTACAAGTGGTTGTTCTACAATTAGTTGCTCACACTACAATTGGTTGTTCTACAAGTGGTTGCTCACACTACAATTGGTTGCTCACACTACAATTGGTTGTTCTACAATTAGTTGCTCACACTACAATTGGTTGCTCTACAAGTGGTTGCTCACACTACAATTGGTTGCTCTACAAGTGGTTGCTCACACTACAATTGGTTGCTCACACTACAATTGGTTGTTCTACAAGTGGTTGCTCACACTACAATTGGTTGTTCTACAAGTGGTTGCTCACACTACAAGTGGTTGTTCTACAATTGGTTGCTCACACTACAAGTGGTTGTTCTACAATTGGTTGCTCACACTACAATTGGTTGTTCTACAATTAGTTGCTCACACTACAATTGGTTGTTCTATAATTGGTTGCTCACACTACAAGTGGTTGTTCTACAATTAGTTGCTCACACTACAATTGGTTGTTCTATAATTGGTTGCTCACACTACAATTGGTTGTTCTACAATTAGTTGCTCACACTACAATTGGTTGTTCTACAATTGGTTGCTCACACTACAATTGGTTGCTCTACAAGTGGTTGCTCACACTACAAGTGGTTGTTCTACAATTGGTTGCTCACACTACAATTGGTTGCTCTACAATTGGTTGCTCACACTACAATTGGTTGTTCTACAAGTGGTTGCTCACACTACAATTGGTTGTTCTACAAGTGATTGCTCACACTACAAGTGGTTGCTCACACTACAATTGGTTGTTCTACAAGTGGTTGCTCACACTACAAGTGGTTGCTCACACTACAATTGGTTGTTCTACAATTGGTTGCTCTACAAGTGGTTGCTCACACTACAAGTGGTTGTTCTACAAGTGGTTGCTCACACTACAATTGGTTGCTCACACTACAATTGGTTGCTCACACTACAATTGGTTGCTCACACTACAAGTGGTTGCTCACACTACAATTGGTTGCTCACACTACAAGTGGTTGCTCACACTACAATTGGTTGCTCACACTACCATTGGTTGTTCTACAAGTGGTTGCTCACACTACAATTGGTTGTTCTACAATTGGTTGCTCACACTACAAGTGGTTGCTCACACTACAAGTGGTTGCTCACACTACAATTGGTTGTTCTACAAGTGGTTGCTCACACTACAATTGGTTGTTCTACAAGTGGTTGCTCACACTACAATTGGTTGTTCTACAAGTGGTTGCTCACACTACAATTGGTTGTTCTACAATTAGTTGCTCACACTACAATTGGTTGCTCTACAAGTGGTTGCTCACACTACAATTGGTTGCTCTACAAGTGGTTGCTCACACTACAATTGGTTGTTCTACAAGTGGTTGTTCTACAATTGGTTGCTCACACTACAATTGGTTGCTCTACAATTGGTTGCTCACACTACAATTGGTTGTTCTACAAGTGGTTGTGGTTGTTCTACAATTGGTTGCTCACACTACAATTGGTTGCTCTACAAGTGGTTGCTCACACTACAAGTGGTTGTTCTACAAGTGGTTGCTCACACTACAATTGGTTGCTCTACAAGTGGTTGCTCACACTACAAGTGGTTGTTCTACAAGTGGTTGCTCACACTACAATTGGTTGCTCTACAAGTGGTTGCTCACACTACAATTGGTTGTTCTACAAGTGGTTGCTCACACTACAATTGGTTGCTCTACAAGTGGTTGCTCACACTACAATTGGTTGTTCTACAATTAGTTGCTCACACTACAATTGGTTGTTCTACAAGTGGTTGCTCACACTACAATTGGTTGCTCTACAAGTGGTTGCTCACACTACAAGTGGTTGTTCTACAAGTGGTTGCTCACACTACAATTGGTTGCTCTACAAGTGGTTGCTCACACTACAAGTGGTTGTTCTACAAGTGGTTGCTCACACTACAATTGGTTGCTCTACAAGTGGTTGCTCACACTACAATTGGTTGTTCTACAAGTGGTTGCTCACACTACAATTGGTTGCTCTACAAGTGGTTGCTCACACTACAATTGGTTGTTCTACAATTAGTTGCTCACACTACAATTGGTTGTTCTACAAGTGGTTGCTCACACTACAATTGGTTGTTCTACAATTGGTTGCTCACACTACAATTGGTTGCTCTACAAGTGGTTGCTCACACTACAATTGGTTGTTCTACAATTAGTTGCTCACACTACAATTGGTTGTTCTACAAGTGGTTGCTCACACTACAATTGGTTGCTCTACAAGTGGTTGCTCACACTACAATTGGTTGTTCTACAATTAGTTGCTCACACTACAATTGGTTGTTCTACAAGTGGTTGCTCACACTACAATTGGTTGCTCTACAAGTGGTTGCTCACACTACAATTGGTTGTTCTACAATTAGTTGCTCACACTACAATTGGTTGCTCACACTACAATTGGTTGTTCTACAAGTGGTTGCTCACACTACAATTGGTTGTTCTACAATTGGTTGCTCACACTACAATTGGTTGCTCTACAAGTGGTTGCTCACACTACAATGGGTTGTTCTACAATTAGTTGCTCACACTACAATTGGTTGTTCTACAATTAGTTGCTCACACTACAATTGGTTGTTCTACAAGTGGTTGCTCACACTACAATTGGTTGTTCTACAATTAGTTGCTCACACTACAATTGGTTGTTCTACAGGTGGTTGCTCACACTACAATTGGTTGCTCACACTACAATTGGTTGTTCTACAAGTGGTTGCTCACACTACAATTGGTTGTTCTACAAGTGGTTGCTCACACTACAATTGGTTGTTCTACAATTAGTTGCTCACACTACAATTGGTTGCTCACACTACAATTGGTTGTTCTACAAGTGGTTGCTCACACTACAATTGGTTGTTCTACAATTGGTTGCTCACACTACAATTGGTTGCTCTACAAGTGGTTGCTCACACTACAATTGGTTGTTCTACAATTAGTTGCTCACACTACAATTGGTTGTTCTACAAGTGGTTGCTCACACTACAATTGGTTGCTCTACAAGTGGTTGCTCACACTACAATTGGTTGTTCTACAATTAGTTGCTCACACTACAATTGGTTGCTCACACTACAATTGGTTGTTCTACAAGTGGTTGCTCACACTACAATTGGTTGTTCTACAATTGGTTGCTCACACTACAATTGGTTGCTCTACAAGTGGTTGCTCACACTACAATTGGTTGTTCTACAATTAGTTGCTCACACTACAATTGGTTGTTCTACAAGTGGATGCTCACACTACAATTGGTTGCTCTACAAGTGGTTGCTCACTCATCAATTGGCTACTCTACAAGTGGTTGCTCACTCTACAATTTGTTGCTCTACAATTGGTTGTTCTACAAGTGGTTGCTCACACTACAATTGGTTGTTCTACAAGTGGTTGCTCACACTACAATTGGTTGTTCTACAAGTGGTTGCTCACACTACAAGTGGTTGCTCACACTACAATTGGTTGCTCACACTACAATTGGTTGCTCTACAAGTGGTTGCTCACACTACAATTGGTTGTTCTACAAGTGGATGCTCACACTACAATTGGTTGTTCTACAAGTGGTTGCTCACACTACAATTGGTTGTTCTACAATTGGTGGCTCACTCTACAATTGGTTGCTCACACTACAATTGGTTGCTCACACTACAATTGGTTGCTCACTCTACAATTGGTTGCTCACACTACAATTGGTTGCTCACTCTACAATTGGTTGCTCACACTACAATTGGTTGCTCACACTACAAGTGGTTGCTCACACTACAATTGGTTGCTCACACTACAAGTGGTTGTTCTACAATTGGTTGCTCACACTACAATTGGTTGCTCACACTACAAGTGGTTGCTCACACTACAATTGGTTGCTCACTCTACAATTGGTTGCTCACACTACAATTGGTTGCTCACACTACAATTGGTTGTTCTACAAGTGGATGCTCACACTACAATTGGTTGCTCTACAAGTGGTTGCTCACACTACAATTGGTTGCTCACACTACAATTGGTTGTTCTACAAGTGGATGCTCACACTACAATTGGTTGTTCTATAATTGGTTGCTCACACTACAAGTGGTTGTTCTACAATTGGTTGCTCACACTACAATTGGTTGTTCTATAATTGGTTGCTCACACTACAATTGGTTGTTCTACAAGTGGTTGCTCACACTACAATTGGTTGTTCTACAATTGGTTGCTCACACTACAATTGGTTGCTCTACAAGTGGTTGCTCACACTACAAGTGGTTGTTCTACAATTGGTTGCTCACACTACAATTGGTTGTTCTACAATTGGTTGCTCACACTACAATTGGTTGCTCTACAAGTGGTTGCTCACACTACAATTGGTTGTTCTACAAGTGGTTGCTCACACTACAATTGGTTGCTCACACTACAATTGGTTGTTCTACAAGTGGTTGCTCACACTACAATTGGTTGTTCTACAAGTGGTTGCTCACACTACAATTGGTTGTTCTACAATTGGTTGCTCACACTACAATTGGTTGCTCTACAAGTGGTTGCTCACACTACAATTGGTTGTTCTACAAGTGGTTGCTCACACTACAATTGGTTGTTCTACAATTGGTTGCTCACACTACAATTGGTTGCTCTACAAGTGGTTGCTCACACTACAATTGGTTGCTCTACAAGTGGTTGCTCACACTACAATTGGTTGTTCTACAAGTGGTTGCTCACACTACAATTGGTTGCTCTACAAGTGGTTGCTCACACTACAATTGGTTGTACTACAAGTGGTTGCTCACACTACAAGTGGTTGCTCACACTACAATTGGTTGTTCTACAATTGGTTGCTCACACTACAATTGGTTGCTTTACAAGTGGTTGCTCACACTACAATTGACTACTCTACAATTGGTTGCTCACACTACAATTGGTTGCTCACACTACAATTGGTTGTTCTACAAGTGGTTGCTCACACTACAATTGGTTGTTCTACAAGTGGTTGCTCACACTACAATTGGTTGTTCTACAATTGGTTGCTCACACTACAATTGGTTGTTCTACAAGTGGTTGCTCACACTACAATTGGTTGTTCTACAAGTGGTTGCTCACACTACAATTGGTTGTTCTACAATTGGTTGCTCACACTACAATTGGTTGTTCTACAATTGGTTGCTCACACTACAATTGGTTGTTCTACAAGTGGTTGCTCACACTACAATTGGTTGTTCTACAAGTGGTTGCTCACACTACAATTGGTTGCTCTACAAGTGGTTGCTCACACTACAAGTGGTTGCTCACACTACACTTGGTTGCTCTACAAGTGGTTGCTCACACTACAATTGGTTGTTCTACAAGTGGTTGCTCACACTACAATTGGTTGCTCTACAAGTGGTTGCTCACACTACAATTGGTTGTTCTACAAGTGGTTGCTCACACTACAAGTGGTTGTTCTACAGGTGGTTGCTCACACTACAATTGGTTGTTCTACAATTGGTTGCTCTACAATTGGTTGCTCTACAAGTGGTTGCTCACACTACAATTGGTTGCTCTACAAGTGGTTGCTCACACTACAATTGGTTGTTCTACAAGTGGTTGCTCTACATTTTGCAAGGATACAAGGATTTTTGCCATCTATATGTGTCTGCTCCAGTATAAGTGGAAGGCCGCCTAGCTTGCGAATCTGAAATATCGATACCAAGACTGCACTGGCAAGCGTACATGTATATATCTGAAATATCGATATCAAGGCAGCGCTCATGTATATATCTGAAATATCAATAGCAAGGCAGCGTACATGTATATATCTGAAATATTGATACCAAGGCAATGAGTGTACATGTATATATCTGAAATATCGATACCAAGTATGCACATGTATACAGTCCCACCTCCCCAAACGTCACCTCCAAAGAATGACACCCTCTTTCAGGGCGTTCACTAGACTTTGAAACTCAAGAGTCAATGACCCTTGAGGTCAAAATCTCAAGAGTCAAACAGGAATTTTCAAGAGTCAAGCTGGAATTTTCAAGAGTCAAATATATGCATGTTGGTACTTTACGTACATGTAATTTTTGTAGGTTCGTGCTACCACTGTTAGCGAAGGGATTTTTCTTTTTAGCATCTCTACACCAAGTACAATACAACAGAATCTGATCATCAGTTTGTTTCATTTCCAGCCACTCAAATTCATTAAGCCACTCGACCTGAATTTTCTTTTTACTTTAGACTTACGAGTGTCACAGTCTACTTTATGGCGTTTAGGTGTCCCAGGTTCACTAACACTATCACTCAGCTTACGTTTGCTGGGTGTGCCAATTCCGAAGTGACTAAGGCTTTTCTGAACCATATTTAAGATTTAATTTCTAAAACTGATACTCTTTAATTTTTTATCTCCGATCTGATTGAAAATATAACTAAGAATGATTTAGGAATATTCTCCAGAAAATGAAGGAATAATGTAGAAACAATGAAATGATTAATGGGTGGTGCACACAATGAATACCCCATAGAAATCTGTAACAAACAATAGCAAAAGTCATCATCAAACGATTCCAGTGTATAATTTCTATATCAGTGGCCCACTATAAGCTTCTCAAATAGCAGACAACTTATTATTGACAATACACGTGTTACAAAAACACCGTTTTATCTATGCCGATTGTACATTGACAATACACATGTCAACACCTACTTAAACTTCTCAGTTCTCATGATTAGCAGCACATATGATGGCAAACAACACAAACGGTAATTGGTTGTTTGCAAAACTTGCTAAAGGTGTTTATTGTGACAATCAATAATAATTGTCTTTTGATAAAAATTTTACCGGAAAAATACCGAGCCGTACAGGTATTAGAGAAACGTTATTAAAGATTTATTTCCCTTTGATACTAAAGTTTGGGTAAGCCGTTTTTCTCAACCACCCAACTGAATAATGACATCAACCACGCGTTTTGAACATAACCCTGGGCGGCGCATGTGATGAAGGCGCTTTATGTGTGGTTGATACTATATTCTGATCGGCTGGTTGAGATAAAGATTTTACTATATTCTGATCGGCTGGTTGAGATAAAGATTTTACGTAGAGTTTGCCTAGATCGTGTTCATAACGAAATGCAGCAGACTTTTGATGAAAATAACTGCGTTTTATATATGAACGATTACGGTCTTCGACCTCGTAGACAGACATATTTTGATAATTACTCCGCTGAGAAAATATTTGATGACGCATGGCCGATCAACTCCCCGGGTCAAGTTGACTCTCAGGGCATTTTCACCAAGAGTCAAAAAGCGTCTTTATCAATTTTCGTGCGTCAAAACCCGGGAGCTCGGGTCAAATGAACGCCCTGCTCTTTATAACGTCACTTTTATTCCCACCCGTTGTATTTTCATGTAATTTCACCTCTTATGAACGACACCTCCCAACAACACATGACAGTCAATTTCCCACCCAACGATGCAGAATACCTCCCAAGAACAGACAAATATTTTACTGAAAAAGAACGAACGTTAAGATCACTTAAGATGAAGAAAAAAGGAATTTTGCAAGTGCATTCCATATACGGTCATGCCTCGTCTGTCAACAGAGGTGACTGTCTATAAACGTTATATGTTTGTTTAATAATTATCTTATTAAAATGAATAAAGTATTTTTCATTTACCCAGGTTTAGCTTTTGTTTTGTAATGTTTTTATCATATACCGTAATAAGATAATTTAGCATCAGTTTTCAGACATGCCGTATCTGAAATTAAATCAAAACATACGATCCCAAAAATCAAATGATCGTTTCCGCGCACTCTTGTACTCGATCGGAACTGTGTCCGAGTACTCGAGTAATTTATCAGACTTTTTGACATTGTATATATCTGAAATATCGTACAAGGCAGTGCACATTTTATATATCTGAAATATCGTTACTAAGGCAGTGCACATTGTATATATCTGAAGTTTGAAATATCGTTACTAAGGCAGCGCACATTATATATATCTGAAATATCGTTACTAAGGCAGTGTACATGTATATATCTGAAGTCTGAAATATCGATACCAAGGCAGTGTACATTATATATATCTGAAATATCGTTACCAAGGCAGTGTACATTGTATTGCGCATTTTTTTGGGGCTGTAATTTTGTCATGCATGGGTGGATTTTCAAATAACTACGCAAATATGTTCGCCACATCAAGTTCATGTGTGGCGTCCAAGACACTCATCCTACCTCAAAGTCTGAGGTTACACTTTCAGGTTAAATGTAAAATATTGTTACTTTGGCACAAATGTTCACCCTGATGAGCTGATTTAATATTATCTCCCGTACTCCCTCCAGACATTTTTTAAAATCTTATTTGCTGCAATCCTGTAGGGATTTTTATTAGGCAGCTACATTTATGCAAGTCATTTGTTACCCCAGAACGTCTCCCTCCTACCGAGTCCTCATCCAAATACCACTGCCTTAGAGTGTGTCTCCCTCCTACCGAGTCCTCATCCAAATACCACTGCCTTAGAGTGTGTCTCCCTCCTACCGAGTCCTCATCCAAATACCACTGCCTTAGAGTGTGTCTCCCTCCTACCGAGTCCTCATCCAAATACCACTGCCTTAGAGTGTATCTCCCTCCTACCGAGTCCTCATCCAAATACCACTGCCTTAGAGTGTTCTCCCTCCTACCGAGTCCTCATCCAAATACCACTGCCTTAGAGTGTTGTCTCCCTCCTACCGAGTCCTCATCCAAATACCACTGCCTTAGAGTGTATCATCAGATTATTGTGTGGATTGGAGAGGAGTCGCATGAATGCGGTGGATTGGGGATGAAAACTGGAGGACACATATGAGCGAGGAGACAGCTGCCCCAAAGAGGCTTCTGCAGATTGTCAACTGTAATTGCATCACTGCATGTCGAGCAACAAGGTGTAGTTGTAGAGGATATGGTCTACCATGTATGTCCGCTTGTGAACCATGCCAAGTCAAAAATGAGAATGTGAGAATCCACATTATCAACCTTTACAGGAGGAAGAATGTGACAATGACTATCTGTAAATATGGTGGTATCAAATGTATTTTCAGAAATAAGTACACCACTTTGTAAGTGTAATCACCTCAGTATAATTTAAATATGCTAAGTAAGCTAACTGGATTCTAGATCCCCAACACATTGAGTTAGGTAACACAATTACTTATAGTATATACTAATAGTTTGGCGGCCATACTAGTCCAACATCTTTTTCACAATTATGTAATCACTTCACTATAATTTAAATATGCTAATTGGATTACTAGACTCCCAAAACATGTGGTTATATGTTATGTTATATTTCGGGTTTTACGCCTGCATCAGCACCATTTTGGGCTATATCGCCGGCGGGCAGTTTACCTAACAACACCTTTCTTGGGCAGGCTCCAACGGTTAACCAGTACTTGGGTGCACCAACCTCCGTAAGAAACTGCCAACTTTTTCATATAAATGAGACACGGTCTGAGCGGGGCTCGAACCCGTGACCATCAGTGACGATAGGTTACAGTGGTATACAAGTCAGCGACCGTAACCACTCGACCACGGAGGCGGACGTTAGACACCAAAATTACCCATCTTGGATAATTAATGAATGAGTAATGGGCATTTTAATAGTATTGGTGGCCATATTCGCCGCCATCTTGAATTTCACAATTATGTAATCACTTCACTATAATTTAAATATGCTAATTGGATTCATAGATCCCCAAAACATGGGGTTAGACACCACATTTACTCATCTAGGATAAATAATGAAGACGCAATTGTGATTTTAAGGATTTGGCAGCCATCTTGGACGCCATCTTGAAAATTATACCTTTTTAGTGGTCAGATTTTGGTAGACTTTTATTATATTATTAAGCACACCTGATACTATAGAAAACTGTTGAGAAACCTTTTGTAGCAATTTTTTTTGGGTCAAACTCTATTTGCAGCTGCCTATTTGTATTGTTATACAAGAAAGTGGTGTCTTGTTGCAATTGGTTCACTTTGGTCATGAATTGTGTGGTCATCCTCGATTATACACTGGTTACAGTCGCACGTCTATTCTAAGTATAATAGCATTGAGTAAAGGGAGAATGGTGTCTATATAAAGAGAGAATAATGCATAACATCTCCATACAATTTTGCACAAAGTTAGTTTTATTTTCTAAGTAGTTAAATTGGAAGTTTTACTAATGCCACATGGTCATTACTGGATATTGCTGAAGTACTACTAACACATGATGCCATTGTAAATTAAATTGATCAACCACGTCGAAATGTTGACAAAAATGGGGGTACGGGTTGTGGCGACAACTTAGTTATGTGTAACTAGTGTTGCCATCTTTGTTGAAATGTGAAAGTCCCGGAGTTTGTATCCAGCTGTAGCTGTTGTGATTGTGCCCTTAAATTCTACATTGCCTCTCCCTCATGGCGAAGGTTCCATCAGGAATGAGGTCTCGAGTGCGATATAACTAATGTTGTAAGAACTTGTTTCGCAATCGAGCTAAATTAAATTTGCATGAATTACATGTTTTTCTCCAAATAAATGATAGGGGCAGCGTCAGAAAGAATTGTGATCAGAATGTAGCGATTATTTTATATAGGAACTGATTTTACCTCGATCAACACAGAATGTTACAATAAAAATGCTCAAGAAAATTTTACTTTACTTTACTAGAAACCTACACAAACATTAATATTCACCCAACGTCAAGGACTTCACTCTAGCATAAACTCATGTCGAGACCTTCAGTCTAGTATAAACCCACATTGAGAACATCATTCTAGTATAAACCCATGTTGAGATCTTCATTCTAGCATAAACCCACATTGAGAACATCATTCTAGTATAAACCCATGTTGATAACATCATTCTAGTATAAACCCATGTTGATAACTTCATTCTAGTATAAACCCATGTTGATGACTTCATTCTAGCATAAACCCACATTGAGAACTTCATTCTAGTATAAAACTGAAGGTAAAATTATTTAATTACCTCAGTAATTAAAGTCAACATCAGTTTAAAATATGCATGCTCCACATGTCAAGCCTGTGATAGCAGCCAGTCGAGGAATCACAGGTCGTTGCTAATCACAGCTGCTTAATACACATCAAATATTATAGTAAAATACCAGCTTTGGAATCTTCAAGCTGGCTGTTTAATACAGGTTAGTTGCTTAATAGAGGTAACTGCTACACAGGTTTGTCTGTAGAGGCTTAAATATACATACCAAATCCTGGTTCTGTTTATGTTTGTAGGCCATATTACCGAGCAGCCTGATTAAGTCTCGCTTTAACCCAAACACAGGATCATCCGGATTTACCTCCCTCATATTCGACAATTTATCCACATTAGTAAATAAGTTGTTTCCCTGTTTGCCAATGTCCTCTATGCATTGTAATAAAGCTGCAAAACATTACAATCATCCAGTATATATCATGCTACAAGCTGGGTTGAATATGTCCCCGGTTTCCAGGCTGGAAACAAAACTAAACTCAAAGGGATAGAAACTAACAAATGTTCAATAGAAATGCTGTTCAAAAACACTTACATTTATGGTTGGCTGTAGGTGCACCCCACCCATAAAACAAAAGGTGATCGTTTGTTGTTTGATTTGTTTTGGGGGTTTAACAGCTTAGGTCATACGGTGACTCTCCAGCTGTTATTGGTGTAGAAAGATCCCGGGTGCCCTACAAACAGTATTTCAGGCATGGAATGGCACCTGGGTAGAACCGCTGGCTATCCACAAGCTTCCCCACATCAAAGAATTTGTCACCATTAGTGGACTTTGAACTTACAGCGGTGAGAGGCAATTGATTTGAAGTCAACGATCTTAACCACTTGGCCACAACTAAGATATTGGATAAGAGAATGAAACATTAGGCAGGACAATATAGTCTTCCTTATCAATTTGTGTTGGGTGAATGATTGGATGGTTGGCAAAACAATGTGTATCATATTGCTAACATAAAGTCAATCAGCACATATACATGCAAAGTACAGACAGTCTATTATATTGACGAGACAGTAACCTAATAGTCCATTAATCCTGAAGAAGTTTAATGAAGATGTACATAGTACTGATGGTAGTGAGACAACATTACTGATGGTAGTGAGACAACATTATTGAATATTCATCACCAGGTGTAACATAGCGACTGATGCTAATGAGGCAACAATATTCATCACGAGGTGTAACATAGTACTGATGCTAATGAGGCAACATTATTCAATATTCATCACCAGGTGTAACCTAGTACTGATGGTAGTGAGACAACATTATTGAATATTCATCACCAGGTGTAACCTAGTACTGATGCCAATGAGGCAACACTATTCAATATTCATCACCAGGTGTAACCTAGTACTGATGGTAGTGAGACAACATTATTCAATATTCATCACCAGGTGTAACCTAGTACTGATGCTAATGAGGCAACATTATTCAATATTCATCACCAGGTGTAACCTAGTACTGATGCTAGTGAGACAACATTATTCAATATTCATCACCAGGTGTAACCTAGTACTGATGCTAATGAGGCAACATTATTCAATATTCATCACCAGGTGTAACCTAGTACTGATGCTAGTGAGACAACATTATTCAATATTCATCACCAGGTGTAACCTAGTACTGATGCTAATGAGACAACATTATTCAATATTCATCACCAGGTGTAACCTAGTACTGATGGTAGTGAGACAACATTATTCAATATTCATCACCAGGTGTAACCTAGTACTGATGCTAATGAGGCAACATTATTCAATATTCATCACCAGGTGTAACCTAGTACTGATGCTAGTGAGGCAACATTATTCAATATTCATCACCAGGTGTAACCTAGTACTGATGCTAATGAGGCAACATTATTCAATATTCATCACCAGGTGTAACCTAGTACTGATGCTAATGAGGCAACATTATTCAATATTCATCACCAGGTGTAACATAGTACTGATGCTAATGAGGCAACATTATTCATTATTCATCACGAGGTGTAACATAGTACTGATGCTAATGAGGCAACATTATTTATTATCACGAGGTGTAACTAGTACTGATGCTAATGAGGCAACATTATTCATTATTCATCACCAGGTGTAACCTAGTACTGATGCTAATGAGGCAACATTATTCAATATTCATCACCAGGTGTAACCTAGTACTGATGCTAGTGAGACAACATTATTCAATATTCATCACCAGGTGTAACCTAGTACTGATGCTAATGAGACAACATTTTATTCATCACAGGTTAACCTAGTACGATGGTAGTGAGACAACATTATTCAATATTCATCACCAGGTGTAACATAGTACTGATGGTAGTGAGACAACATTATTCATCACCAGGTGTAACCTAGTACTGATGCTAATGAGGCTTCAATATTCATCACAGGTGTAACCTAGTACTGATGCTAATGAGGCAACATTATTCAATATTCATCACGAGGTGTAACATAGTACTGATGCTAATGAGGCAACATTATTCAATATTCATCACCAGGTGTCACATAGTACTGATGCTAATGAGGCCACATTATTCATCACGAGTTGTAACATAGCGACTGATGCTAATGAGGCAACATTATTATCACGAGGTGTAACATAGTACTGATGCTAATGAGGCAACATTATTCATTTTCATCACGAGGTGTAACATAGTACTGATGCTAATGAGGCAACATTATTCATTATTCATCACCAGGTGTAACATAGTACTGATGCTAATGAGGCAACATTATTCATCACGAGGTGTAACCTAGTACTGATGCTAATGAGACAACACTATTCATCACCAGGTGTAACATTAATGTAAAGGTGGAGTGTATTGTTTAATTGTTTCACCCCGTAATCGAGAGCTTGCAAATTCAAACCCCACCAACATCATGGTGCCAATGTCCTAAGGCAAGACACTTAAGATCCATATTGCCTCTTCTCTCTCCACTCCGAATGAGGTGTCGAGATCGATTGAACTAATGTTGTAAGAACTTGTTTTGTATAAACTAAACAAATATCTGCAATATGTGCTAATTGATTGTATGCATACATTTGTGTGGTTACCAAGGTTTGTGTGTGCAGGGGACATGCAAAAGAACGAGGGATGCTTGTGGTATTGAGGTAACTTCTGTATCTTGCAATCTCCTCTAAACAATAAAATTACTATAATACTTCTGGATCAAGTTAGTTCAATGATTATACATGCTTAATAATAACCATACATACAAACTGCAGTGTACACGAGTTGTTCATTATGTTGCAGAGAACCATACAAGCTGTGGTGGGAACTGGCAATACACAGACACTCAAGTTCTTTCACAGAGCACATAATCTGAAATAAAACGAAATTCGCTGAATTGCAGAAAGATTATTGCTCAGTTAGGAGGAATATTTGGAAGTTGGATTGCTCCACGAGGGATTTGAACAACCACTGCATGCTGTATTGTTTCAATGTTTCACAACCACTGTAACAATGTTGTATTGTTTCAATGTTTCACAACCACTGTATGTTGTATTGTTTAAATGTTTCATAACCACTGTATGTTGTATTGTTTAAATGTTTCATAACCACTGTATGTTGTATTGTTTAAATGTTCATAACCACTGTATGTTGTATTGTTTAAATGTTTCATAACCACTGTATGTTGTATTGTTTAAATGTTTCACAACCACTGTATGTTGTATTGTTTAAATGTTTCACTGTATGTTATGCTTTTGCTAAAATGTTCAATACACTGTACATATATTGTATACTGAGTCAAAAAAGAAACAATACCAAACTAAAAATGACGTAAAACAGATAAAACCATAGAAAGGTTTAATATATTATTACGTATCAGTACCGGGTATCTTATTGCAACGTCAGCCAACCATAAACACAGGTAAATAAACACCCGATAATCCTGGAACACCGAATTTCCGATTTGCACGTGCTCCTCAACAAAGACAACTTCCTACACATGTACAAATCGGAAAACCGGTTTATTGTACTGGTATTGCATTATCATCGAGGAAAAACACCTTACATACCCATTGTTATCTCTAACAAAATGCCTAGGCTAAACCACAGGGATTCGGCACGTTTGGGGGTACTAGTATATATATTTAAGTACAGGGATTCTACTCTGTGGGATGTCAGATTTCGCATCGATCAGTAAAATGGCCCTATCTGAAACAATTTTGTACAAAGCTGTCCAAATATAACGCCTATCCCGAGTCTTTATATTGTTCTTCAAATAAAACACAACTTTAAGCTGCATGCATGTATACTTTGCAAACAATTGCCACATACATTGGCCATAGCAGGTCACATTTCCATACTAGGACACGGGTTCTGTCAGCAACAAAAAAAAATCTTCGACGGGAGAGTTTTAACTGTGAATAACATTATCAATAAAATGTGTTTCCACTAACCTGTATGTTTATTCGGCAAAAATGTACGTCAAAAAGAGATTTCGTAGCATTTTCAATTTGTTTTGAAAAATTCAAAAGCAGCGCAATTCGCGTTGAAACGAGCGTTCTGATTGGATTATGATTGTTCTTCATGTATAAAAAATATAAAAAAGCATCTTGTTACATTCTAATACTCGGGATAGGCGTTATATTTGGACAGCTTTGTACAAAATTGTTTCAGATAGGGCCATTTTACTGATCGATGCGAAATCTGACATCCCACAGAGTAGAATCCCTGTACTTAAATATATATACTAGTACCCCCAAACGTGCCGAATCCCTGTGGGCTAAACCGCAATCAGAGAATGCATGCCATTGGCATGATTGACGGCGGTTTACGTCAGCGTGACGTCGCAAATCGACTCGGGGGTTACGCGGATCACGATAACACGTCTACTTATCGAACACATGGATCGGCGGGAATGGACGACGGAACGTGCTCGCTGGACTCGGTTACAGTGGAATTCGGTGATGTTTAGCGATGAATCGCGGTTCTGTTTGCATCAAGCGGATGGCAGAGAGCGGGTATATCGCAGACGCGGTGAACGTTACGCCGACGCATGTGTACGTCAGGTCGATCTGTTCGGGGGCGGAAGCGTTCTGGCGTGGGGCGGTATCACCTTCGGCAGTCGCACTGAACTATTAGTGGTGGACAGGAACCTAAACGCCCAGCGGTACTGTGATGAGATCCTTGCGCCAGTTGTTGTGCCGTTCTTTAACGCCAACAGAAACGTCACACTGTTCCAACAGGACAACGCCAGGTGTCATACTGCTCGGATTTCCACCACATTATTGGAGCAGAACAATATTGAAACCCTGCCGTGGCCTGCTTTGTCACCAGACTTGTCACCCATAGAACATTTGTGGGATACGTTAGACCGCCGCGTCAGACGACGTCAGCCGGTAACGTTAAACCAACTGAGGGATGTTTTGCGTCAGGAGTGGACAAATATTGACCAGCAAGAGATTCAGACACTCTTCCGTTCGATGCGACGGCGGTGCATTGCAGTGAGAGACGCAAATGGTGCCCATACTCGGTATTGACGTCTGTGTGAAAACTCCATTAGACCCCTGTCCGACGAATTACGTCATCACGCAGCAGACAGTTTCGGAGGCTCATTATGCTTTATGTGCTCCTCTTTCAAACATGTTGGACTATCATCTTATGAATTTTCAAAGAATTTTCTTAATAAATGTTGAAATTATAGACACATAAACACCAGGTATCGTTTCTTTTTTGACTCAGTATATATGAATAAGGCAACACCTCAAAAAGAGTTCAAGCATAGATATAGTCATTTTGAGTTGTTAGACCATATCTAAATAATATGAATTAGGCACAACTGACAGGGGCAGGCTCTGGCTGTTATTTATTTGTAGCCATTTTTTACCATTAGCAAATTCCGCTCGTGCCATTTTTCAGAGTTTTGATAGTATATTTATTATAATATATTTTAATATATCTTGCAATTGTACCTCTTCAATGCAAACTAGTATGGAGATAGATATTGGAATAAACTGGTATGGAGATAGATATTGGAATAAACTGGTATGGAGATAGATATTGGAATAAACTGGTATGGATATAGATATTGGAATAAACTGGTATGGAGATAGATATTGGAATAAACTGGTATGGAGATAAATATTGGAACAAACTGGTATGGATATAGATATTGGAATAAACTGGTATGGATATAGATATTGGAATAAACTGGTATGGAGATAGATATTGGAATAAACTGGTATGGAGATAGATATTGGAACAAACTGGTATGGATATAGATATTGGAATAAACTGGTATGGAGATAGATATTGGAATAAACTGGTATGGAGATAGATATTGGAATAAACTGGTATGGAGATAGATATTGGAATAAACTGGTATGGAGATAGATATTGGAATAAACTGGTATGGAGATAGATATTGGAATAAACTGGTATGGAGATAGATATTGGAATAAACTGGTATGGAGATAGATATTGGAATAAACTGGTATGGAGATAGATATTGGAATAAACTGGTATGGAGATAGATATTGGAATAAACTGGTATGGATATAGATATTGGAATAAACTGGTATGGAGATAGATATTGGAATAAACTGGTATGGAGATAGATATTGGAATAAACTGGTATGGAGATAGATATTGGAATAAACTGGTATGGAGATAGATATTGGAATAAACTGGTATGGAGATAGATATTGGAATAAACTGGTATGGAGATAGATATTGGAATAAACTGGTATGGAGATAGATATTGGAATAAACTGGTATGGAGATAGATATTGGAATAAACTGGTATGGAGATAGATATTGGAATAAACTGGTATGGAGATAGATATTGGAATAAACTGGTATGGAGATAGATATTGGAATAAACTGGTATGGAGATAGATATTGGAATAAACTGGTATGGATATAGATATTGGAATAAACTGGTATGGAGATAGATATTGGAATAAACTGGTATGGAGATAAATATTGGAATAAACTGGTATGGATATAGATATTGGAATAAACTGGTATGGATATAGATATTGGAATAAACTGGTATGGAGATAGATATTGGAATAAACTGGTATGGAAATAAATATTAGAATAAACTGGTATGGAGATAAATATTGGAATAAACTGGTATGGATATAGATATTGGAATAAACTGGTATGGAGAGATATTGGAATAAACTGGTATGGAGATAGATATTGGAATAAACTGGTATGGAGATAAATATTGGAACAAACTGGTATGGAGATATATATTGGAATAAACTGGTATGGAGATAGATATTGGAATAAACTGGTATGGAAATAGATATTGGAATAAACTGGTGTGGAGATAGATATTGGAATAAACTGGTATGGAGATAAATATTGGAATAAACTGGTATGGATATAGATATTGGAATAAACTGGTATGGAGATAGATATTGGAATAAACTGGTATGGAAATAAATATTAGAATAAACTGGTATGGAGATAGATATTGGAATAAACTGGTATGGAAATAAATATTAGAATAAACTGGTATGGAGATAGATATTGGAATAAACTGGTATGGAAATAAATATTAGAATAAACTGGTATGGAGATAGATATTGGAATAAACTGGTATGGAAATAAATATTAGAATAAACTGGTATGGAGATAGATATTGGAATAAACTGGTATGGAAATAAATATTAGAATAAACTGGTATGGAGATAGATATTGGAATAAACTGGTATGGAAATAAATATTAGAATAAACTGGTATGGAGATAGATATTGGAATAAACTGGTATGGAAATAAATATTAGAATAAACTGGTATGGAGATAGATATTGGAATAAACTGGTATGGAAATAAATATTGGAATAAACTGGTATGGAGAGAGATATTGGAACAAACCAGTATGGAGAGAGATATTGGAACAAACCAGTATGGAGAGAGATATTGGAACAAACCAGTATGGAGAGATATTGGAACAAACCAGTATGGAGAGAGATATTGGAACAAACCAGTATGGAGAGATATTGGAATAAACCAGTATGGAGATATTGGAACAAACCAGTATGGAGAGAGATATTGGAACAAACCAGTATGGAGAGAGATATTGGAACAAACCAGTATGGAGAGAGATATTGGAACAAACCAGTATGGAGAGAGATTTGGAACAAACCAGTATGGAGAGAGATATTGGAACAAACCAGTATGGAGAGAGATATTGGAACAAACCAGTATGGAGATATTGGAACAAACCAGTATGGAGAGAGATATTGGAACAAACCAGTATGGAGAGAGATATTGGAACAAACCAGTATGGAGAGATATTGGAACAAACCAGTATGGAGATATTGGAACAAACCAGTATGGAGAGATATTGGAACAAACCAGTATGGAGAGAGATATTGGAAAACCAGTATGGAGATATTGGAACAAACCAGTATGGAGAGAGATATTGGAACAAACCAGTATGGAGAGAGATATTGGAACAAACCAGTATGGAGAGATATTGGAACAAACCAGTATGGAGAGAGATATTGGAACAAACCAGTATGGAGAGATATTGGAACAAACCAGTATGGAGAGAGATATTGGAACAAACCAGTATGGAGAGAGATATTGGAACAAACCAGTATGGAGAGAGATATTGGAACAAACCAGTATGGAGAGAGATATTGGAACAAACCAGTATGGAGAGAGATATTAGTATCAGTATTTACCTGTGCATGATTGGAACTTTCTGCAGTCATTGAAGCTATGAGATGAGACTGTACCATGAAGTCAGCCGCTATATGGTGGATGTTGTTAACTGCAGGTAGGTTGGCAGTTTGTACATTATCATCTGTAGTATGCAGATTATCTTCTGGTATTCTCTTCAACGTATTCATAAATATTTCTAACAACAATATCCTATAACAAGAAAGTTTTATTCCCGTAGACTACGTGCCTATAAGTTGTTCTCCAATAGCCTACATGCCTAGTAGTGAAATAAGTAGTGAAATGATTACGGTTGCCAGATTTACATGATTAGGGTTGCCAGATTTACATGATTAGGGTTGCCAGGTTGGATAGTGGATAGTGTGGTGCATGTGTACATACAGTGGATAGTGTGGAGCTTGTGTACATACAGTGACGTGCCAGTCACAAGACATGAGACGAAAATTGTATGGCATGGTACGATTGTATGTAATGTTGTTCTGTATGGAATGTCATTGTGTATGGCATGGTATGATTGTATGTAATGTTGTTGTGTATGGCATGGTATGATTGTATGGAATGTTGTTGTGTATGGAATGGTTGTGCATGGTATGATTGTATGTAATGTTGTTGTGTATGGCATGGTATGATTGTATGGAATGTTGTTGTGTATGGCGGTATGATTGTATGTAATGTTGTTGTGTATGGCATGGTATGATTGTATGGAATGTTGTTGTGTATGGCATGGTATGATTGTATGTAATGTTGTTGTGTATGGCATGGTATGATTGTATGGAATGTTGTTGTGTATGGCATGGTATGATTGTATGTAATGTTGTTGTGTATGGCATGGTATGATTGTATGTAATGTTGTTGTGTATGGCATGGTATGATTGTATGGAATGTTGTTGTGTATGGCATGGTATGATTGTATGTAATGTTGTTGTGTATGGCATGGTATGATTGTATGTAATGTTGTTGTGTATGGAATGGTATGATTGTATGTAATGTTGTTGTGTATGGCATGGTATGATTGTATGTAATGTTGTTGTGTATGGCATGGTATGATTGTATGTAATGTTGTTTGTATGGAATGTTTGTGTATGGCATGGTATGATTGTATGGAATGTTGTTGTGTATGGCATGGTATGATTGTATGGAATGTTGTTGTGTATGGAATGTTGTTGTGTATGGCATGGTATGATTGTATGTAATGTTGTTGTGTATGGCATGGTATGATTGTATGGAATGTTGTTGTGTATGGCATGGTATGATTGTATGGAATGTTGTTGTGTATGGAATGTTGTTGTGTATGGCATGGTATGATTGTATGTAATGTTGTTGTGTATGGCATGGTATGATTGTATGGAATGTTGTTGTGTATGGCATGGTATGATTGTATGGAATGTTGTTGTGTATGGCATGGTATGATTGTATGGAATGTTGTTGTGTATGGAATGTTGTTGTGTATGGCATGGTATGATTGTATGTAATGTTGTTGTGTATGGCATGGTATGATTGTATGGAATGTTGTTGTATGGCATGGTATGATTGTATGGAATGTTGTTGTGTATGGCATGGTATGATTGTATGGAATGTTGTTGTGTATGGCATGGTATGATTGTATGTAATGTTGTTCTGTATGGAATGTTGTTGTGTATGGCATGGTATGATTGTATGGAATGTTGTGTATGGCATGGTATGATTGTATGGAATGTTGTTGTGTATGGCATGGTATGATTGTATGGAATGTTGTTGTGTATGGAATGTTGTTGTGTATGGCATAGTATGATTGTATGGAATGTTGTTGTGTATGGCATAGTATGATTGTATGAAATGTTGTGTATGATGGCATGGTATGATTGTATGGAATGTTGTTGTGTATGGAATGTTGTTGTGTATGGCATGGTATGATTGTATGGAATGTTGTTGTGTATGGAATGTTGTTGTGTATGGCATGGTATGATTGTATGTAATGTTGTTGTGTATGGCATGGTATGATTGTATGGAATGTTGTTGTGTATGGCATGTATGATTGTATGGAATGTTGTTGTGTATGGCATGGTATGATTGTATGGAATGTTGTTGTGTATGGCATGGTATGATTGTATGGAATGTTGTTGTGTATGGCATGGTATGATTGTATGTAATGTTGTTGTGTATGGAATGTTGTTGTGTATGGCATGGTATGATTGTATGTAATGTTGTTGTGTATGGAATGTTGTTGTGTATGGCATGGTACGATGGTATGGAATGTTGTTGTGTATGGCATAGTATGATTGTATGGAATGTTGCTGTGTATGGCATGGTATGATTGTATGTAATATTGCTGTGTATGGCATGGTATGATTGTATGGAATGTTGTTGTGTATGGAATGTTGTTGTGTATGGCATGGTATGATTGTATGAAATGTTGTTGTGTATGGCATGGTATGATTGTATGGAATGTCATTGTGTATGGCATGGTATGATTGTATGGAATGTTGCTGTGTATGGCATAGTATGATTGTATGGAATGTTGTTGTGTATGGCATGGTATGATTGTATGGAATGTCGTTGTGTATGGCATGGTATGATTGTATGGAATGTTGTTGTGTATGGCATGGTATGATTGTATGTAATGTTGTTGTGTATGGCATAGTATGATTGTATGGAATGTTGTTGTGTATGGCATGGTATGATTGTATGTAATGTTGTTGTGTATGGAATGTTGTTGTGTATGGCATGGTATGATTGTATGTAATGTTGTTGTGTATGGAATGTTGTTGTGTATGGCATGGTATGATTGTATGTAATGTTGTTGTGTATGGAATGTTGTTGTGTATGGCATGGTAGGATTGTATGTAATGTTGTTGTGTATGGAATGTTGTTGTGTATGGCATGGTACGATGGTATGGAATGTCGTTGTGTATGGCATAGTATGATTGTATGGAATGTTGCTGTGTATGGCATGGTATGATTGTATGTAATATTGCTGTGTATGGCATGGTATGATTGTATGGAATGTTGTTGTGTATGGAATGTTGTTGTGTATGGCATGGTATGATTGTATGAAATGTTGTTGTGTATGGCATGGTATGATTGTATGGAATGTCATTGTGTATGGCATGGTATGATTGTATGGAATGTTGCTGTGTATGGCATAGTATGATTGTATGGAATGTTGTTGTGTATGGCATGGTATGATTGTATGGAATGTTGTTGTGTATGGAATGTTGTTGTGTATGGAATGTTGTTCTGTATGGAATGTCATTGTATATGGCATGGTATGATTGTATGTAATGTTGTTCTGTATGTAATGTTGTTGTGTATGGAATGTCGTTGTGTATGGCATGGTATGATTGTATGGAATGTTGTTGTGTATGGCATGGTATGATTGTATGTAATGTTGTTGTGTATGGCATGGTATGATTGTATGGAATGTCGTTGTGTATGGATGGCATGGTATGATTGTATGGAATGTCGTTGTGTATGAAATGGTATGATTGTATGGAATGTTGTTGTGTATGGATGGCATGGTATGATTGTATGGAATGTCGTTGTGTATGGCATGGTATGATTGTATGGAATGTTGTTGTGTATGGCATGGTATGATTGTATGGAATGTTGTTCTGTATGGAATGTTGTTGTGTATGGCATGGTATGATTGTATGTAATGTTGTTGTGTATGGCATGGTATGATTGTATGTAATGTTGTTCTGTATGGAATGTTGTTGTGTATGGCATGGTATGATTGTATGTAATGTTGTTGTGTATGGCATGGTATGATTGTATGGAATATCGTTGTGTATGAAATGGTATGATTGTATGTAATGTTGTTGTGTATGGCATGGTATGATTGTATGGAATGTTGTTGTGTATGGCATGGTATGATTGTATGTAATGTTGCTGTGTATGGCATGGTATGATTGTATGGAATGTTGTTGTGTATGGCATGGTATGATTGTATGGAATGTCGTTGTGTATGGAATGTCGTTGTGTATGGAATGTCGTTGTGTATGGAATGTCGTTGTGTATGGAATGTTGTTGTGTATGGCATGCTATGATTGTATGGAATGTCGTTGTGTATGGCATGGTATGATTGTATGGAATGTTGTTCTGTATGGCATGGTATGATTGTATGTAATGTTGTTGTGTATGGCATGGTATGATTGTATGGAATTTGTTGTGTATGGCATGGTATGATTGTATGGAATGTTGTTGTGTATGGCATGGTATGATTGTATGGAATGTCGTTGTGTATGGAATGTCGTTGTGTGGAATGTCGGTGTGTATGGAATGTCGTTGTGTATGGAATGTTGTTGTGTATGGCATGGTATGATTGTATGTAATGTTGTTCTGTATGGAATGTTGTTGTGTATGGCATGGTATGATTGTATGTAATGTTGTTGTGTATGGCATGGTATGATTGTATGGAATGTTGTTGTGTATGGCATGGTATGATTGTATGTAATGTTGTTGTGTATGGCATGGTATGATTGTATGGAATGTTGTTGTGTATGGCATGGTATGATTGTATGTAATGTTGTTGTGTATGGCATGGTATGATTGTATGTAATGTTGTTGTGTATGGCATGGTATGATTGTATGTAATGTTGTTGTGTATGGCATGGTATGATTGTATGTAATGTTGTTGTGTATGGCATGGTATGATTGTATGGAATGTTGTTGTGTATGGCATGGTATGATTGTATGGAATGTTGTTGTGTATGGCATGGTACGATTGTATGGAATGTCGTTATGTCTGGCATGGTACGATTGTATGGAATGTTGTTGTGTATGGAATGTCGTTGTGTCTGGCATGGTACAATAGCATGGAACGTCGTTGTGTATGGCATGGAACGATTGAATGGAACGTCGTTGTGTCTGGCATGGTACGATTGAATGGCACGTCATTGTGTATGGCATGGTACAATAGCATGGAACGTTGATGTGTCTGGCATGGTACGATTGAATGGCACGTCATTGTGTCTGGCATGGTATGATTGAATGGCACGTCATTGTGTATGGCATGGTACGATTGAATGGCACGTCGTTGTGTCTGGTATGGTACAATTGAATGGCACGTCATTGTGTCTGGCATGGTACGATTGAATGGCACGTCGTTGTGTCTGGCATGGTACGATTGAATGGCACATCATTGTGTCTGGCATGGTACGATTGAATGGCATGTCATTGTGTCTGGCATGGTACGATTGAATGGCACGTCATTGTGTCTGGCATGGTACATTGAATGGCACGTCATTTGTGTCTGGCATGGTACGATTGAATGGCACGTCATTGTGTATGGCATGGTACGATTGAATGGCACGTCATTGTGTCTGGCATGGTACGATTGAATGGCACGTCATTGTTTCTGGCATGGTACGATTGAATGGCACGTCATTGTGTCTGGCATGGTACGATTGAATGGCACGTCGTTGTGTCTGGCATGGTACAATTGAATGGCACGTCATTGTGTCTGACATGGTACGATTGAATGGTACGTCATTGTGTGTGGCATGGTACGATTGTATGGAACATTATTGTGTCTGGCATAGTACGATTGAATGGAACGTCATTATTGTGTCTGGCATGGTACGATTGTATGGAACATTATTGTGTCTGGCATGGTACGATTGAATGGAACGTCATTGTGTCTGGCATGGTACGATTGAATGGAACGTCATTGTGTCTGGCATGGTACGATTGAATGGAACGTCATTGTGTCTGGCATGGTACGATTGAATGGAACGTCATTGTGTCTGGCATAGTACGATTGTATGGAACATTATTGTGTCTGGCATAGTACGATTGAATGGAACGTCATTGTGTCTGGCATGGTACGATTGTATGGAACATTATTGTGTCTGGCATGGAGACATCGAGCCAATATTTACATAAAGCAGCATATTTTTTAACTGTCCAATTCTTCACATGCACTAATGCAATGCAACATAATAATTAATTAGAATTTTGGCGACACTAAAGACCGTTGCTGTTTTAAATCAAAATAAAATTACTTACACATGCATATTGACCAACTCAATACAGGCTCCATAATGACAATACAATCATCACTCAAATCTTACACACACATAAACAATACAAACTAACCTTGCCTTTATGGACAGTCTTTCAAAAACATTGTCACACAGTCCAGGAATCTTGAGCGAATCTTCAGTCACAAGTAAGCTGAAAAAGATGGCTAAAGAAACACTACCCACAAACTTCTTATAAATTACAAAAACAAAGCCAACTACAACATAAAAGCCGGTGAAAGAATTTCAAAAAATCGTGCAACAAAGTGTGATAGTAAACCCACATGGAAGGTGGCAACACATGTCCTCTAACCTGACAAAATTGAATGACACACCTGATCTCTAACCTGACTTGACAACATTGTATGACACACATGTCCTCTAACCTGACAAAATTGAATGACACACCTGATCTCTAACCTGACTTGACAACATTGTATGACACACATGTCCTCAAACGTGACTTGATAACATTGTATGACACACATTTCTGCTAACCTGGCTTGACAACATTGTATGACACACATTTCCGCTAACCTGGTTTGACAACATTGTACAACACACAGGTCCTCTAACCTGGTTTGATAACATTGTATGACACACAAGTCCTCTAAACTGGCTTGACAACATTGTATGACGCACATGTCTGCTAACCTGGCTTGACAACATTGTATGACACACATGTCCCCTAAACTGGCTTGACAACATTGTATGACACACATGTCCCCAACTGGCTTGACAACATTGTAGACACACATGTCTCTAAACTGGCTTGACAACATTGTATGACACACATGTCCCCTAAACTGGCTTGACAACATTGTATGACACACATGTCCCCTAAACTGGCTTGACAACATTGTATGACACACATGTCCCCTAAACTGGCTTGACAACATTGTATGACACACATGTCTGCTAACCTGGCTTGACACCATTGTATGACACATGTCCCCTAAACTGGCTTGACAACATTGTATGACACACATGTCCTAACCTGGCTTGACAACATTGTATGACACACATGTCCTCTAACCTGGCTTGACAACATTGTATGACACA
Source organism: Archivesica marissinica (assembly GCA_014843695.1). NCBI lineage: Eukaryota > Metazoa > Mollusca > Bivalvia > Venerida > Vesicomyidae > Archivesica > Archivesica marissinica. The sequence goes on along the minus strand of JABXNX010000020.1, from coordinate 408,251 downwards.
CAAGTCCCCTAAACTGGCTTGACAACATTGTATGACACACATGTCCCCTAAACTGGCTTGACAACATTGTATGACACACATGTCCCCTAAACTGGCTTGACAACATTGTATGACACACATGTCCCCTAAACTGGCTTGACAACATTGTATGACACACATGTCTGCTAACCTGGCTTGACACCATTGTATGACACATGTCCCCTAAACTGGCTTGACAACATTGTATGACACACATGTCCTAACCTGGCTTGACAACATTGTATGACACACCATGTCCTCTAACCTGGCTTGACAACATTGTATGACACACAAGTCCCCTAAACTGGCTTGACAACATTGTATGACACACATGTCCTCTAACCTGGCTTGACAACATTGTATGAGTTTAAACCGAACAGTAATTTGTCTTCATTGATGAATAGGAAATGACAGTTCTGCATCACCCTAACCCTCCCTCTATAATATATATAGTACTCGGTGAGGGAACCGTTTGACCGATGTCCCATACGTAGTACATTATCCATCTGGAGGTCATGGGTTTAAATAGGAGGGACCCCCCCTCCCCATCCCTCGATGCGCTAAATGTAAGACATAGAACAACACTACACTTGTAAATTGATAAACTTATTGTATTTGCGGTCAATATATCGCTTATCGTAAGAATGCAGACGATTTGTTCAAACATGTTTGAACATGCTTAGCACGTTATATTGAATTAGCATTTACTTATCTAGCTATTACTAGATCAACCAGTTCCTGCCGGTTTCATAATACCGATATATATAAGAACTTTTTACGTATGATGTCATTTAAATCGAAGCTGCGGAGAGTAAACATCGATAACACACTGCACATAATTATATCATTTTTATCATTCAAGCTGTGCATTAAAGGTAATACTTATTTGTGCATACATTAGTCTCGTCTGGCTATTTTGTTGTCTCGTCTTACAGTATAGTATCAGCTATACATGTATATATGTTGAATAGAAGGTTTAATTAATTTATGTATTTTTTAACGTTATAGCTATTATATGCATTTGGTTTACCTCTTTTTATCACAACTAATTATTTAAATGTTTATTAATACATAGAGATGAGCGTATAAATCGATTTCACGTTAAATGTCTATATGTTACGAAAGTTTAAATATTACTTTGTGTTAGGGATGGCAACGAATGGTGATTGTGATATTCGAATATTCGGATGATCTTCCGAACGAATATTCGAATATTCGCAAATTTCTCCAACTTTCGATTTCCACTACAGTTAGTACCTGTAAAACAAATGCTTCTCAGTTTGTGTCCAAATAGACTGCATTAATCAATTAGTGACCCCTGTAAGGTGTGAACAACATGTCATCACCCTCCTTTGTTATTTGGAGCCAAATTGCGATGACATTTCGCACCTTCGGGCACGCATTGGGTCATTCTTTGTTTTCGAAACTTAATTGATTGAAATTTAAACAAACATATATATCCTTTTAAGTTATGATTTAACTGCAATTGATTAAAATTTGATTTGAATTTTTTTTTTAATATTCGAATATGGTTTTAATATTCGAATATTCGAACATTCGTTGCCATCCCTACTTTGTGTACAATATTAAAACAGGCATTTTTATACCTGTTGTAGATGAATAGGCAGCAGATGTATCGCATTACCACGGTTGATGATTTAGATGCGTGAGTGGGCAAAATAGGGTTATCATTTGAAGAACTGATGTATGTGATATATGCATCAATCGTCGTGAATAGTATTTGAATAACCAGAGACAGTGGATCATCAATGGAGGCATTAGATGGAATTGTTAATAATATAACATAACAGCCAGGAAACATATGAAATCTTTTGCAATATTCTACTGATAACCAATCAGTTATTGAACACCTTGTACATGAAGGATTACATGCTGTGAAAGGTTGAAATGGTTCATAACTTTATTTGTTAAGTTTGTTAATATATGATAATGATACTGTAGTGTACGGTACAGCCAGTACTGAAAATAGCCAGTTCCAGGCAAGAGGAGTTAGTGCCCTTGAATGATAAATGCCATTTGTAATCCAGAATATTCAAGGACAAAGACTCAATCGAGAGTGCTTCAAACATTAATCATAGGTAATTGCAAATGCCTATAATGTGTTACCACATCATATAACTTGTCATGCTCATACTAAATATCCGCATGAAGCTTCCTTTGCAATGTAAATGCTCACTCTTGCAATGTAATTCTCATTCTTGCAATGTAATGCTCGGTGTATTTGTTAACCACGCGGCCAGCTTTCTGTGATATGTTTTTCAGACATTGTGAATAATAAACAGCACAAAGAGAACAAGTTCTTATTGAATTAAGCATAACCAAAACCACGAAGCTGTGTATGCTGAGCCTGTTATCCGATCAATCAATTTTGCATGCACTAACGCGTCTCAAATTGAACAACAGCTATCTGAAGCTTTTCAACATTTACATAATAGTTTTCAGAATTTTGAGAGAGATGGTAGTGGGTGGTTTATTGATAAAATAATCAAGCTTGAACTTAATTAGACCATTGGAGAGGGTGGCAGTTACCTCCATTTGCCACCTAAACTACAAAAGAAAAAGGCTGTACTGAATATAAAGAACAATGATCAAAAATTATTTGGTCTGTGTTAGCTTCTCTTCATCCTGCGACGCGTGACAATAATGCAAATAGTGTCAGTCACTACACGCAGTATGAACATGAATTGAATATTAATAATTTAGACATTCCTCTGCCTCTATCACAAATATCAGAAATTTGAAAAGCAAAATGATATATTAAGCAATGTATTCGGTTTGAAGGGAGGGCAATCCAGGTATATCCTCTGCAAATAACTGACCAAAGAAACATGTTCAAGCACGTCAACCTGCTATTGTTTTACATTACTGTCTAATTAGAAATCTTAGTAGGTTATTAGGAGGCAGAACAGCTCATGATGGTGTACTCATTATTGCAATTACTGTTTACACGGCTTTACAACTATTGACTTACTGAACGATGTACCCTATTGCTCTCCTTACGGCCCCAAAGATTAAGTTTTTCCGAAAAAGGAGGATCAACAATGGGTTGAATTTATGAACATTCAAAAACACCTGAAAGTCGCTTTCGTCATTTATGCCGATTTTGAAAGTTCTGCAAAACCTATCCACTCTGGTGATCCCAATCCAAACAAATCATCGACATGCGCCTATCAAATGCATGAACCGTCAAGATATATAAGTTTTTATCAGAGAAAACAGGGTTAACCCTTTCAACACCACAGACCTCTAAATTGGCTTACAAAAAAGTGTAGATCCAGATGAGACGGCTCGTGACGAGCCGTCTCATCAGGATCTGCACTTTTTTCAAGTAATATAACTATTTTTAGAGATGCATGAACCGTCAAGATTCTTCTATGTATTCAAACATTTTGATATATACATACTGTATTGCACTCTTTTTGTAAATAAATATCAAATGCGTTGTTGTTTATTAAACCAACTTATTAGCATTGACATGACAGTAAAATAATAAAAATAACCAGTATTATTATCGCTTTGTACTCGGTCGAGTGGCTAGACTGCTATAGAAATATTCAGCCAGCAAATTTAATCTGTGTTGATGCATGTGTTACAATTCAATATGCAGGTGAGTGGGTATAGCAATTTGTTCTCGGAGAGCAATCTTTTTACACTTTTATTTAGTATACTTTAAGCACAAACATACACAATGATAACATAGAAACAATATGTAATATATAAAATTTTATAAATTAATACATTGTATATAGTATGTTCATCTAAAACTATCTATATATTTCAATCGGTCTGGTATAAATAATAGGATGTTCAATGTTAAAATAAATATTCCGCAAGTGCTCCTTCCAAACCATCTTTATGAAATGACAAAATTTGAACATGTCAGTCCTATCTATAACTTCATCAGAACTAATAGTCAGGGTGCAGAAGAAAATTTGCGGGAAAAAAGTAAAGGAAAAATAATTCTTACCAGTAGTTTTTCTGAATCAGTACATCCCATAGTACCTCAGAAAAAAAATCCCCATGAATTGGACTTGGGTAAAAAATGTCCAAGCACTTTGAAATTTCGGCCCCAAGACCCAATCGAAGATCCATCAAGATAGGGGGTAGGACTAACAAATTTAAGTCTCTAGTCACTTCTGGTCTATGTATGATAATGGAAATTGGCAGGAGGTTACAAAGGTGATTACTCTTCCCTGGGGTCAATGGAGCAAATTGATGTGATGATGTAATCATGACGAAATCCAAGATGGCGTCCATTTTGGCGGGAAAAACGAAAATATTGGTTACCAGTCAACTCACGTCATTCTGACTTGAGAAATATATTCTATACCAGCCTGA
>JABXNX010000020.1:298947-402874 GCA_014843695.1 Archivesica marissinica | reverse complement strand
TGTTGTTGTGTATGGCATGGTATGATTGTATGTAATGTTGTTGTGTATGGTGGTTGTTGTTGTAATGTTGTTGTGTATGGCATGGTATGATTGTATGTAATGTTGTTGTGTATGGCATGGTATGATTGTATGTAATGTTGTTGTGTATGGCATGGTATGATTGTATGGTAATGTTGTTGTGTATGGCTGTATGGAATGTCATTGTGTATGGCATGGTATGATTGTATGGAATGTTGTTGTGTATGGCATGGTATGATTGTATGAATGTTGTTGTGTATGAATGTTGTTGGTATGGATGGTATGATTGTATGTAATGTGTTGTGTATGCATGGTATGATTGTATGTATGTTGTTGTGTATGGTATGTTGTTGGTATGGCATGGTATGATTGTATGTAATGTTGTTGTGTATGGCATGGTATGATTGTATGTAATGTTGTTGTTTGGTCATGGTTGATTGTAGTATGTTGTTGTGTATGGCATGGTATGTGATGTAATGTTGTTCTGTATGGATTGTTGTTGTGTATGCATGGTTGATTGTATGGAATGTGGTGTATGGCATGGTATGATTGTATGAATGTTGTTGTGTATGGCATGGTATGATTGTATGGAATGTTGTTGTGTATGGCATGGTATGATTGTATGTAATGTTGTTCTGTATGGAATGTTGTTGTGTATGGCATGGTATGATTGTATGGAATGTTGTGTATGGCATGGTATGATTGTATGGAATGCTGTTGTGTATGGCATGGTATGATTGTATGGAATGTTGTTGTGTATGGAATGTTGTTGTGTATGGCATGTATGATTGTATGGAATGTTGTTGTGTATGGCATGGTATGATTGTATGGAATGTTGTGTATGATGGCATGGTATGATTGTATGGAATGTTGTTGTGTATGGAATGTTGTTGTGTATGGCATGGTATGATTGTATGTAATGTTGTTCTGTATGGAATGTTGTTGTGTATGGCATGGTATGATTGTATGTAATGTTGTTGTGTATGGCATGTATGATTGTATGGAATGTTGTTGTGTATGGCATGGTATGATTGTATGGAATGTTGTTGTGTATGGCATGGTATGATTGTATGTAATGTTGTTGTGTATGGCATGGTATGATTGTATGTAATGTTGTTGTGTATGGCATGGTATGATTGTATGGAATGTTGTTGTGTATGGCATGGTATGATTGTATGGAATGTTGCTGTGTATGGCATGGTATGATTGTATGGAATGTTGTTGTGTATGGCATGGTATGATTGTATGTAATGTTGTTCTGTATGGAATGTTGTTGTGTATGGCATGGTATGATTGTATGGAATGTTGTTGTGTATGGCATGGTATGATTGTATGTAATGTTGTTCTGTATGGAATGTTGTTGTGTATGGCATGGTATGATTGTATGGAATGTTGTTGTGTATGGCATGGTATGATTGTATGTAATGTTGTTCTGTATGGAATGTTGTTGTGTATGGCATGGTATGATTGTATGGAATGTTGTTGTGTATGGCATGGTATGATTGTATGTAATGTTGTTCTGTATGGAATGTTGTTGTGTATGGCATGGTATGATTGTATGGAATGTTGTGTATGGCATGGTATGATTGTATGGAATGCTGTTGTGTATGGCATGGTATGATTGTATGGAATGTTGTTGTGTATGGAATGTTGTTGTGTATGGCATAGTATGATTGTATGGAATGTTGTTGTGTATGGCATAGTATGATTGTATGAAATGTTGTGTATGATGGCATGGTATGATTGTATGGAATGTTGTTGTGTATGGAATGTTGTTGTGTATGGCATGGTATGATTGTATGGAATGTTGTGTGTATGGAATGTGTTGTGTATGGCATGGTATGATTGTATGGAATGTTGTTGTGTATGGCATGGTATGATTGTATGGAATGTTGTTGTGTATGGCATGGTATGATTGTATGGAATGTTGTTGTGTATGGCATGGTATGATTGTATGTAATGTTGTTGTGTATGGAATGTTGTTGTGTATGGCATGGTATGATTGTATGTAATGTTGTTGTGTATGGAATGTTGTTGTGTATGGCATGGTATGATTGTATGTAATGTTGTTGTGTATGGAATGTTGTTGTGTATGGCATGGTAGGATTGTATGTAATGTTGTTGTGTATGGAATGTTGTTGTGTATGGCATGGTACGATGGTATGGAATGTCGTTGTGTATGGCATAGTATGATTGTATGGAATGTTGTTGTGTATGGCATGGTATGATTGTATGTAATGTTGTTGTGTATGGCATGGTATGATTGTATGGAATGTTGTTGTGTATGGAATGTTGTTGTGTATGGCATGGTATGATTGTATGGAATGTTGTTGTGTATGGCATGGTATGATTGTATGGAATGTCATTGTGTATGGCATGGTATGATTGTATGGAATGTTGTTGTGTATGGCATGGTATGATTGTATGGAATGTTGTTGTGTATGGCATGGTATGATTGTATGGAATGTTGTTGTGTATGGAATGTTGTTGTGTATGGAATGTTGTTTGTATGGAATGTCATTGTGTATGGCATGGTATGATTGTATGTAATGTTGTTGTGTATGTAATGTTGTTGTGTATGGAATGTCGTTGTGTATGGCATGGTATGATTGTATGGAATGTTGTTGTGTATGGCATGGTATGATTGTATGTAATGTTGTTGTGTATGGCATGGTATGATTGTATGGAATGTCGTTGTGTATGGACATGGTATGATTGTATGGAATGTCGTTGTGTATGGCATGGTATGATTGTATGGAATGTTGTTGTGTATGGATGGCATGGTATGATTGTATGGAATGTTGTTGTGTATGGCATGGTATGATTGTATGGAATGTTGTTGTGTATGGCATGGTATGATTGTATGGAATGTTGTTCTGTATGGAATGTTGTTGTGTATGGCATGGTATGATTGTATGTAATGTTGTTGTGTATGGCATGGTATGATTGTATGTTGTTGTTTGTTGGAATGTTGTTGTGTATGGCATGGTATGATTGTATGTAATGTTGTTGTGTATGGCATGGTATGATTGTATGGAATGTTGTTGTGTATGGAATGGTATGATTGTATGTAATGTTGTTGTGTATGGCATGGTATGATTGTATGGAATGTTGTTGTGTATGGCATGGTATGATTGTATGTAATGTTGTTGTGTATGGCATGGTATGATTGTATGGAATGTTGTTGTGTATGGCATGGTATGATTGTATGGAATGTCGTTGTGTATGGAATGGTTGTGTATGGAATGTCGTTGTGTATGGAATGTGTTGTGTATGGAATGTTGTTGTGTATGGCATGGTATGATTGTATGGAATGTCGTTGTGTATGGCATGGTATGATTGTATGGAATGTTGTTGTGTATGGCATGGTATGATTGTATGGAATGTTGTTGTGTATGGCATGGTATGATTGTATGGAATGTCGTTGTGTATGGAATGTGTTGTGTATGGAATGTCGGTGTGTATGGAATGTCGTTGTGTATGGAATGTTGTTGTGTATGGCATGGTATGATTGTATGTAATGTTGTTCTGTATGGAATGTTGTTGTGTATGGCATGGTATGATTGTATGGAATGTTGTTGTGTATGGCATGGTATGATTGTATGGAATGTTGTTGTGTATGGCATGGTATGATTGTATGTAATGTTGTTGTGTATGGCATGGTACGATTGTATGGAATGTTGTTGTGTATGGCATGGTATGATTGTATGTAATGTTGTTGTGTATGGCATGGTACGATTGTATGGAATGTTGTTGTGTATGGCATGGTACGATTGTATGGAACGTTGTTGTGTCTGGCATGGTATGATTGTATGGAACGTCGTTGTGTATGGCATGGTACGATTGTATGTAATGTTGTTGTGTATGGCATGGTATGATTGTATGGAATGTCGTTGTGTATGGCATGGTATGATTGTATGTAATGTTGTTGTGTATGGCATGGTACGATTGAATGGAATGTTGTTGTGTATGGCATGTCGTTGTGTCTGGCATGGTACAATAGCATGGAACGTCGATGTGTCTGGCATGGTACGATTGAATGGCACGTCATTGTGTCTGGCATGGTACGATTGAATGGCACGTCATTGTGTATGGCATGGTACGATTGAATGGCACGTCGTTGTGTCTGGCATGGTACAATTGAATGGCACGTCATTGTTTATGGCATGGTACGATTGAATGGCACGTCATTGTGTCTGGCATGGTACGATTGAATGGTACGTCATTGTGTGGCATGGTACGATTGTATGGAACATTATTGTGTCTGGCATAGTACGATTGAATGGAACGTCATTGTGTCTGGCATGGTACGATTGTATGGAACATTATTGTGTCTGGCATAGTACGATTGTATGGAACATTATTGTGTCTGGCATAGTACGATTGAATGGAACGTCATTGTGTCTGGCATGGTACGATTGTATGGAACATTATTGTGTCTGGCATGGAGACATCGAGCCAATATTTACATAAAGCAGCATATTTTTTAACTGTCCAATTCTTCACATGCACTAATGCAATGCAACATAATAATTAATTAGAATTTTGGCGACACTAAAGACCTTTGCTGTTTTAAATCAAAATAAAATTACTTACACATGCATATTGACCAACTCAATACAGGCTCCATAATGACAATACAATCATCACTCAAATCTTACACACACATAAACAATACAAACTAACCTTGCCTTTATGGACAGTCTTTCAAAAACATTGTCACACAGTCCAGGAATCTTGAGCGAATCTTCAGTCACAAGTAAGCTGAAAAAGATGGCTAAAGAAACACTACCCACAAACTTCTTATAAATTACAAAAACAAAGCCAACTACAACATAAAAGCCGGTGAAAGAATTTCAAAAAATCGTGCAACAAAGTGTGATAGTAAACCCACATGGAAGGTGGCAACACATGTCCTCTAACCTGACAAAATTGAATGACACACCTGATCTCTAACCTGACTTGACAACATTGTATGACACACATGTCCTCTAACCTGACAAAATTGAATGACACACCTGATCTCTAACCTGACTTGACAACATTGTATGACACACATGTCCTCAAACGTGACTTGATAACATTGTATGACACACATTTCTGCTAACCTTGGCTTGACAACATTGTATGACACACATGTCCCCTAAACTGGCTTGACAACATTGTATGACACACATGTCCCCTAAACTGGCTTGACAACATTGTATGACACACATGTCCCCTAAACTGGCTTGACAACATTGTATGACACACATGTCCCCTAAACTGGCTTGACAACATTGTACGACACACATGTCTGCTAACCTGGCTTGACAACATTGTATGACACACAAGTCCCCTAAACTGGCTTGACAACATTGTATGACACACATGTCCCCTAAACTGGCTTGACAACATTGTATGACACACATGTCCCCTAAACTGGCTTGACAACATTGTATGACACACATGTCTGCTAACCTGGCTTGACACCATTGTATGACACATGTCCCCTAAACTGGCTTGACAACATTGTATGACACACATGTCCTAACCTGGCTTGACAACATTGTATGACACACCATGTCCTCTAACCTGGCTTGACAACATTGTATGACACACAAGTCCCCTAAACTGGCTTGACAACATTGTATGACACACATGTCCTCTAACCTGGCTTGACAACATTGTATGAGTTTAAACCGAACAGTAATTTGTCTTCATTGATGAATAGGAAATGACAGTTCTGCATCACCCTAACCCTCCCTCTATAACATATATAGTACTCGGTGAGGGAACCGTTTGACCGATGTCCCATACGTAGTACATTATCCATCTGGAGGTCATGGGTTTAAATAGGAGGGACCCCCCCTCCCCATCCCTCGATGCGCTAAATGTAAGACATAGAACAACACTACACTTGTAAATTGATAAACTTATTGTATTTGCGGTCAATATATCGCTTATCGTAAGAATGCAGACGATTTGTTCAAACATGTTTGAACATGCTTAGCACGTTATATTGAATTAGCATTTACTTATCTAGCTATTACTAGATCAACCAGTTCCTGCCGGTTTCATAATACCGATATATATAAGAACTTTTTACGTATGATGTCATTTAAATCGAAGCTGCGGAGAGTAAACATCGATAACACACTGCACATAATTATATCATTTTTATCATTCAAGCTGTGCATTAAAGGTAATACTTATTTGTGCATACATTAGTCTCGTCTGGCTATTTTGTTGTCTCGTCTTACAGTATAGTATCAGCTATACATGTATATATGTTGAATAGAAGGTTTAATTAATTTATGTATTTTTTAACGTTATAGCTATTATATGCATTTGGTTTACCTCTTTTTATCACAACTAATTATTTAAATGTTTATTAATACATAGAGATGAGCGTATAAATCGATTTCACGTTAAATGTCTATATGTTACGAAAGTTTAAATATTACTTTGTGTTAGGGATGGCAACGAATGGTGATTGTGATATTCGAATATTCGGATGATCTTCCGAACGAATATTCGAATATTCGCAAATTTCTCCAACTTTCGATTTCCACTACAGTTAGTACCTGTTGTTCTCAGTTTGTGTCCAAATAGACTGCATTAATCAATTAGTGACCCCTGTAAGGTGTGAACAACATGTCATCACCCTCCTTTGTTATTTGGAGCCAAATTGCGATGACATTTCGCACCTTCGGGCACGCATTGGGTCATTCTTTGTTTTCGAAACTTAATTGATTGAAATTTAAACAAACATATATATCCTTTTAAGTTATGATTTAACTGCAATTGATTAAAATTTGATTTGAATTTTTTTTTTAATATTCGAATATGGTTTTAATATTCGAATATTCGAACATTCGTTGCCATCCCTACTTTGTGTACAATATTAAAACAGGCATTTTTATACCTGTTGTAGATGAATAGGCAGCAGATGTATCGCATTACCACGGTTGATGATTTAGATGCGTGAGTGGGCAAAATAGGGTTATCATTTGAAGAACTGATGTATGTGATATATGCATCAATCGTCGTGAATAGTATTTGAATAACCAGAGACAGTGGATCATCAATGGAGGCATTAGATGGAATTGTTAATAATATAACATAACAGCCAGGAAACATATGAAATCTTTTGCAATATTCTACTGATAACCAATCAGTTATTGAACACCTTGTACATGAAGGATTACATGCTGTGAAAGGTTGAAATGGTTCATAACTTTATTTGTTAAGTTTGTTAATATATGATAATGATACTGTAGTGTACGGTACAGCCAGTACTGAAAATAGCCAGTTCCAGGCAAGAGGAGTTAGTGCCCTTGAATGATAAATGCCATTTGTAATCCAGAATATTCAAGGACAAAGACTCAATCGAGAGTGCTTCAAACATTAATCATAGGTAATTGCAAATGCCTATAATGTGTTACCACATCATATAACTTGTCATGCTCATACTAAATATCCGCATGAAGCTTCCTTTGCAATGTAAATGCTCACTCTTGCAATGTAATTCTCATTCTTGCAATGTAATGCTCGGTGTATTTGTTAACCACGCGGCCAGCTTTCTGTGATATGTTTTTCAGACATTGTGAATAATAAACAGCACAAAGAGAACAAGTTCTTATTGAATTAAGCATAACCAAAACCACGAAGCTGTGTATGCTGAGCCTGTTATCCGATCAATCAATTTTGCATGCACTAACGCGTCTCAAATTGAACAACAGCTATCTGAAGCTTTTCAACATTTACATAATAGTTTTCAGAATTTTGAGAGAGATGGTAGTGGGTGGTTTATTGATAAAATAATCAAGCTTGAACTTAATTAGACCATTGGAGAGGGTGGCAGTTACCTCCATTTGCCACCTAAACTACAAAAGAAAAAGGCTGTACTGAATATAAAGAACAATGATCAAAAATTATTTGGTCTGTGTTAGCTTCTCTTCATCCTGCGACGCGTGACAATAATGCAAATAGTGTCAGTCACTACACGCAGTATGAACATGAATTGAATATTAATAATTTAGACATTCCTCTGCCTCTATCACAAATATCAGAAATTTGAAAAGCAAAATGATATATTAAGCAATGTATTCGGTTTGAAGGGAGGGCAATCCAGGTATATCCTCTGCAAATAACTGACCAAAGAAACATGTTCAAGCACGTCAACCTGCTATTGTTTTACATTACTGTCTAATTAGAAATCTTAGTAGGTTATTAGGAGGCAGAACAGCTCATGATGGTGTACTCATTATTGCAATTACTGTTTACACGGCTTTACAACTATTGACTTACTGAACGATGTACCCTATTGCTCTCCTTACGGCCCCAAAGATTAAGTTTTTCCGAAAAAGGAGGATCAACAATGGGTTGAATTTATGAACATTCAAAAACACCTGAAAGTCGCTTTCGTCATTTATGCCGATTTTGAAAGTTCTGCAAAACCTATCCACTCTGGTGATCCCAATCCAAACAAATCATCGACATGCGCCTATCAAATGCATGAACCGTCAAGATATATAAGTTTTTATCAGAGAAAACAGGGTTAACCCTTTCAACACCACAGACCTCTAAATTGGCTTACAAAAAAGTGTAGATCCAGATGAGACGGCTCGTGACGAGCCGTCTCATCAGGATCTGCACTTTTTTCAAGTAATATAACTATTTTTAGAGATGCATGAACCGTCAAGATTCTTCTATGTATTCAAACATTTTGATATATACATACTGTATTGCACTCTTTTTGTAAATAAATATCAAATGCGTTGTTGTTTATTAAACCAACTTATTAGCATTGACATGACAGTAAAATAATAAAAATAACCAGTATTATTATCGCTTTGTACTCGGTCGAGTGGCTATAGAAATATTCAGCCAGCAAATTTAATCTGTGTTGATGCATGTGTTACAATTCAATATGCAGGTGAGTGGGTATAGCAATTTGTTCTCGGAGAGCAATCTTTTTACACTTTTATTTAGTATACTTTAAGCACAAACATACACAATGATAACATAGAAACAATATGTAATATATAAAATTTTATAAATTAATACATTGTATATAGTATGTTCATCTAAAACTATCTATATATTTCAATCGGTCTGGTATAAATAATAGGATGTTCAATGTTAAAATAAATATTCCGCAAGTGCTCCTTCCAAACCATCTTTATGAAATGACAAAATTTGAACATGTCAGTCCTATCTATAACTTCATCAGAACTAATAGTCAGGGTGCAGAAGAAAATTTGCGGGAAAAAAGTAAAGGAAAAATAATTCTTACCAGTAGTTTTTCTGAATCAGTACATCCCATAGTACCTCAGAAAAAAAATCCCCATGAATTGGACTTGGGTAAAAAATGTCCAAGCACTTTGAAATTTCGGCCCCAAGACCCAATCGAAGATCCATCAAGATAGGGGGTAGGACTAACAAATTTAAGTCTCTAGTCACTTCTGGTCTATGTATGATAATGGAAATTGGCAGGAGGTTACAAAGGTGATTACTCTTCCCTGGGGTCAATGGAGCAAATTGATGTGATGATGTAATCATGACGAAATCCAAGATGGCGTCCATTTTGGCGGGAAAAACGAAAATATTGGTTACCAGTCAGCTCACGTCATTCTGACTTGAGAAATATATTCTATACCAGCCTGAAGAATGCGGAGACTTTTTGACTCCTAGTTTACGTGTGTTCCTGGAAACACTGATTAAAGATGAGCTAAAGTGTGACGTAATTGGGCAAGCCATCACACAAGCCGCACGTCCGAACTCTGTAATTTCACCACTGCTGTTCGGTCTTGGTATAGAGTTAGATCACGTCTTTGGATCAAAGTGGCTCACAGAAGAACTTTCCTCATTTGGCTTGTCCATCACCTACAATGAAGTTCAGCTTTTCAAGCAGTCCATTCTTCAGCAGCAAACATTGCAATCGTTGTCCCCACCGCCATTCCCGACGTTAGGACGGTACATTGCAGATAATGCAGATTCAAACATACGCACCTTGGACGGGACCGGAACCTTTCACGGTATGGGTATTATTGCTTGGTACCAACGCCAAAGTAGCCAGCAAATTACCGACCAGCGTATAAAACGTATGGCAAGGGTCAACATTTCCGATCATACTTATTATAAAGGCATACCAATTATTCTTTATGTCACACCAGCCATCCCCGCCTTGTCAACATTCAAGTTCAATGCGATATGTGAAACGATATTACCATTCACTATCCCACCTGTGTCATATTATTCAAAGCTGCTCTGGAGTTCTGGCAAAGTACTTGCAACCAAAATGACTCCTAGCCCGGATTGGACAAATTGGTCTGGATTCATGCACTGTGTCTATCAAAACGACACAGATGGAATTAGTGCCGATGAAGTGTTGATGCTTCCAATCATAGACCTGAACCCTAGTGATGAAACCTGCATCTACTCCACGTTGTCTTACATACAAGACCAAGTGACGAAACTGAAACTGCCAAGTACATCAGTAACATTTGACCAACCGCTCTTCATTAAAGCTGTTGAAATTGCTGCCACCAAACAGCTTAACAAACTTGTGATTAGACTGGGTGGGTTCCATACATTAATGAACGCAATCAGTAGCATCTTTCATACGATGCGAGGATCTGGAATATATGAAGCTCTGGGTCATATATGTGGCCCCAATGCTATTTTGCACATATTGTCTGGCAAAGCCATTGCACGGGCACTACGGGTTCTCTATCTTCTCGATGCATGCCTGACCACCAAATTACTGGAACAGATAATACCGGGCACATCGTGACGAGAATGATGATTATGACGGTGGTATCAATGAGAAAGTTCAGTCCAGTCTTACTACAAAGGATGTGGAGGCCTTGCAAAAGCTTCTCGGTGACGTATTGAATTCCGATGCTGAAACTCGTTGTGATGACATTGTAAACTCGGAGCCACTTGTCTTGTTAGATAAATGCATTGAAGAATTGAAAATATCATTGTCATCACAGTCTAGAACAGCAAAATTATGGATCCAATTACTGAATTATATTCGGAAAATAGAAGACTTTGTAGCATGTGAGAGACTAAAGGACTGGAACGGACATTTGAGAGTATGTAGTGAGTTTCTGAACTTATTTGCAGCAACAGGACATATTCACTACGCAAAAAGTGCACGGCTTTACGTGCAAAATATGGCCAAGCTACCAGAACAGCATCCCTGGCTATATCAGAAGTACATAGAAGGCGCTCATGCTGTGGAAAGAACAGAACACTGTTTTAACGGACTCTAGTCATACTTGGTGATAGAGCAAACACTCATGTGTTCGCTAAAAAGTCGTGGTGGTTTGACACATGGACGAGGTCTGACTGAATCTGTCCGTCACCAATGGGTGTTCACCTTACCAATCTGTGTGGCAATCCATGATGCAATGACAACTCGCTCGCAGAAGAAGATACGGACGTCCGAACAACACGTAGATCTCAGCATTGCTCGAAAAGACCACGACCTCACTGATCTTGATAAACTGTTAAACTGGTTTGGTGATCACAATCCATTCGTCAGCAACGGTTGTGACTTGCGTTCATTGTCAACCAGTTTGACAGCGGAACAAGGGGATGGTATCAACTGTGATATCACCGAGGAAGTTGGCTCTAAATTACAGTCAAAGATAGACTCTGTGTCATATAACGGCGCAAAGATTAAGCGATCTGAGCAAATTAAGACTTTGCAAGATCTCCAACCCGGAGTAAGGGTAGGACGAAAGAAAACACTGCACATTGATCCGGCTATTTTACTCAGTCGATGTTCGGCCATCTCACAAAGAATCAGCGAGAACATGGAGCCATATTTCCAATGGGAAATGTGTGTGAGTCCTCCATCCTTGTTCAAGGACAATTTCATGAGGAAGCCGGTGAAGTCTGAATTAGCTAATGCACTGTATAAGGATGTAGCAGATACTAGGCCATCTGGTGAGCAAATGCGTGTTGTCGACGGCGGGTGGCTTCTTCACTACATACGGTGGAAACACAACACATACCAGGAAGTCTTCGAGCAGTACTCGTCATATCTCACACATCAATTCGGTCAGTGTATTGTTGTATTCGATGGATATCCTGAGTTTTCAACTAAGGATCACGAACACCACCGACGCAAATCAGATCGACTTCCCGCCGCTACAATAGAAGTGAACCCGTCACGTCGTAGGTACAAGGATCAGGAAGCGTTCTTTGCTAACATTGCAAATAAAGTTGGCTTCATTGCTATGCTCAATGATCACTTGGAAGCAAATGGTCATATCATAAAGCAAGCACAAGCAGATGCCGATACACTAATAGTCTCTATCGCACTAGAGTATGCCAAGAACCAGCAAACTGTTGAAGTAATCGCAAATGACACGGACATCTTGGTTTTGTTTCTGCATCACTGGAAAGAGGATATGGCGAACATATACGTTCATAAGGTCATCGGAGGAACAAGGCGAAAACTAGTGGGGCCTTCCACAATTCATTCCGTAAAGGATGTGTCATCAAAGGTTGATCCAGTCATTAAAAAAAACATTCTGTTCATACATGCATGGAGTGGATGTGACACAACATCTTCAACATTCGGAATTAGCAAGACTAAACTGATGAAAACTATAGCAAAAGACCGCTCAATTCAAGCGATTGGCGACAATTTCTATTCAGCTGAAACTCAGGACACAGTCGGGAAGCTTGGCATAGATTTATTCACTTTGTTGTTTGGTGAATATTGCAAGGAAAGGACTCTGACGACCATTCGCTTTCACAAGTACCGGACGATGATTGCGCAGTCAAATATCTTGGAACCGCAACGAATGCCTCCGACAGTACGTGCCGCCCATTTCCTCAGGGTATTTCTACAAACTATTCAATGGATGAACTTGGATACTGAAGTGCTTGATCCATGCTCATGGGGTTGGCAACATGATCGTTCCGGACTTGTACCATTAATGACGGACATGGACGTAGCACCGGAGAGTGTGTTGAAATTCATTAGGTGCAAGTGTAAAAGCCAAAATCCCAACCAATGTGGTACAAACTTGTGTACCTGTTTCAAGCATCGAATCCAGTGTATTGAGGCTTGTGGAGGATGTCATGGAGTAAGCTGTAAAAACACTGTCAGAGTCGATATCCAAGAATAATTGGTAGCCTACATGAAACAAAAACAGTAAACAATGAGTCAGAATGACGTTTTTCCTGCCAAAATGGACGCCATCTTGGATTTCGTCATGATTACGTCATCACATCAATTTGGTCCATTGACCCCAGTGAAGAGTAATCATGTTTGTAACCTCATGCCAATTTGCATTATTATACCTAGACCAGAAGTGACTAGAGACTTAAATGTGTTAGCCCTACCCCTCATCTTGATGGATCTTCGATTGGGTCTTGGGGCCGAAATTTCAAAGTGCTGGGAAAAACATTCCCCAAGCCCAATTCATGGGGATTTTTTTTCTGATGCGCTATGGGGTGTACTGATTCAGAAAAACTAAGAATTATTTTTCCTTTACTTTTTTCCTGCAAAATGTTCATATAGGAGTTATACAACCAGACTATAACATAGTTTTAACGGTCTATTTAACAGTCTATTGGTTGCTTAACTCTACCAACATGTTACAACATGTTGATCGCATTCCATTAGATATGGCGCGCAATGACCACGATTAGCCTTCACATGTATAGAGTAATCACATTTATAAACATCGTGCATAGTAGTAAACATGTATCGTCTGCTCCAATGGGGCGGGGGTCCCCTATTTAAACCGACGCTAAACTGGTCTTAATAGGAAATCCCGTATTTAAACAGGCGTATACCGGATTTAAACATAGGAGCGTCTGCTCTCTAAGTTTGAAGGACTCAAACCCTCACCGAGTTCTGAGGGTTTTACTATATATTATATAGGGAGAGTTGGAGTGATGCAGAACTGTCATTTCCTATTCATCACCTGATCAAATATGAAACTCTATTCTTTTAACCCATACCCTGATATATACGTATTTCTACGTGTTATCGGGCACCTGATAAATACGTATATATACGACCATACCAGTCACCTGATAAATACGTGTTTTTACGTGTCCGTTTTAAAACCATCATTTTCGCTACTAATACGGCAGAAAAGCAGTCAAAATATGTTTCAGTAAGCAACAAGCATTTATCTATAAATGTCGGAAGTTAAAATGAAAATAAATCTAAAAATAGCAATTACTCATTGCTTGGATAAAAATATCTAGGTATTTGGTAAATTTCCACAGTGAAGGCCAATTCATGCGTATGGTCTAAATTAGAATTGGATTGAAATTAGAACATTTATCATGTGACATTATGATGCATTAAATGGGTTCCCAGGGGGGGATGCAGGTGTTAGCGGGAAAAAATTGTTTGAAGTTTGTTTTCTATGACCATGGCTATAGATCAAAGTGCATGTAAGTCACAATGTTATGCAAGTATGGTGTTTTTTGCTATATAGTATACATACGTGTGCATGGTTGGAGGGTAATAAAAGTTTGGGTTCAAAGGTTTTAATGCTAATTACCGACTAATGTCGGCATGACAACAGTTTGACAGGAAGCATCCAGTTCGAAATACACAGGGCGGCGTCTTAGGAACTTGTTGATATCAAAGGATGTGTGTTGTGTTGTAGCCTCATGGAATGGCTAATGTTGCCAGCTAAACAGAGGGTAATAAACCCAGGGGCATGGCCTTGTCCAATGAATTGGTTAGAAAATAGGACGAAACAGTTTTAACTTGCAACTTGTATCACATTGATAAAGTGCAATTCATTATAGTAATCGGTATTAACTATTAAATAAACAAATATAGTCGAATATAATAATTATTCTCCAAAACCTGCATGTCCAATATTTACACCTCCGTATCTAACTAAATATTAAAAAGTTTCTTTTAAAAATTATATCGTTGAAAACATTTATTTTTCTAAATTTTTTATTCTTACCATAAATATATTAAAGTAAGTTTTTATCAGGGAAAACAGGGTTACACATGATAGGGGTCATTTTATCAGTTTTTCCTGAAATACCTTATGGGGACAGTGTACAGTTATTGGTTTCTTATCTATTGGTAGCTGATAAGCTATTACATAGTTACTGTATTGGGCTGGAGAACCTGATATGACTGTTTTATTATGAGGGAAAGGGTTAAACAAACAACTTTCAGCTATTTATTAGTAGAATAATGTATTGTACACTTAAATTAATGAGTTCTTTACTAGCTGAAAAACTATAAACATTTCTCAGCCACATTCTAAGCATTGCAGAATTGCATTGTTAATTTAGGAAAATATAGACCCTCTATGAAAACCTCTCTAAACCAAAGAAAACCTCCAAACCAAATGGGAACACTATCTGCATCATGACTATTCAAGCTATTTTCTATTGCACATGAAGATTATGTTATGTTATATTTCGGGTTTTACGCCTGCATTAGCACCATTTCGGGCTATGTCGCCGGCGGGCAGTTTACCTAACAACACCTTTCCTGGGCAGGCTCCAACGGTTAACCAGTACTTGGGTGCACCAACCTCTGTAAGAAACTGCCAACTTTTTCATATAAATGAGGATTGCACATGAAGATACTTACCCATTTATTGATACTGAATCAGTGGCAATATTTATACAGGTATGTAGCAACTGCCATGCCGAGTCATGTAGAGATGCTGACAACACAGGCAGAGTGTCTGACAATGTTATATGCACTACCATTAGTATGTACTCCCTCAGTTTGCTGTCATCAAGATGTAGTAAAATACTGCAAAATCAGTAACATGAATAAGGTGTATTGGTAGTGTAAATATACTACTTCAATCTGTAACATAAATAAGGTGTATTTATAAATTTACTACTTCAATCTGTAACGTAAATAAGATGTATTGATAAATTTACTACTTCAATCTGTAACGTAAATAAGATGTATTGATAAATTTACTACTTCAATCTGTAACGTAAATAAGATGTATTGATAAATTTACTACTTCAATCTGTAACGTAAATAAGATGTATTGATAAATTTACTACTTCAATCTGTAACGTAAATAAGATGTATTGATAAATTTACTACTTCAATCTGTAACGTAAATAAGATGTATTGTAATGTACACATACTTCATGTACTCTGACATACACAACTACATAGAATAATTGCATGGCCAGCATATGGCCTATGTACAATAATAGCTTTCTGTGTACAGTGAAATCAAATAAAAGCAATGGAATAACACAGTCACATTGCTTGCGTGACACTATAGCAGCATTTATCACATGGTAGCATTTGTTTTCCAACATATAAACAATCTCCAGTCATTAATAACAGGAACTTTTTTCATTTATGTAAATGATGGAATTATATTTCATTCATGGGCATATAAAGCTATTATTCTCTCCTGCTAGATACCAGTGATAGTATGGCTTTCAATATAATATTATATTCATTATGTGAAATATAGTATGATCATGCATACACTGAAACAAACACCCTATGTATCATGGTATTAGGCTTGAAATGAGCAAAATCTGATTAGTTGAGCGAAGTCGACCCCAACCATTTGGTGTCAAATTGGCCAAACAAACGGTGTCAAAATAAATTGTTGGACTCATATCTAATACATACACTCTAGTATACATACACTCTAGTATACATACACTCTAGTATACATACCTCTAGTATACATACATCTAGTATACATGATACATATCTAGTATACATACAATATAGTATACATACAAAAGTATACATACAATCTAGTATACATACAATCTAGTATACATACACTCTAGTATACATACACTCTAGTATACATACAATCTAGTATACATACACTCTAGTATACATACAATCTAGTATACATACAATCTAGTATACATACCATCTAGTATACATACCATCTAGTATACATACCATCTAGTATACATACACTCTAGTATACATACCATCTAGTATACATACACTCTAGTATACATACCATCTAGTATACATACAATCTAGTATACATACAATCTAGTATACATACCATCTAGTATACATACCATCTAGTATACATACACTCTAGTATTAGTATACATACCATCTAGTATACATACCATCTAGTATACATACCATCTAGTATACATACCATCTAGTATACATACCATCTAGTATACATACCATCTAGTATACATACAATCTAGTATACATACCATCTAGTATACATACACTCTAGTATACATGCCATCTAGTATACATACCATCTAGTATACATACCATCTAGTATACATACACTCTAGTATACATACCATCTAGTATACATACACTCTAGTATACATACCATCTAGTATACATACACTCTAGTATACATACCATCTAGTATACATACACTCTAGTATACATACCATCTAGTATACATACACTCTAGTATACATACCATCTAGTATACATACCTCTAGTATACATACCATCTAGTATACATACCTCTAGTATACATACCATCTAGTATACATACCATCTAGTATACATACACTCTAGTATACATACAATCTAGTATACATACACTCTAGTATACATACCATCTAGTATACATACCATCTAGTATACATACCATCTAGTATACATACCATCTAGTATACATACCATCTAGTATACATACAATCTAGTATACATACCATCTAGTATACATACACTCTAGTATACATGCCATCTAGTATACATACCATCTAGTATACATACACTCTAGTATACAGATAATCTAGTATACATACCTTCTAGTATACATACCATCTAGTATACATACCATCTAGTATACATACAATCTAGTATACATACAATCTAGTATACATACACTCTAGTATACATACAATCTAGTATACATACCATCTAGTATACATACAATCTAGTATACATACCATCTAGTATACATACCATCTAGTATACATACAATCTAGTATACATACCATCTAGTATGTACATACACTCTAGTATACATACCATCTAGTATACATGCCATCTAGTATACATATCATCTAGTATACATACCATCTAGTATACATACCATCTAGTATACATACACTCTAGTATACATACACTCTAGTATACATACACTCTTAATATACAGATAATCTAGTATACATACCATCTAGTATACATACCACCTAGTATACATACACTCTAGTATACATACACTCTAGTATACATACACTCTAGTATACATGCCATCTAGTATACATACCATCTAGTATACATACATCTAGTATACATACACTCTAGTATACATACTCTAGTATACATACCATCTAGTATACATACCACTAGTATACATACAATCTAGTATACACCATCTAGTATACATACACTCTAGTATACATACACTCTAGTATACATACAATCTAGTATACATACAATCTAGTATACATACCATCTAGTATACATACAATCTAGTATACATACCATCTAGTATACATACAATCTAGTATACATACACTCTAGTATACATACAATCTAGTATACATACCATCTAGTATACATACACTCTAGTATACATACCATCTAGTATACATACCATCTAGTATACATACACTCTAGTATACATACACTCTAGTATACATACAATCTAGTATACATACCATCTAGTATACATACCATCTAGTATACATACACTCTAGTATACATACAATCTAGTATACATACAATCTAGTATACATACAATCTAGTATACATACCATCTAGTATACATACACTCTAGTATACATACCATCTAGTATACATACCATCTAGTATACATACCATCTAGTATACAACCATCTAGTATACATACACTCTAGTATACATACCATCTAGTATACATACAATCTAGTATACATATCTAGTATACATACTCTAGTATACATACAATCTAGTATACATACCATCTAGTATACATACAATCTAGTATACATACAATCTAGTATACATACCATCTAGTATACATAACTCTAGTATACATACAATCTAGTATACATACCATCTAGTATACATACCATCTAGTATACATAACATCTAGTATACATACCATCTAGTATACATACCATCTAGTATACATACAATCTAGTATACATACAATCTAGTATACATACCATCTAGTATACATACCATCTAGTATACATACATTCTAGTATACATACACTCTAGTATACATACAATCTAGTATACATACACTCTAGTATACATACAATCTAGTATACATGCCATCTAGTATACATACCATCTAGTATACATACAATCTAGTATACATACCATCTAGTATACATACCATCTAGTATACATACAATCTAGTATACATACACTCTAGTATACATACCATCTAGTATACATGCCATCTAGTATACATACAATCTAGTATACATGCCATCTAGTATACATACCATCTAGTATACATACCATCTAGTATACATACCATCTAGTATACATACAATCTAGTATACATACCATCTAGTATACATACACTCTAGTATACATACCATCTAGTATACATACCATCTAGTATACATGCCATCTAGTATACATACCATCTAGTATACATACAATCTAGTATACATACCATCTAGTATACATGCCATCTAGTATACATACACTCTAGTATACATACCATCTAGTATACATACCATCTAGTATACATACCATCTAGTATACATACCATCTAGTATACATCTAGTATACATACAATCTAGTATACATACACTCTAGTATACATACACTCTAGTATACATGCCATCTAGTATACATACCATCTAGTATACATACAATCTAGTATACATACACTCTAGTATACATACACTCTAGTATACATACCATCTAGTATACATGCCATCTAGTATACATACACTCTAGTATACATATCATCTAGTATACATGCCATCTAGTATACATACACTCTAGTATACATACCATCTAGTATACATACCATCTAGTATACATACCATCTAGTATGCATACACTCTAGTATACATACCATCTAGTATACATACCATCTAGTATACATACCATCTAGTATACATACCATCTAGTATACATACACTCTAGTATACATACAATCTAGTATACATACCATCTAGTATACATGCCATCTAGTATACATACACTCTAGTATACATACCATCTAGTATACATACACTCTAGTATACATACCATCTAGTATACATACAATCTAGTATACATACCATCTAGTATACATACCATCTAGTATACATGCCATCTAGTATACATACACTCTAGTATACATACCATCTAGTATACATGCCATCTAGTATACATACACTCTAGTATACATACCATCTAGTATACATACCATCTAGTATACATACACTCTAGTATACATACACTCTAGTATACATACACTCTAGTATACATACCATCTAGTATACATACACTCTAGTATACATACACTCTAGTATACATACACTCTAGTATACATACACTCTAGTATACATACAATCTAGTATACATACACTCTAGTATACATACCATCTAGTATACATACACTCTAGTATACATACACTCTAGTATACATACAATCTAGTATACATACCATCTAGTATACATACACTCTAGTATACATACCATCTAGTATACATACACTCTAGTATACATACAATCTAGTATACATACAATCTAGTATACATACCATCTAGTATACATACACTCTAGTATACATACCATCTAGTATACATACCATCTAGTATACATACACTCTAGTATACATACAATCTAGTATACATACCATCTAGTATACATACCATCTAGTATACATACACTCTAGTATACATACAATCTAGTATACATACACTCTAGTATACATACAATCTAGTATACGTACAATCTAGTATACATACAATCTAGTATACATACCATCTAGTATACATACCATCTAGTATACATACAATCTAGTATACATACCATCTAGTATACATACCATCTAGTATACATACACTCTAGTATACATACACTCTAGTATACATACAATCTAGTATACATGCTATCTAGTATACATACACTCTAGTATACATACAATCTAGTATACATGCCATCTAGTATACATACAATATAGTGCATTGTATATAGACAATCTAGTAGCATTCAGACAATCTAGTATACAGACTCTAGTGTATAGACAATTTACTGTTTATACACTCGTATTGTATAGACAATCTTGTGTACAGACAATCTAGTATACAATCAATCTAGTATACATACAATATAGAGTACATTGTATACAGACAAGCTAGTGTACAGACAAAATAGTATTCAGACGATATAGTATATAGACAATATAGTACATGTATACAGACATTCTAGTACATTGTATATAGACAATCTAGTACATGTATACAGACATTCTAGTACATTGTATATAGACAATCTAGTACATGTATACAGACATTCTAGTACATTGTATATAGACAATATAGTACATGTATACAGACATTCTAGTACATTGTATATAGACAATATAGTACATGTATACAGACATTCTAGTACATTGTATATAGACAATCTAGTACATGTATACAGACATTCTAGTACATTGTATATAGACAATCTAGTACATGTATACAGACATTCTAGTACATTGTATATAGACAATATAGTACATGTATACAGACATTCTAGTACATTGTATATAGACAATATAGTACATGTATACAGACATTCTAGTACATTGTATATAGACAATATAGTACATGTATACAGACATTCTAGTACATTGTATATAGACAATCTAGTACATGTATACAGACATTGCTTGTCCGTGAAGTCGGATGATAATGAACTACATCACTATCTACGTCAAATGGCTAGCTCTGACAATCTGTTGAGTTGATGAGAGAACATGAACAGAATACCCTTAAATTACCAATTCGAAAGGAATATATTTGCTGCACCGGCTGTATCTGTGCCTTGAGAAAGATTTTTCAGAAAAGCATTTATTTTCTAACTTAAGAATGAGACTGTCAAGTGATTTAGTGGATGACAATTTCCTTTATGCTTTCCAAAGAATTATTTAGTTTTCTGAAACTTCGTTTTGAAACAGTGGCATTTTCTTTCCCACTGCTGTGGGAATATATAAGTTTTTGTTTCAACTTCTAACGCAACTGTGGATGGTATTGACATGACACTCCCAGCAGGAAGTCGTGATAGCGCAGTGGATGCATGTTCGCTTCAGGTGTGAAAGGCCCCGAGTTCGAGCCCGGCTGGAGCCGGTACGATTGTGCCCTTAGGCAAGGCTTTTAAATTCCACATTGCCTCTTCTCTCTCCCTCGTGGCGATGGATTTCATCAGGAATGAGGTCTCGAGAGTGATTAATATAAGTTGTAATAACTTGTTTCGCAATCGAGCTAAAATAAATTTGTATAAACTAAGCAGGGGCAAATTCATTGGAAATCATAAAATAAAAAGATTTGTGTTTATTAATGTAAGATAGGATTTTGTTTCATCTCATGATCATCGAAATATGTTTTTCATTCATGGAAACACATATTTCTGTGACAATTTGAGTGTGTTTTACGTTTATTTATCGTCGCTACCGGTTGCCCATGTGAGACTAGTGGGTGTCATGTTAACCCATACCCTGATATATACGTATTTCTATGTGTGCTATCACTACCTGATATATACGTATTTCTACGTGTTATCGGGCACCTGATAAATACGTATATTTACGACTATACCAGTCACCTGATAAGTACGTGTTTTACGTGTCCGTTTTAAAACCATCATTTTCGCTACTAATACGGCAGAAAAGCAGTCAAAATATGTTTCAGTAAGCAAATGGCATTTATCTATAAATGTCGTAAGTTAAAATGAAAATAAATCTAAAAATAGCAATTACTCAGGGCAATCTCCATTCATTAGCTTGGATAAAAACATCTAGGTATCTGGTAAATTTCCACGGTGAAGGCCAATTCATGCATATTGACGAATTAGAATTGGATTGGAATTAGAACATTTATCACGTGACATTATGATACATTAAATGGGTTCCCCCGGTGGGGAATGCAGGTGTCAGCTGTGGAAACAATTTTTTGTTTGAAGTTTGTTTTATATGACCACGGCTATAGATCAAAGTGCATGTAAGTCACAATGTTATGCAAGCATGGTGTTTTTTGCTATATAGTATGCATACTGCATCGGTCGGAGGGTAATAAAAGTTTGGGTTCAAAGGTTTTAATGCTAATTACCGACTAATGTCGGCATGACAACAGTTTGACAGGAAGCATCCAGTTCGAAATACACAGGGCGGCGTCTTAGGAACTTGTTGATATCAAAGGATGTGTGTTGTAGCCTCATGGAATGGCTAATGTTGCCAGCTAAACAGAGGGTAATAAACCCAGGGGCATGGCCTTGTCCAATGAATTGGTTAGAAAATAGGACGAAACAGTTTTAACTTGCAACTTGTATCACATTGATAAAGTGCAATTCATTATAGTAATCGGTATTAACTATTAAATAAACAAATATAGTCGAATATAATAATTATTCTCCAAAACCTGCATGTCCAATATTTACACCTCCGTATCTAAGTAAATACTAAAAAGTTTCTTTTAAAAATTATATCGTTGAAAACATCATTTATTTTTCTAAATTTTTTATTCTTACCATAAATATATTAAAGTAAGTTTTTATCAGGGAAAACAGGGTTAAACATGATAGGGGTCATTTTATCAGTTTTTCCTGAAATACCTTATGGGGACAGTGTACAGTTATTGGTTTCTTATCTATTGGTAGCTGATAAGCTATTACATAGTTACTGTATTGGGCTGGAGAACCTGATATGACTGTTTTATTATGAGGGAAATGGTTAATTATTGCATATGGGCTTTCAATTAATAGTGCATACTGAATATCTTATCTCTATAATACCTGAAAACTGATCCAAATTTCTGCCAAATCTGTAGCTGATTTGATTTGTTCCCAGATGAATAATTTCCTAAAAACTGCACAGCACATCTCAGTAACGTCACCATCTCGTCAGATTTTGCATCACAACAAACACAGTTTGAAAGTAAAGTACATGTAAGTTGGATGAATCTAGCAGAGTTTTGTATAACTATCTGGTTGTCTGTACATAGCGCACATATGTTTCGACACAGTCGATAACAGTTACTTACACACATATATGATTGTGGTGTTTGCTCTGACATATGTGTGAAGACTTCGAGAAGAATTTCCAAATCAGAAATAAAAGTCTGGTCAAGTATCATTCTGAAAGAACAAATAAGTTCAATGATTTATAAATAAAAACAATACAGTTTAATGTCACAAACATAAATGAATATATAAGTAGGTGGAACATTCTACATAGTACGTATATTATGATATATAATATTAATTTCACGCTTGTCGTCGTGTCCTTTGTCATGCCCTGATTCTAACACCTCCTAATGGGTATATGGATCTCGAGGAGGTGGGTTTGAGTGAAGACTCAACGCAATAATTTATAATGGATGATGACATAATGCACAAATAACATTTTATGAGTTTGACAGATGACAGCTGTCAAAATATGTAAACAATACATTCAGGTGTGTTAGAGCGTAGCATCTAGTGAAAATACACGAGCAAGTTTATATTTCAAAATACATACAATTTACAGGTGACTTATCAATTCGATATCAACCTAATAAATAGACTGAAGTTTATAAATCACAAAATCTATTTTTACCTGGCTATATATCCAATAGTACAATGAAATATTAATATATGCCCAAAATGGCGATTTATCATATATTCCAAAGCTGACCTGAAAGTGACCAACAATACATACTTTGCATGTGACGTCACAGATCGAGAGCACCTGTTGTTGGCGGCCATTTTAGTAGGCAAGCGTTTGTTTTCACTCGATCTTATAATAAATAACTACTATTGTTGAAATGGTTACCTCTTGCTGGGTAAATGGTTACCTCTTGCTGGGTAAATGGTTGCACAAACCGAAAAGAAACTAATGATAAGCGAAGGTTTTATTGTATACCTAAAGTAAGATTAAATGAAGGCGAAAAAACACAAAAATATAGTGAAGAACGGCGAAGAGCTTGGTTGGCAAGTATCGACAGAAAGGAAACTCCGACTGCAGCGTCTAGAATATGCTCATTTCATTGCTGGTATGATTGTTCTTTTACACTTTTTAGTATTTATTTCTCACATTATGACCTAGATATATACAAGACCTCTACATAATTTTTTCGATCTGTTATTTGAAAAATGCATTGATAGTAAAATTTCACATTTTCAAGTCTAAATATTTGGACTACCCCCACCCACTGCCGCTGCTCTTGACATTAGTCCCTGCAGGAATTTGTGTTTTTAGCGTGTAGTGGTAGTGCGTTCGCATCAGATTGGTGGTGCCATGTGCTCTTAGGCAAGGCACTTAAATTCCACATTGTCTCCGTATATTCCTCGAAACCAGACCAAACAGATGTAATTTATAGTCCAGTGACCAATAGTCAAATTGACAGTGAAATTCAAAGGCTGATTTCTGAGAATATTTTATATAAAGAACAATTAAACGGTTATAAACTAAATCAGGAAAGTTTCATTGGACACGATGACAAGGTGAAATACTACCAGGCCTTCCAGGTTACATGACATTACTGGCTGTTTTTGAATTCGTATCTGAATATTTGCCGTGTTCTAAAGATCTTAGAAAATTTGAACGATTGATGATTTGTTTGATGAGACTGAAATTGAACTTTCCAGTTCAGGATCTAGCATTCAGATTTAGAACATCAGCATTTACTATTTCAAGAACTTTTACAACCGTCATACATGTTTTGTCTGTCCGATTAATTAAAGCATAAAATCTACTGGCCACAAAGAGAAGAATTGAGAAAAACTATGCCAATCGAGTTTAGACGACATTTTGGACAGAAAACTGCAGTGATTATTGATTGTTTCGAAATCTTTATTCAAAGGCCAAAGAACCTAATGGCTCGTGCCCAGACCTGGTCAAGTTATAAACATAATAATACAGTAAAATTCCTCATTGGGATTACACCTCAGGGAACAGTGTCCTTCCTTTCCAATGCATGGGGTGGTCGTGCCAGTGATAAGGATATCACAGAGTATTGTGGTATGCTGGGCAAACTTTTACCTGGAGAATTATTCTCGCAGATCGAGGATTCGATATAGCAGAAAGTGTGGTTATGTGTTGTGCCCAAGTCAACATTCCTAGTTTTACAAAGGGGAAATCTCACTTTCTCCAGTAGACATCGAAACAACTCGGAACATAGCGAGTGTTAGGATACAGGTGGAACAAGTAATCGGATTGGTTAGAAATAAATATACAATGCTACAAGTTAAGTTGCCTATAGATTTTATGGTTAATGAAGATGGGTTACCAGTGATAGACAAAATTGTAACTGTGGCCTGTGCACTTTCAAATTTATGTGAATCAGTTGTGGCCTTCAACTAATGAAGCTAACAGTTCCTCATACCATCATCATGTGCACACAAAACGTTGCATGTACATAGAGTGTTGCACATTTCAGTTGTATTGTACGATTAGTGTTACAAGTGCAGTATATAAGCACCTTGATGTATGTCTATTTAACAAATATATTTTAGCTCGATTGCGAAACAAGTTCTTTCACTTATATTACTTATAGCCAACGAAAGTGATTAAAATAAGTTGTTAAAACTTGGTTCTCAATCGTTGTAAATATATTAATCACTCTCGAGACCTCATTCGTGATGGAATCCATCGCCATGAGGGAGAGAGGAGGTAATGTGGAATTTAAATGCCTTGCCTGGGCATGATAGTAATGGCTCCAGCGGGGCTCGAACTCCGGACCTTTCACACCTGAAGCGAACGCACTATAACTGAGCTATCACGACTTCCTATGTCTATTTACCAATGCAACCCGGGTACGATCCTCGGACCGGGAAGTATGTGTACAGTGGTCGCCAGGTTCTGTCCGGTTTCCTCCCACAATAATGACCACATTTACACTCTCATCTGTGTCATTGAAAGTGATTAATAAATTGTTAAAGTTTGTTTCACAATCGTTTAAACTTTATTTGCATTCATTTGATGCAATAAAATATAATTATGATCACATCATTTGTTTAAACTTGATTATGACGCTTGTTTTGGGGTTTAATGTTGCACCAACACTCCAGTTGACCCACCAAGCAGTGTTGCAGTCATGGATGGCACCCACGTAGAACCACCGACCTCACATGAAAGGTATTTGACACTCACAGTGGGATTCGAACCATCAGCAGTGAGTTGCTAGTGAATTGAAGTCAACAACCTTAATCAGGAAAGATGCAATGTAATAAACAAAGCGTCTACAAAGCAAATACAGATACGGTTTCCTGTTTGAGAAACCGGTGCTAGCATGGCTCAGCAGTATAAGTGTCCTGTTTTGGCTCGTACTGGATTGATGAGGAGTGCTGATGGTTAATATTATCACCACATAGCCTACATGTAATCAATGAACACATTTCTTTGTTCAAGGCGAAAACTATACATGTATATACATTGTATTTAATTTTCACATATATATATATGTATAATAAACATCCAACATGTTGGTCTACTACAGGTCTAGCCATATAATCAGTCTCATGTCAATTTACTTGCTATATTGATTTAGCTTTAATCTAGCAGGTTAACCCTTTCCTTCATAGAGATTTATGTTAATATACTATTATATCTCCATACAAACTAAAGTCATGCAGTGGATAGGTACCGTATACCCCCGTTTAAACGCCCCCTCCCTAATAAACGCCCCCCCCCATTTTGAACAAAAAAGTTCACCTCAGTGTCCGCTGCTATCGATGTCCGTGCTACTAGTAGTAGTACTGGAATCACACTCATCCATGTCCGATTCCGACAATCCTATATCCAAAGAAGATTTTACTGGCATGGTGTTTACCTTTTTCTTTGGCTAATTTAATAACTTTCAATTTATATCCGGCCGAATACGATCGATGCCCACGTGTTGTTGAATCCATTGTTTTAGTGAAAGTGACGCAGTGACTAATTTGTGTGAAAGCTGCAGACAGGGAACGATCACGCGGTGAATGACTTTGATGTTTTTTAGCGCCTCAGCCTATGTCCATATATGGAACGCGATGCAAGGTTACTCTACATGTAAAGGGTCTGTGTACTAAAATTGCACGCGTGTCATTTCATCGCTATTGGATACGCTATACCTGTGTCTTGTAGTGAAATGAGGCTCCCGGCAGGGGCAGTAAAGTTGCATAGAAGCGGATTAAAGATAAATTACCGGTAGCTAAATTGGATAATATACAGTGGACTGTTAGGGGGGCGCTTAAAGGAGTCCCAGTCATAGTTTGCATACAATTTATAGCAAAATGTATCGCCCCCGGGGGCGTTTAAACGGGGGTATACGGTAGTTGCCATATCTATCCCACATCCATAGATATTACTGGAACTACATGAGATTCTGGCCTGCATTATGAACATTGGTTTAGCTACTACATTGTCAATGTATGTCGTATTGGTAATGGCGTCGAGAGGTGCTTCTATGAGGGAAAGGGTTAACTGTCATTTTGACCAATAGTTCTTGTACAAAGGCAAGTATTGTGTTACTGGAGAATAACAAAAAACGTACAGAAAATACAGAATTTGACTTTATGTGAATTATGTTACTTCTCTGTGTACATAACAGCCTACAATATATACATGTATAACCAATAAGTAACTCATCTTAATAAGTACACTCATACAAATCCAAATAGAATGCAAATAATGTATTGATTATCTCGAGCTAGGATGCAACAATATAGTGAATATAGAGCAATACGACAAAGCCTGTAATTTCACAATCAATGTATCTTGTTTTGCTCTTTTTTTCTGCTTAACACAATCTGGACAAAAATACAACCCTTTGGGGATTTTTTTCAAACCAATACAATTGAAATGCAACCACTTATAGCGACAGTTTTCATTGTCACATCCTATTACATCATCACCATTTTTATCATATGCCTGCTGGCATACACACACAATTTCATCACTCTGATCAGTGTTCAACTG
The DNA here is from genome assembly GCA_014843695.1 of Archivesica marissinica. Classification (NCBI taxonomy): domain Eukaryota; kingdom Metazoa; phylum Mollusca; class Bivalvia; order Venerida; family Vesicomyidae; genus Archivesica; species Archivesica marissinica. The sequence continues at coordinate 373,835 of JABXNX010000020.1, read as the reverse complement.
CGAACTTTGACTTAGTTATGAGTTGTAATATTGTTAGTTATTGATGTTACTAATATATTCAACATTTACCCATGCATAAATAAAAATTTTATAAATAAAGTATCTAGTTCCCCATGGAAACAGGTGCCGTTGCTATAAAACAACAATTTTATGAAAGTTGTGTTCATGACTTAAGAAAATAATAATATACCAGGGCGTTCACTAGACTTTGAAAGTCAAGAGTCAATGACCCTTGAGGTCAAATTCTCAAGAGTCAAACTGGATTTTTCAAGAGTCAAGCTGGATTTTTCAAGAGTCAGTATGCATGTTGGTACTTTCCGTACAGATAACTTTTTCCCGACCATATCATAACCTCTGGACCAAGGTGTGTCTTGGGTGCAACCAGTAATTTAGTTATCATAATTAGAGAAAATATTGACTAGTTTGCTGAGCTTTGCATCTGGACTTAGAACCTTAAAAGTATTTAAGTTTCATGTTACTTTGTGGTACATGTAGAGCATCAGATTTGGAATAGAATGATCCGGGTTTGATACTGAGCAAGAAGGCACCTCACACAAAATCCTTAGTACTGGTTAACCACTCAGGTCGACTAATTCTGCCCAGGAAAGCATGTCTAGGTCCCCGCAAATGGTTTGACATAAATGTATCATAAATACAACTTGTATAATTCTACATTGTATCCCAGTTGCAACGGTCACCAAATGATCAAGAGTAGTTGATTTCAACATGAACCTTCTGGGGTCCTGCATGCCTTGACAAACCAATAGAAATGTCGATTATACAAAATACATTTTTTTAGCTGATCTGCATTTAATTTTATCAAATTGGTACGAAACGGATCGAGTACGGTTCCACGACATTGTAAAAGTTCATGAATTTCTTATGTAAAGAGGACATATTCATTTCAATATCTATGCATTTTTGAATTTAAGCACATTTTTATGAATATGTATAATTAGTATCATTTGCGAAATCAACTAAAATTCCGAGTTATTATGGCGAGTGAGAGATTTTTGATCAGCTATTCCCAAACTGGGACGAATCTGAAAATGTTCATTCATAATCTAAGATAACGACGTGAATACTCGGAATTACTATGAAAAGAAGTGATTTTCATAAAATATATTTAGTTACAAATTGCAATAAATCATAAAAACTTGTAAATTAAGTTTTATCATTCACTCGTGTCGTATAATTTGTGATAGCCCCTGCATCAGTATATTCAAAATGGACGCTTAGATTTACGACTGGAGCCATCGAGTTCAAAACAAAATGCGGGTAGCTTATAGTTTGTTCCGTAATAATGATTTTAGTATCGACAATAAGATAAAAGTATGACCTTTTAATAAATATTCATTAAATCAGCAGAAAAATTGTATACATGTTCATGTAAATTTGGCTCCAACTTTACCGGGAATATATCTAGGCTTATGGTTGTTTTCAAATTTTACAGACATCTTCGTTCATTGGCCGAAGCCGGAGTTAATTTTTAGATGGACTCCGCCCTCTCCGATCACATTTGACAGGCAGATTAGGATAATTACACTGTTGAGAAAATGTACGATGCCGCTTGACCGCTCATCGTCCCGGGTCAAAGTTGACCCACAACGCATTTTCACCAAGAGTCAAACATGCGTCTTTATTGATTTTCATGCTTCAAAACCCGGGAGCTCAGGTCAAATGAACGCCCTGATATACGGCAAGTGCATTTAACTTTTTTAATAGGCCATGATATGTAGGATTTACGCCGAGCATAGGTTCCACCACTCTACGGTTATTATGATAACATAATGCTTTACTGGGCAACTGGGATATAGAAAAAACATGGGTGCGAGTTGACCAATTTCAAAATAAGTAAGAGTTGACTTGGCACAGGTGGACTTGGGTACGAGTTGACCAGTTATCGTATTTTGCAGGCATCTTCACGAACTGGAAAATGCAGGCATCTTCACGATGTAGTGTATTTCGGCATGGGTAGAACAGCGGCCCGGTTACCTCAGTTGGTAGAGCTGTCAGACTAGTGCTTGGGAGGTAGTGGGTTCGAGTCCCACGTCGGGTCACTATCTTTTCGGTTAGGGATAGAGGCAGTAATCCCACAAAACAGGTATGTATGTTCCGTTAATGTCAAACCCCTTGCGGGGACTTAGACCATTGGTGGCAGTAAACTAAAGCTGAACAATAGAATACTCTTCAATTGAAGATCAAATTTAGCCCTAACTCTAATGCCCAGATTACTGCCAATTGTATATTTCGTTACTGCCTCTATCGTTAACGTAACTTTACTTTTCAGCTCATTCTTTGCTTGATCACTTTAACGAACTGGAAAATGTTCCTTACCGATAATCTACCGTTGACTGTATTTTGATCAGAATATTACACAGTACATCGCTTAATTCGAGAAACGGTAAAGGTGATGAAGAAACAGAGATGTGGAATTCTGAAAAATATTGTCCTATTTCCAAATTGTCCATGGTGGCGGCCATTGTTGGAAAGGGTACAGGAATCTTTCGTACCCTGCCGTTTCGTACCATGGTCGTATCGTACCCAATTTTGACAGTGTATACCAAATAAAAGTTTAAACTTTATTTATTTTACAACGATTGCGAAGCAAGTTCTAACAACTTATATTAATCACTCTCGTTGGCGCGGATGAAAGCGTATATGTGATCATTCGTGCGGGAGCAAACCGGAGTTACCGGAAAAAACCCACCTCTCCGATCTGGCGACCACCGTACCATCTCATATAATTCCCAGTCCGAGGATCGAACCCGGGTTGCATTGGTGAAAAGCTTGTTGTTTCTTGTGGGTGTAAGGTGATGGTGATCTACAGCAACTAGTTCATTTCTTAATTTTGAAAAACATGATTAGTGAGGCTTGGTTTCGTCTATGTTCTAATGTTTTCCAATTGAGGATGGATACCATCTGTGATACACTACTAGTGTGTTTGTAATCATTGAATACATATCTGGCTGCAGATCTTTGGGCCATTTCTATTTTGTAGGTGACGTGTTTCTGCCAGGGGTTCCAGACTGCAGAACAGTATTCAACCTGTGGGCGAACATAAGTGATACGTATATGCGTTTTCTTTGACCTGATTGTTATTTGTTTTGACATTCCTTTTGATGAAAAGGAGGGTGTTGTTAGCTTTTGAGGTGATATTATTGATGTGTTGGGCCCAGTTAATGTTCTTACTAATAGTGACTCCACGATATTTGGAGTGTTCGGTTGACAGTACTTGTGTGTTATGTAACATGTATGGGTAAATGATGGGGTTTCTTTTCCTATGGATTCTTAATATTTCACATTTATCGAGATTAAATTCCATTGACCATCCTTTTCCCAAGATTCTAAGATGTGTATGTCATGTTGTAGAGCATCTGCTGGGGATTTGAGGTAAACGATGGTGTCGTCGGCAAGGAGGCGGGCCCGACTTTTGATACTGTTTGGTAGGTAATTTATATAAGATAGAAAGAGACAGGGCCACAGGGCCGACCTTTGGGGGACACCTGAGATAACTTTTAACCTGTTGTGACCTGTTTTTTAGGAAAGAGTGTATCCATGATGTGGCTTTATCATTTATACCAACATGTTTGAGTTTATGGATGAACTTGTGGTGATCTACTTTGTCGAATGCTTTACTGAAATCCATTATGGCATCAGTCTGGTGACCGAGCTCGAGATTATCAGCTATCTCTTGTGTGAAACCAATTTGTGTTTTGACCTGAACATGTGCTGCTGTGGGCTAAGAATTTGGTGAGAGTCTAAGTATGACATGATGTTGGAAACCAGGATGTGTTCTAAGAGTTTGGATGATATTATATGCATGTAAGAGAAATGGGGCGGTAGTTGCTAGGTTTGGACTTTTGACCCGTTTTGTGGGGTGCTGGTCAAAACGTACCCAAGTCAAAACGTACCCGCATTTTAAGTAAAAACGTACCCAACTATAAGTCAAAACGTACCCATTCATTGGTCAAAACGTACCCGCATTTTAAGTAAAAACGTACCCAACTATAAGTCAAAACGTACCCATTCTTTGGTCAAAACGTACCCACTCAAGAAGTAAGACGTACCCAAATAGATAGTCAAATATATTATTGTGGTTGATATATTTTGCGTTGACTAGACTACTAATTCATGAGAATGAAATGGTATGGCATTGTCCAGATGCAATGGAATGCGAGATTCGGCAGTGTATTCTAGGCAGGATGTCATAAAACGGCCAAACATCCTGTCCACTCGAGGACAAACACACCGCCGCTAATTGGTGACCATGTCATTGGAATTCAATTTTAGATATTTGGTCAGTTGGCCATTTGGAATTTTAAACAGAACTAAACAAGTATATACAGAACATTTTTTCGAGTTGGGCCCGTCCACGATGACATATTGGCCGAGAAAGCCTGGCCGCGGAAGGTACTGCTCTGCAAGCTGAAAACATTATAATATGAATTTAATGCCACGAGATGTGTGTGGCTGTACAACACAAACACTCCAGCATTATCATGAATTAAAGCAAGAGTGTTTCCAATTACCAACACAAACAAATTAACAAATATCAAATTATTTTATGCAATCTGTAACTCACAGGAAAAAATACCATCATGTATGTTGAGAACAAAATTACCAATTTATATGCATATTTTAATCTCAAGTATACCATTTTTTCTCATCCTAGTACCTTCTAAGTATGATTTTACCTATCTTCAACTTTTTACTTGACACATAATATTTCCAATCTATTTCCAGTTATTCAATCTCTATATTATCCCATGGTAGGGTACGTTTTGACTTCTGGGTGGGTACGTTTTGACTTCTGGGTGGGTACGTTTTGCCTTCTGAGTGGGTACGTTTTGACTTCTACTTGGGTACGTTTTGACTTATACGTAGGTACGTTTTGACTTATAGTATGTACAGCGGTCAATGGCCCAAAAGAGCTCTAATTAAGGAGTCAGTGCTCCCCGAGGTAGAACAAAACGAAATTGGTATATTATCATCAATTAGGGTCTTATGGACCCGAAGCAAGTTCTTGGCATGTTCAATTCGATGATTCAATGTTTTTTATTCTTACTTTACTATATGATATTGCTATTTTCAAAAGTAAAATAAATTGCAGTAAATATTTTGAGAAATGCATATTTATAACACCCAACGAATGAATCTGTGCAAAATAAGTGTGTCATTGCTCTAACTTCAACTGGTGTTGGATCTTTCTCGAAAAAGACAGCGGCAATAGCACCATCAGGCAGTCTTCTCCACCCATGGCCAATTGGGCTACTGACATCAGGCCGCTGAATGTGACTATGCTTCCAAATGTATAATTGGTAAGCGCAGCGACGTACGTGCTGTGTGAAAGCGTCCTCGGTTGGTGGTAGAACGGCAGCAGAGTTGTCTGTAGATGTAGCAATAACATATCTAAGTACATCTAAATCGGCACACAATTGGCCGTTTTCTTTCGTCTTATTCCCATACAGTTTCAAGGCATACAGCCTAGTTATGCTCTGCATCTCATTAGATACCTGTAGCTTGTCACACAGCAATGATATCGGCTCAATGCTATGCATGTTCTTTTGTAGGATGTTGAATGCTGTTCGTTTGCCAATCCTAAACAATGAACGTGTACTATCACATCCCGTTAAGACATGTATGGCAGGTAGGCATTGTGTTAGAGCTGCACCAAATGTTGACGTCACTTCATTGATTGGGATTAATCTTTGTCTATTCGTCAATGCTCCTTCGTGACCAGCATGCATGTACGTGTTGATGGGTATATCTCCGCGGCCACAGTAATACAACAGCAACACCAATACATCGGTGTCATCACAGCGCACAATAATGCGAGTACACTTCTTGTCAATCTAGCTTTTTGATAATTAATCAAATGTGTATAGATTATGAATGATTAATTATTATATTTTAATATATGTACACTATGTTTTGTTCATAATAATGTCATTAAAAGTGTATCTATATAAATATTGATCAATTGTTTCTTCCTTTTTGTTATAATTTACTCACACCTCATTATCCCCTCCAAATATATAATAGGACTGAAGGAGTGATTCCCCTTTTGCCCTCCACCCTCCTGTATTGATAACGCCGTGTGAATATAGTATAAACAGAATACCTAGTAGCTACTCTACCGTGACTAGAGAAGCGATTGTACAAATGGTCTGATAAAGCGGTATGTTTGAATGTATTATAAACACTTCATGTAATAAATGTATCGCCTGCTGCGTTATACAGGACTGGCTAATACAATCCATAACGTCGTCAATAAATAAACTCATCGGAAACTCATCAGCTCAAAAACTACCTCCACAGACCTATTAAATATATAAATGCATTATAATAGGACTTTACACAATGCGTACATCTAAATGGATTACGTTTCTAATCATGTGCATTGCACAGCGTCTATAAATAAACGTGTGGGAAAAGTCACGCGATTGACTTCCGAAAATTCCCTGCACCTCAAAAACGAGCTGCACCGGGCCCTGGTGACGTCATTTATATAGAATATATAGCGTGACCTAGATCTGAACGTATGGCCTTAACTACACAAATGCTTCTCGGTATGCTTCACACAAGATACGTCACAGTGTACACACAGATTTGCACTAGTCCAAGCGGCTGATTGATCCTACACACAAATTTGTAGCAGTTTCACAGCTAAAGGATCATGGATTCTACTGAATTCATACATGTGTACAATGCCATACAGTTGGTCACAAGGAATGTGTTCATGCTCACATTTTGCAGTCATTTATTCGGGCCCCATATGCTTTTAAATATTGCTGAGTGCTCACATGCATACAGGATTTAAATAAATAGCAACAGCATAAATATGAAATTATACAATCTGAGTTTCCGACTGCCTTTCTCCATTCAAGTATGTCCGAAGCATTATTCGTACATGCTGCAGTCATTCATTGCGTACAAGATGTGCTCTTAATCCACATTACAACACAGGTTCTGAGAGAGACCTGAACGTCTGACAGAGAATTGGTAATCTGTATCCATCTGCAAGATCAACCGGTGCACATATTAATACTTGTCTGTGAGTTTGGCACACAAGTTTACGTAGTGGATCACACTTTATGACTAGTAAAATAGGGCACAGACGGCTTCCCGTCAAACTATATATAATATTATTCTATTAGTTGATTTAGTTTAACTTTAGGAAGGGTTAGGGTACAGGCGGAACTTCTGTCAAAATAATAACATTGTACACGGTTGGAGATCCAGACTATTACTTTATAATTTGACCGATAAAACTGTCTGTTTGCAGTATCATCACAGTAAATTCATTACTTAGATGATTAAAGAAAGTAGAACATATATGTACCGTCTTATTGGTTGTCAAAAAAGCAAAGGCAAATTTGAACAAAGCTAAAAAACACTTCAGACGCAGAAAAACACCTACTCAACTTGTATAGTTGAGAGAGACAGAAGAGTGCTATGATAGAGTATGTGACATGGCAATTTTAAGCAAAGTGGATTGAGGAAACTTGTACTCAAATTGATCTGTGCAAAGACCCAGGACAGAAATGGCAGACTTTTCACAAACTGACATCTTATCAAGATCCCGATGCAGATATCGTTCCACCTTTGTTTAGATGAACAAGGAGACCAAGTCTTTGACAAGAAAGGGAAATGTAAACATTTGGAAGACGCTTTCTTTGGGGGGGGGGGGAATGAAACCTTTGATTACTATTTCAAACTGGAAATTGAAAGAAAGCTAGCCAACATTACCAATGGGGTGGAGGATGAATCTGGTGATTGTTATGTCATTGACTTGTCAGTATATCCAAGTAAGGGTTCGAGAGTACAACGACAGTATTCAATACATTGCATACTATAACAATGGGACATGCTTATTATATAGCGCAGTAACAGTAACTCGTGTACTAACAGTGTTGCTGAAGCAGCATTGTTGTGTCCCTTGGTATGTATATAATTCAGATACACAACACCCCCTTTTCAAAGCTTAAAAAGAACTATTTAAACTTAATAAACTTCCATGCATCAGCATTAATGTGAGGTGCAATTATTGTTACCAATGTACATAAACTATTTAGTATACAGATGTGTTTATATACTAGTAATATTTCACACGCCTGAATATCAAACATATCACTTGTAATTTGTCTGGTGATACTATAATAGGTGATAACACATATTTCCTCTCTGACATTTGATATTTAGAATAATTATTCTATCATCATGAACCAATTATAAATCCAGTTTATCTGGAGGTTTTGATAACCTTCCACTGCGTGTCATATAACCAGTGTTTTGGGTAGACACATTTTTATCAGTTTCAACGCTCTTCACTGGTGCTGTAAAGTCAGTATAATTTGAGTTTTCAACATGTGCTTGGTTTGGGAAATCAATATCTTTATTAAAATCAACTCTTTTATTTAATCTGACTAAATGTCTTCGATTTCGTTCTATCGTGGATCTAGGCGTGTCTACAACAAATGATCTTGGTCGCGACGCTTCTTGGATAATTTTGCCTTCTATGTTAGCATCTTTAATATATACGCTATCCCCCTTTTTGAAAAGAGGCAAGGAATGTGATTTCCTAGCCCTGTCGTAATTTTGCTTTGAATACAACCGATTTTTAGTTTCGGTTTGGTGCAATTTCTTGCTGTCAATATGCTTCGGCATTAGATTTTCCGGCATTGTAGGCAGTTTTGTCTGGATTTTTCTCCCAAACAGAAGTTCTGCAGGAGAATGACCGTTTGCTAACGGAGTAGCACGATAATTTAGCAGCGCAACGTAAGGGTCTGTACATTTGCCTAGCAAACGTTTAATTGTTTGTACCGCCCGTTCAGCCTCTGAATTCCCTAATGGATATCTGGGACTGCTAGTCCTGTGTTCGATACCGAATTCATCAGTAAACTGCTTGAAAGTACTCGACGCGTATTGCGGGTCATTGTCACTAACAATGACATCACAGAGACCGTGCCTTGCTAATATCGATTTGAAATGTATGATAACATCTTCCGAAGATGTTCCATTTAACTTCGCTATCTCAATGTACCTAGAATAGTAACAAATTACTAAAAGATAGGTATTGCCTTTCCAATGAAATAAATCAGAACCCAACTTCTCCCACGGTCTGGTAGGAAAGTCAATAGAAATCATCGGTTCTGCGCGATCGTTTCTCATCTTTGAGCATACATCGCACGGCTTTACCAGATTTTCAATATCTCTATTTAACCCTAACCACCAAACAGAGTCCTGTGCTCGTTGCTTGCATTTAACCATGCCTTGGTGGGCTTCGTGTATATGAGATAAAGCATCTGTCCTTAATTCTGTAGGGATAAATAACCTATTATTTTTCATTAGTAAACCTTTGTTTATTGATATCTCACCCCTAAAAGGCCAATATAGTTTGGAAACTTCACAGCCTTTACTTTTGACAGCTGGCCACCCATGTTCGCAAAATTCCATTAACTTTTGACACACAATGTCTGTCTTTTGTTTGGACTTAATTTGCTGTAACCTTTTATCTGAGGCTGGCAAATGTTTGATAACACAGTCAACATATATTTCGGTCTCAGCACAATTCTGTTGCTCCTCAAATGTCAACTCATCACAAACAGGATTCCTGCTAAGTAGGTCAGGCATAAATAATTCTTTCCCAGGGACATGTGAGATTGTATAGGAAAAATACATGAGTCTTAGTCTAAACCGTTGTATCCTTAAAGGAAGGTCACTAAGATCTTTTTGACCTAGTAATGGTACTAATGGCTTGTGGTCTGTGTTAATATGGAATACTTTTCCAATCAACATATCACTATGCTTTTCACAGCCATATGTAACCCCTAGTGCCTCTTTTTCTATAGTAGAGTACCTCTGTTCTGTCGGTGACAGTGACCTTTAAGCGTATGAAACAGGTTTCAGATCCCCATTGTCTTGTTTCTGGAGCACCACTACCCCAAGGGCATAGCTAGATGCATCTGTCCTAACTACTGTGTCCTTGTGTGGATCATATAACGCTAAAACAGGAGCATTTATTAGAACATGTTTGATCTTTTCAAATGCTTCTTGTTGGTCAGAACCCCAATGAAAGTGATTCTTAGTACTCAATAAATCTCTAATGGGTTTTGAGTACTCAGCTAACAGTGGTGTAAACTTACCCATCTGTGTTATGGCACCCATGAAACTACGAACCCCATGAATGTCTTTGGGAGCCCCTAGGTTTGTTATGGCCTTGACCTTGTCAGGATCTGCGGAAATTCCGTCTCGTCCTACAATATGACCAACACATTTTACCTGGGCCTTCTTGAACTTGCATTTATAAGGGTTAAGGGTTCAGGACCGTATTAAGTCTAGAGTCATGCTCATGCTCAGTCTGTCCGTAAATCAGTACATCATCTGTCTGACATAGAACCCCCTCAATGCCTTCCAGTATTTGCGACATTCTTTTTTGGAAATATTCACTACTACTTGATAACCCAAACGGTAATCGATTGAACGCAAACCTGCCGTATGGAGTAATGAACGTTGTGAGCAATTTGCTCTCTTCAGCAAGCTGCACCTGCCAAAAGCTGCTTGTAGCATCTAACTTGCTCAAATACTTCGCGTTTGCCATTCGTCCATGGTCTATTATGGGTAAAGGAAAGTTTTCACGGCGTATGCTTTTGTTTAACTGAGTCAAATCAACGCATATACGAACTTCTCCATTAGACTTGGGTACACACACCATGCCAGCACACCAATCTGTGGATTGGTCTACCCTAAAGATAACGTCGGACTTTTCCATCTTCTCAAGTTCAAACTTGACTTTGGGAAGCAACGGAATTGGCACACGACGCGGTACATTTAATGAATATGGCTTTGCGCAGTCATTCAGAGAAATACAGTATTCTCCCCCTAGCAGTCCTAACTCGTGAAATAACTTAGGATGTTCACGTTTTACAGACTCTAGAGAAATTTCATCTACTGTATTTACGCTAATTAACCTTAAACCGATTATCGCAGGTCGACCTAACAGACACCTGTTTATACCGCGTACTACGAATATGTGTTCTGCTGTCATATATGATTTATTCGATAACGTTTCAGTAAACGTGCCCAGAACATTTAAGTGTTTGTTTCCCGGACCAAACAACTTTCTATTTGTTTTCTGTAATGTTGGTATTTTAAGAGACTTAAATACATTTTCCGAAATTACAGTAACGTCTGCACCAGTGTCAATCTTGATACTGATATAAATATGTCTCACCTTCAACTTGGTATTCTATGAACCATTTTCTCCATCCTCAACAATTCCAATAAATGAGTTATTAGAATTTAATCCAGTTTCGAGGATTTCATTTACTGCTTTGGTTCTACAGCAAACAGCAAACTGATCACGTTTTGAACACTTTTTACAGGTTTTACCCATGGCTGCACATCGCCCGTCTTTGGGGTGAGTCCAATTGCACCGCGTACAACGCTTTTGTGTGTCCCTTTGGTCTTTGTTGCCTCGATAAGTTCTCTGCTGACCTGTTTTCAGTTTCGCACCTGCCCCTCGCCGCACTTCATCAGCAACGTCTACGCCATTCCCGTGTTGTTGCCGAACTTGGCCTTTGACTAGTTCGCTCTGCCTGGCCATTGTGACAGCTTTTTCGAGAGTAAGATCAGCCTCGAGCTGCATTTTCTCAGACAAGTTAGTGTCCAAAATTCCTATCACTATCCTGTCTCGAATAAGTTCGATCTTTGTTTCTTCCGCAACATTGCAATTGTTTGCTAGTTCATATAAGGAACGGATAAACGACTCTACACCCTCGCCCTGGTTTTGCTTCCTTGAGTGGAATTTCGCTCGTTCATGTATATAGTTCCGTTTTGGCGTAAAATGTTCATCAAATTTACTTAGCACGGCATCGAACTTCTTCTTATCCTCTGCGCTCAAATTAAACGAGTTGAGAAGATTGTCAGCTTCTTTGCCAATGGTATAAATTAAACTTGCTACCTGAATTTCATCATCATCTTTGTGCAATTTTGTAGCTGTTCTATAATACAGAAACCTTTGTTTCCATTCATCCCATTGATTTGGTGATGCAAAATTGAAACTATCCGGTGGCGACAATTTAGCCATTATGTGCAATTTATCACAATTATAACAATTTAATGTTACACAGTTTAATAACAATTTAATGTTATTCCATTATTAACAATTTAATGTTATTCCTCATTAACCATTTCCCCACAATTTACAATTTAATGTAAGTTCACTTCTGACACCATGTTATGTCATTGACTTGTCAGTATATCCAAGTAAGGGTTCGAGACCCATTACGAATAACGCTTTGATAGTTTACTACAGTTTAATCTACATGATACAAGTAAAACGACAGTATTCAATACAATGCATACTATAACAATGGGACATGCTTATTATATAGCGTAGTAACAGTAACTCATGTACTAACAGTGTTGCTGAAGCAGCATTGTTGTGTCCCTTGGTATGTATATAATTCAGATACACAACAGTGATGACCTCTTAAATAAGGATATTACCAGACGTGAGGTAGAAGCGGTTTTGCAGCGGTTACAGAGAGGGAAAGCACCGGGACCAGATGATGTTTACACTGACCTTATCAGAGAAGCCACTGAGCCCCTCACAACTATCACAACTTTGAGAGCACTGCACATAAAATGGCAAAGAAGATGGGACGCTACGGATAAAGGAAGATACCTGCATGAACTGAAGCCAAAAGTCCAAGCCAAACATATCAACTTCAGCCCCCAGTGCTTTAGCCAAAATACACCACAGCGTCTGTTCTTGCAACTACAAAGTGGGCACTGTAATTTAAAAGAGCACCGTCCTAAAGTGGGCCTGGAAGATGACCCATACTGCTCATGCGGCGAGCCGGTATCAATTGCACATTATTTATTAGACTGCCCAGAAACTGAAATACTCCGAGAAACAATGCGGTCAAAATATTCCTGAAAACCGGGATCAGGGACATCTCACTTAGCATACTACTGTTCAACCGGAATCAGGGACATCTCACTTAGCATACTACTATCGACTGGAGAAGATGACCAGTTGTGTGGAGAACGTTACGTGTTCTAAGAAATGTGTTTACTGTCCGAAAATTACCAACATCCGAATTGACTGTCCGAAAATTACAAACATCCGAACTACTATGCTATCCATGTTGAGTGTAGCAAGTCTACTAACTTCTATAACCCCCTCTTGTTGTGTACTCAGGAGATCCTCCGTTCTGGTAAGTGAAAGCAGTCACATACGCAATAAATGCATTACCATTATCATTGTCGACACATTATTCAATTGATTGTGATCTTGTTGACAGTCAACGTTAAACTGTCTGCTTTTATTAAACTATTGTTTTGTAGATGCTTTTTAGCTTGCATATACCAATTTAGATTAACTCACTGTTCTAGACTGCGCCTGTCAAATATAATCGTGACTGATTCTTCGGCAGTAACAAGTTACTCATATTGTGGGGTTGTATATTATACATCTAGCCTTAATTTATACCTTTATTCGGATTGTGTAAGAACTTTAGTCCTGCAATTGTATGTTACAAAATGCAAGAAATTGCTTCCTCATTTCAAAAAAATTCCGGGGGGCATGGCCTCGGACCCCCCTAGCGTACTCGCTCGCTATGCTCACTCGATAAACAAGCATATTTTGGCCGTGCGTATCATCAAAATAGCTCCAGCAACGGCCCTGTGGTTCAGTTGCCGCCATTCACCTAAACTAATGCTGACGTCGAAGCGGCGCCGAGCATGCGCATTAATGTATAGTCCATATTTTGGGCTTTGGTCCACCAGAGACCATCGCTCTAGTGATTAGTGATAAACCGATTATCGCTAAGTCGCCGACAATCGTTCGCCGGCATGGACATCGGCGATAATCGATTGTGAAAATGTGTAATCGATTATAATCAACAAGTCTTTTTTTTTTTTTTTTGGAACCACGTTTAAGGCCCGTTTATTTTCCTCGTCATAGGTGACCTGTGGGTCGAGGGCATCCCACAAGCACCTTACAATAATATACTTTTTTTAACGAGTAGAATAAACAAACGGCATGAATAATAGTGTATATAAATATATCAAGTCATTATCATGTTGGCCTTAAAGTGGTGAAAAAATGTTCAGTTACACTTAGAAAAAAAGAGAAGAGAAGAGTGGTATGCAGCCTACATTCTACCAAGTGATTGATGACAATTATTTTCAATATAATTTTAAATTAAAACTTTTTAGCATATTGCTTCCATATTTCGTCAAATTCAAATAATTTGTTCTGTATTGAAGCTGTCTCAAGTTCAGTATCATATAATAGTTTTAATCGACACATCAGATGTTGAACGGATGGTTTTATGTCTTTATTTTTGTCTCTTACTTTTATGTTTGTTTATACCTCACATAAAACTACGATTTACTATTGGCTGTATTTTATTAGCATTGCACGTTTGCAACAACAATTCTAACTGTATCTAGTACTAGACTTTTCACTAGTATGTCACTAAGTGTTCTGTCCTCTATTAACTTAAAAACTAATTTTATGTCAAGTACTAAATAGATTGTTAAACTCACACATTATATGGAATGATTTTGATTTATAACTATATCAATTGCCCGATTAATAATCAATTATCTAATCGGTTTACCCGTCCGATTAATCGATTATGGATTTTGAAACCGATGCACATCACTACTAGTGATATGATATATTTTTATGAGTATTGGTCTATTTCTAATAATGCTGTAAAAGGTCTTTATACAAGACAATTATACATGGAACTATACTGACTGTTTATGTTCGAAGATAAGCAAGTACATTTGGCAGAGAAACAAGTATATTTGGCGTGGACATCCCTAACATGTATGCCTGATCAGCATATTATAGATTTCCCACACATAGGCCTACATGTGTGCTATTACATCAGAAATGTACTCCACTGTTTAAGTTACAATTCTAAAATGTTAACTTGTTAGTGTCCGTACAAACGGGTGTTTGCACCAAAACAATATATCCCAATTGATATATTGAGTGACAGTTAATATACCAAACATGTTTACTGGAACATATGTAGCTTGACATGTTATGAAATACATGTCCAAGCTTGCTTCTCTATAAAAGATGGGATAACGTTAGATTGGGGGACTTCATTTTTGCTCTTACACCAATACATAGTTTTATGATTGGATTGGATTATGCACCTATTAACGATTTGATGTAAAATAAATAACTTATGTTGTCAAGTGGAATTGGAACTTGTACTATGCACCAGACATACTATACAGTCTGCATCCGTTATATCGAATTTCGGACAAAATACGACATAACCGAAGTTAAGTTAACGAAATTCGATATAAACGGAGCCAGTTATATGTAAAATGATAGTGTCTGAAGCGGGAATTTGATCCACATGCCCAGAAACAAACGAGCATAACAAGATGTATATGATAGTATGTTCCTTTAATGTGGCGTCCGTGGTCCAGTGGTAGAGCGTCGGATTTGGAATCGAACGGTCCCGGGTTCGATACTCGGTCAGGCCACGTGTGTAGTGTCATTGAGCAAGGCACCTCACACACATTGCTTAGTACTGGTTAATCGCTTAGGTCGGCTAAGCCTGCCCAGTTAAACATGTCTAAGTCCCTGCGAGGGGTTTGACATTAAAGGATCATACATACATACATTAATGTCAAACCCCTCGCGGGGACTTAGGCATGCTTTCCTGGGCAGGCTTAGCCGACCTAAGCAAATAGCCAGTACTAAGCAATGTGTGTGAGCACAGGAACTAGAAATTTTATCCATACATTGTTGTCCATAAGCCACCAAAGGTCTCTTACCTAGGACACCCCCCTCTATTAAAAAAAGTAGTTTTTTTAATAGAGGGGGGTGTCCTAGGATATAGGTAAGAGACCTTTGGTGGCTTATGGATAACATTTCAAATTCCTGTGGTGTGAGGTGCCTTGCTCAATGACACTACATGTAGTGTGTGAGGTGCCTTGCTCAATGACACTACATGTAGTGTCATTGAGCAAGGCACCTCACACGCATTGCTTAGTACTGGTTATTTGTATACGTGGCCTGACCGAGTATCGAACCCGGGACCGTTCGATTCCAAATCCAACGCTCTATCACTAACAGGCACCTTAATTAGAACATCTCATATGACCATAGGGCAAAAATAATGTGTCTTCTTCTTCTTCCAATTATTGGACTGGATTCCGACTGGAATGTACTTAGTCCAGCGTGACTGGTCATGTCGGGCGAGGACAGCAGCCATCTCAAAAGGCTATGTACAGCATAAAAGTTTAAAACTATGTACACGGGCTTGTCGTCTAGTGGTTGCCCGCAGTCACTGGGAGGCTGGCGCCCAAGCAGGTCTTGAATGCCTCCAGTGTTGCGGTAGAAGTAGTCGAGGTTGGCAGTTGGTTCCAGTCGCGTGTGGTGCGTGGGAAGAAGGAGTGGTACAGCGTAGCATCAGTTATCCTCTCCTGGAACAGTCGCTGGGAGCCTCTGGTTCTGGAGTCGCTCTGTTGGATGAATGATGTGCTGTCGATCTCCACTAAGTCGTTTTGGATTTTGTACAGCATTGCCAGTCTGTTCTTCCTGCGTCTATCTTCAAGGCTCGCCCACTGTAAGTTGGTCTCCGTGGCGGTGACACAACCAGGAGTCCTGCTACTGTAGTCTTTAGTGACGTAACGTGCTGCCCGTCGTTGTACCTGCTCGAGTGCTTTGATATCTTTCTGGAGGTGTGGGTCCCAGACTGTTGATGCATACTCAAGAGCAGGTCGGACCATGGTGGTGTACGTTGCAGCTTTGACTTTGGGTGTACAGTCCTTGAAGTTTCTACGCAGGAAGCCCAGTGAGCGGTTTCCTTTACCGATTACAGTCTCACAATGTTTGGTCCAGGATAGGTCACTACTAATTGTCACTCCTAGATATTTGTTACTGTCAACTACTTCTAACGTTTGTCCGTGTAGGGTGTAGGAGGTATGCATGAGGTTTTTGCGCTTGGACGGGGAAACTCTGATGACGCTACATTTGGAAGCATTGAAACTCATCTGCCATGTCTTTTCCCACTCTTCCAAGGCTGTGAGGTCCTTTTGGAGAAGATTGCGATCGTGTTGGTTTGTCACATGTCTGAATAGCAATGAGTCGTCTGCAAACAATCTTGTTTCTGATGAAATGGCGGATTCAGGTAGGTCATTAATGTATGACAGAAATAGTAAGGGTCCTAAAACTGTTCCCTGAGGTACGCCTGACAATACATCTGCAGAAGTGGAGTGGCAACCTTCCAGAACAACCTGTTGTTTCCTGTTTCCTAGGAAAGAGTCAATCCATCTGTTGGTGCTCCCTCTAACACCATAGTAAGCCATCTTGTAGAGAAGTCTGGAATGTGGTACCTTATCGAAGGCCTTAGCAAAGTCCAACAGTATAATGTCCACTTGGTTTCCTTTGGCTCGGCGGCGAATAATGTCTTCTATGGTTACAAGAAGCTGCGTCTCGCATGCGCGCTTTTTCCGGAATCCGTGCTGGTGGTCACAAAGGATATTATGTCTGTCAAAGTGTGTCATTATGCTGCTGTGGATTATATGCTCCAGTATTTTGCAAGTAATGGATGTAAGGGAAACTGGTCTGTAGTTTGCAGCTATGTGTTTCTCCCCTTTCTTGAATACTGGTACAATCCATGCATTCCGCCAGTCATCTGGGACTTCGCCGGTGTTGAGGGATCGCTGGTATATGAGGGTCAGTATAGGTGCCAGTTCAAGTGCAGCTGCTCTAAGTATAAAAGCAGGAATAGAGTCCGGCCCTGTAGCTTTGTGTGGTTTCAGTTGGGATAACAGTTTAAATACGCCGTGACGCGATATCTCAATATTGTCCATTGTCGGGTGTGGACTTGGTCCTTTATCAGGGAGATGTGATGTATCTTCTCGTGTGTAAACCGACTGGAACTGGTCATTGAGAATCTCGGCCTTGCTCTGGTTGTCACTCTTCATGAACCCTTCTTTATTCTTCAAGACGGGAACACCTGAGACCTCCTGACCTTTGCTTTTAATAAGAGACCAGAACTTTTTAGGGTTTTCGGTGTAGTTATCGCTAGCATCTTCCATGTATCTCCTATCGGTCCGTCTTATTTCAAACTGTGTTTGCTGCTGTAACATCTTGTACCTGTCTCTATCTCTCTTTCTTCCGGTAGCTCTTGCTTTCTTATGCGCTCGTTGTTTACGCCTGATGCCCCTACGAATGCTTCTGTTCATCCAAGGATGAGTATGTCTGGCAAGGGTCATCTTGGTTGGCACTCTTTCTTCCATAATACTCTTTAACTTGGCTGTAAAACCTTCCCACATAGAGTTAGTGTCAGAAAAAGTGGTGGTAACAAAGCTGGAGTAATAGTCTGTGACATCATTCTTTATTGCGGAGACATCGGCCTGCTTCCAGAGGAATATCTTCCTGCGCTGTGGTTTGGGTTTGTGTGGAGTCAAGGTAGTGTCATATAGGACAATGTCGTGGTCGCTATTACCTATCGATGGGATTGGTTTGCACTTCGCTGTGTGAAGCTTGGATGAGTGGTGAGGATTAGGTCTAACGTCTTGTCCTTTCTGGTAGGAAAACTGACCTGCTGTTCCAAATTATTATCAGCAACAATGTCCAAGTACAAGTGGTTAACCCTGGCTGGATACTGCAAGTACAAGTGGTTAACCCTGGCTGGATACTGCAAGTACAAGTGGTTAACCCTGGCTGGATACTGCAAGTACAAGTGGTTAACCCTGGCTGGATACTGCAAGTACAAGTGGTTTACCCTGGCTGGATACTGCAAGTACAAGTGGTTAACCCTGGCTGGATACTGCAAGTACAAGTGGTTAACCCTGGCTGGATACTGCAAGTACAAGTGGTTTACCCTGGCTGGATACTGCAAGTACAAGTGGTTAACCCTGGCTGGATACTGCAAGTACAAGTGGTTTACCCTGGCTGGATACTGCAAGTACAAGTGGTTAACCCTGGCTGGATACTGCAAGTACAAGTGGTTAACCCTGGTGGATACTGCAAGTACAAGTGGTAACCCTGGCTGGATACTGCAAGTACAAGTGGTTAACCCTGGCTTGATACTGCAAGTACAAGTGGTTAACCCTGGCTGGATACTGCAAGTACAAGTGGTTAACCCTGGCTGGATACTGCAAGTACAAGTGGTTAACCCTGGCTGGATACTGCAAGTACAAGTGGTTAACCCTGGCTGGATACTGCAAGTACAAGTGGTTAACCCTGGCTGGATACTGCAAGTACAAGTGGTTAACCCTGGCTGGATACTGCAAGTACAAGTGGTTAACCCTGGCTGGATACTGCAAGTACAAGTGGTTAACCCTGGCTGGATACTGCAAGTACAAGTGGTTAACCCTGGCTGGATACTGCAAGTACAAGTGGTTAACCCTGGCTGGATACTGCAAGTACAAGTGGTTAACCCTGGTTGGATACTGCAAGTACAAGTGGTTAACCCTGGCTGATACTGCAAGTACAAGTGGTTAACCCTGGCTGGATACTGCAAGTACAAGTGGTTAACCCTGGCTGGATACTGCAAGTACAAGTGGTTAACCCTGGTGGATACTGCAAGTACAAGTGGTTAACCCTGGCTGGATACTGCAAGTACAAGTGGTTTACCCTGGCTGGATACTGCAAGTACAAGTGGTTTACCCTGGCTGGATACTGCAAGTACAAGTGGTTTACCCTGGCTGGATACTGCAAGTACAAGTGGTTAACCCTGGCTGGATACTGCAAGTACAAGTGGTTAACCCTGGCTGGATACTGCAAGTACAAGTGGTTAACCCTGGCTGGATACTGGTTACCAGTGGTACATAAGTTACTCCAGTCAATATCTGGAAGATTGAAATCTCCACCAATGAGACAGATATCCTTCTTGCAACTATTTCTCAGTGATGTTATATCTTCCATTGAGCTGCTCAAGTACTTTTCATCAACTCGATTTGGGGGTCGGTAGTATGCAGCTAACTTGACCTTCTTGTTGTCTGCCGTCTTGATGGTGCAACTTATCATTTCTACCTCCTTACTGATTATGACATTTTCTGGCTGTAGTTCCCGTTTAGCTGCTATTAGAACACCTCCATGCTGGTCCGTTTTCCGGTCGCGTCTCTGGACATCATATCCTAGGTAATTTGGTATTATCTCTGAAGATTTGATGGAGTCGTCGAGCCAGGTTTCGGTGCCAAGTATAACATCCGGTTCAGCCGAGTCAATAATAGCCTCCAAGAGTTTGCCTTTTTTTCTAAGGCTTTGAAAGTTTATCACCAATAGTCTGAGTTGCTTTCGTTTCAGGGATTTATTGCGTGGTGTCTTAGGTGAGGATGCCATAGTTGGATTGTCACTGATGGAACTACTCGCAAATGATTGGTCCGTGTCTGGTTCTGTGCTTGTACTAGACCTTATCTGCAGTGAAATGTCTGATAGGCTGTCAAGTGCAGAGGGATGTGTTGATATATTAACTGATCTAGGACTAGAGTCACTATCGTCTGGCACAGTGTACAGTGTAGTGGAATTGTTAGGTCTCAAACAGTTTGTACATCAAGTCTTGTGCCTGTTGCACTATCCTCCAAAAATATAAAATTACTAATCTCTTCAGGAGGCATCGCTCTTATGGGCAACCGGTAGAGCCGATAAATAAACGTAAAACACGCACACACATTGTGTAGCAGTTCCAGAAGTTGTGTACCATTGTGTCATTATCGGTTAAAAAAAAAGAATGAAGAATTAGAATGCGTTAAGAGTTTCCCCCCTTTAATACTCTTTAAAAAAAATGTCGCGAATCGGCACGTTGAAGGTTACATAATATTATTCAGAAAATTTAATATGTCTCATATATTGTAAACTGTCATTAAGCTTTATCGTTGCAATGCCATTCCGTTTGAAATTGTTTATATATTAGCATGCACAATTCCCTTCATAATTGTTACACTAACGTAGATCTGTTACGTGATGTAATTTGCTGTGCTTGGTATCGTCAACATCCCTGATATCGGCCAGCGCCTGTTTTCGGCCTTTGTTTATTCGTGTGATTTTTGTTTACATACGGAATGCGAATTACGTCATTGCTCTCAAAACAGGTACTTTGGTACTTATGTGTTTGGCATATTACTTATCAAAGAGCAAACTGCGCGTAAAGCAGATAAATATTCACATTTTATTTGAAAGTATGCAAATTAATCCCATTTATAATGTAGCCTAAAACAGGTAAATATAAAGAAATATGTGTTTGTTTTTGTAAAATGCGAAATTTCATCGTCGCAGAAGGTCGCGTGATAATTATGCGATAATGTCATAATGCGCATTTTACAGGTCAAGTCAAATATAGACTATAGTGTTACTCTTACAGCTTTTTATCGTATGTTGACGTGTTTTCGATACGTATGTGTTTTCGATATTTTTCATCTCGCGCGTACAAAATGCATCACGTCATGCATTGTTTATGCAAGGTAACCGAACACAACATCATTCGCTCCGGTGAAGAATTGTCCTAAATGCGACGTAAACAAGTGAGTAATCCTTCTTTTTATAACTAGTATCAATAAATAATAGTGTTTGCTATTACTTTTTATCAGTTGCATAGCAACTGCATTTTTAAAAGTATAATAAGGAAGTTGATAATATTTTTGACAGATTGCGGGAGTTTTTTCTCGCCTGCTTCAGAAGGTCACGTGATTATGACTTCATGATATTTGAGTTTGGTACAACAGGGTGTCTCCAAATACATCATACCTTAGACATTTATGGGTTATTATTATTACAGGCCATACCAACGCCATGTCTCCCGAAGTACCGGATGTACTCGTCCACAGCCTACAGTATTGAGAAGAAAATGCTGGTGAAGACCGCCGCACGTCAATATGGGCTCCCACAGACGACAACGCAACAGGGTTATGGGTAGAATAGACCCAGAAACACTGTCATCTGGACCACCAGCACTATTCAATCATGAAGAGAAGCATTGTTCGTAAGGAGTGAAGTGTTGGACCAAGCATCAAACCTGGCAGTTGGAAAATGCGATAAAGAACATCCTCTAAGTGACAGGTGGTTTAGAGGTCTGATGGGCAGATGACCCGAACTTAAATTAGTCAAACCAAGAGCACTTGCCAAATACAGGGCTCAAGCCACATCTGCAGAGAATTTGACTAAGTACTTCAACAATCTTGCAGCTACTCTTGAAAAGCCACTGTAACCCATCATCACTGATGGTCACGGGTTCAAGCCCCGCTCAGGCCGTGTCTCATTTATATGAAAAAGTTGGCAGTTTCTTACGAAGGTTGGTGCACCCAAGTACTGGTTAACCGCTGGAGCCTGCCCAGGAAAGGTGTTGTTAGGTAAACTGCCCGCCGGCGATATAGCCCAAAATGGTGCTGATGCAGGCGTTAAACCCGATATGTAACATAACATAACTCTTGAAAAGCATGGTTTAATTAAAGGACAAACCTGAATGTATATATAACGTTGATAAAAAAGGGGTGCAGACAGAGCATTCACCTCCTTATATTGTGTGTGCCCAGAATTCAACTCTGGACAGCGCAATAACATCTGCAAGTTTCTTCATATTCAAAGGCAAGCGTATGCGAACTGAGCTTCTGGAGGGTGCTACTCCTGGTGTGCAGGGTATTATTACCCTGAGCTTCTGGAGGGTGCTACTCCTGGTGTGCAGGGTATTGTTACCCTGAGCTTCTGGAGGGTGCTACTCCTGGTGTGCAGGGTATTGTTACCCTGAGCTTCTGGAGGGTGCTACTCCTGGAGTGGTGTGCAGGGTATTGTTACCCTGAGCTTCTGGAGGGTGCTACTCCTGGTGTGCAGGGTATTGTTACCCTGAGCTTCTGGAGGGTGCTACTCCTGGTGTGCAGGGTATTGTTACCGAGTCCGGGTGGTCTAACTCGTCCGTCTTCTATGAGTACCTTGATTCATACTTTCTAAAAATTATTCAACGTCCAAGTGAAGATCAGCCAATTCTCCTCATATTTGATGGGCATAAATCCCATGTGACAATGCCAGTCATAAACTGGGCTGAGGAACACAACATTATATTGTTTGTATTACCAGCCCATAGCAGCCACATTTTTCAACCTCTGGACGTAGGTTGTTTTGGACCCATGCAGTGCATCTACAATACTGGATGTCACAAATTTCTAAGAGCAAACCCAGCATCAAGAATAACCAGATACAATATTTGCTCCTTAGCATGTGCAGCATACACACCAGCTCTCTCTGTTGCAAACATAGTATCCTCATTCAGAAGAACTGGCATTTGTCCATTGAATCCTGAGGAAATAGCAGAGTTACAGGTAACCCCTTCCAAGGCTTATTACACACCTGAGGCTACACAGGATACACGCAGCACACAACACCCCATTGATGATAAGCCACAACCTGAAGCATTCATCAAGTCTGCCGAAAAGGTTATTGAGGACAAGCAAACATTTGAATTAAAGCAAAGAAAAGTATTAGCAGCATTGTTTCTGGCACAGAAATCACGTCTCCTTCAATAGAAGAACAAATTATGGTATACCAGTCTGATATGAGAACATCAAAATCGGTTACAGCGAACAGAAAGTCACAATCTCCCTCAACGCAAACAGCTAAAAAGAGGCGAATTCAGTTAGTAACCCACAACCAGGACCATCTAGAACTGCACCTGCTAGTGACTCTGGTGAATCTTCAGATGATGAAAATATAGATGAAGAGAAATGCTGTGTTTACAAATTGTTCCAACCAAAAGAACTACATCACTGCATTTCTGTAGTTTTCACCTTTGTGACTTTCCATCTTGCAAACACTGGACTCATCTCAAGTACTGTTGCAAACAATCTGTGGTCAGGCGCAATGATGAATTCTTATGTCCTTGTCATGACAACTTCACTGAGGAATAGACTCAAATTTAACCAATGTTCCAGAGTGCCCCATAGTTATGTTTATATCATGTTGTTTGATTTTTAATTACCGGTATATATGTTTTAGGTGACATTTGGACATTAACTGTACAAAGAAACTCTTCATTTTTGAAGGTATCGAAAATAGGTCAACATTTAAAATGGCGGCTTGCTGTTACCTATTGTTTACTTAACAATAATTTGTGTTTTGATGGTCATTATTTCTGTATAATGATATGGATAAAATGGAAATGAATTAATTTAATGATAATGTATGTTTTCATTACTTTCCATGTGTTTTCCTTTCAATAACAGAGCAGCAATCCTTATGGTATCGAAAACCGGTCAGTCAATGATAACATTTTTACTTCAAAAATACTATTTTCCAAGATATTTACTATTTATGCTAATTCAGTTTCATTCATTTGTTTTCAAATCCAACCTGGCATTTCTATTCACCATTTTACATGTCAATTCAAATATAGTGTTCCTCTTACAGCTTTTTAACATTTTTTCTTCAAAAATACTATTGTCCAAGATATTTACTATTTATGCTAAGGCCAAAAAAAAAGTACCTGTGTTTCCTATTATCTCCCCCCAAAAAATAGGGTCGGTAGGTAGGGTTTATTTTGGGGGGGGGGGGCGACTGAAAGTTTTATACACTATAAATGCTGAGTAAATTAAAATGACTATAACACAAACAACATAGATCCAGATCAGGATGTATCAGCCAGCACATAACGTGCCATCTGCTGTTTGCTATTTGGATAGTGTTGCTAAAACACTTGGCTAAGTAGCAAACAATATAGATCCTGATTATCTGCTGATGTTGTTTGCAAAGTCTTTAAAAATATTGGGCAGTGAAAGAGTTAAGCTATCCTTGATTTAACCCTGGTATAATGGCAACACAACAGCAACACCATGTAGGGCTGTCCAATGTGACCCATTCATGCATGTATGCACTTTATATAAAACAGTTATATAAATTCATACCATGATTATACTCAATATTCATATTAAAGTCTAAATTTCAATTATTAAATGGGCCCTTGCCGGCGGGGGGATAAAAAATGCCGGCTGTATCTCCCTGCAGAGGGGTGCAACTCCCCCGAAAAGGGAGCCGCCTGTTTGCCGTGGGTGGCATCCCGTAAGCCGAAGAAGAGGATCCTGGTAGTTGAGGGGACTGCACTATTTTATAGTTCCCAACACACTACTTTGGCTTCTGATTCGGTGTAGACGCGGTGGTCGTATTAGCCCGGTACGATCAATCGGCTGGTCACGCCAAGCCCTAGGACAAGCCATATGTATGTTTTCACGTTCAATTTTTTTTAGTTATTGCTTTGCTATCTTCATACCTTCTATAATACTTTAAACAGTATATACGTCATATTTTTCGTTCGCAGTGTATACCTTTTCTATGATTGCCATAATTGACTTTGTTCACTTAGCCCATTACACGTTTACTAAGTATGTTGCACACAAATAGTTTTCAATTTTCTGTTCTAGAAGGCGGTGGCTCAGGGCTAATCGGGCGGGTACGTTAGCGATCCAACCTGAACCGGGTCGGTGATGTTTGGATCGTTAAATATTCGTCTGAGTATATTACTCGAGTATCCCTGACGCATGTGAGCCGGATATTCCGCTCTGTTTACGCGTCCCCTTGTTGGACTCCATGGAGGGTGGGGGCTACAGGTGATGAATTTTCAATAATTTAATATGGATACCCCAAAGAAAAAACGACCGCATAACGAACTGGACTGTGATGACACAGGAGGTGAGAACTCTTCTCACCAACCATCAAATTCCATTTACACAAGATTTCTAATCCACTGATATAAGTAAAAATATTACGACCCTCTCCTTTCGTTATAGAAAAAACGTTCGAGAGTATTGCACGAGTTCCGAAATCAGTTAAAAAGCTCCGAACTGGAAACCTGCTTATTGAAGTAGGCAATCTTCATCACTCACACAATCTACTTTCTCTGACATCATTCTTCAATGTTCCTTGCAAGTGTTATCCACACCACTCTCAACTCATCAAACGGGGTAATTCATTGCCCTGACCTTGCTGGCATTGCCGAGACTGAGATTGTGGATGAGCTTCGAGAACAACATGTCACTGCAGCTGGACGCATTAAAAATAAAAGAGACACTAGAGAAATACAAACAAACACAATCATTCTCACATTTTGCACTCCTATCTTTCCACGTACACTCAAAATTGGCTATTTACTTACCAAAGTGGACATTTATGTCCCAAATCAACTTCAATGCTACAACTGTTTTAAATTTGGACACAACGAGACCAATTTTAAAACTTAAAAGGTGTGTCACATGTGTGCTGGAAATGGTCACTCTCACAACGACGACACATGTCAACATCCAATATCATGTGTGAATTGCTGTGAGTCACATTCAGCCAAGTCTCGCAACTGCAAGACCTGGAAGATAGAGCGTGAAGTTCTCCAGGTCAAATTCACACAGAGTGTTGCATTCCCAGAGGCTAGGAAAATTGTCATTTCCAGATACAATATACCAGCAGCAACATATTCCTCTATCACAAAATCACACGCTAATAAATCAACCCAATGCATTGATGCGTCTACGCAAACCTCTGATTCAGACCATGAGAAATCAAATTCTCCTGGTTTGCAAACACCTCAGTCCTTTTTGACGCCATCTTGGATTACTCCGAACGCCACAATTTATGCCAATTTATTATGCAGGTGTGACAAACTTCAGACATTTACAAACATTTTGGTATATAACTTGTTTTGTTAACTGACCGGGTAAGGTTGAACATTTCGTAAATCATCTAACCATAAGTGCATTATTACAAATTATTATTATTTCAAAATAAGAAATACAAAAAGAAAATCAGTTGGGTTTTTCACATTTACATATCGGGTCTTGGGGTCCAGGCATATTGATATAATGAACTTTGGTCTGAGGTTGGGCCTCAGGTATATTGATGTAATGGACTGGTGCGGGCCATTGTCTAATGTTGTTAAAACTTGCATGTTCATATTATGTATTATATCTGTTTATGCATGACATATATAATAATGATTTGCAATAAAATATGATTAAACTAATGGACTGGTGTTGTGTTTGGACTCCTGCATATATTGAATATAATGGACTGTGGTCAGGTGTTGGCTTCTGGCAAAATGATGTAATGGACTTTGGTCAGGTGTTGAGCCTCAATCATATTGATATAGTTGACTTTGGTCCGGTGTTGGGCCTCAGTCATATTCATATAATGGACTTTGGTCAAGTGTTGGGCCACAGGCATAATGATATAATGGACTTTGATCTGGTGTTGGGCCTCGTGCATATTGATATAAGGGACTTTAGTCAGGTGTTGGGCCTCATGCATAATGATATAATGGACTTTGGTCATGTGTTGGGCCTCAGGCATAATGATATAATGGACTTTGGTCATGTATTGGGCCTTAGGCATATTGATGTAATGGACTTTGGGCATGTGTTGGGCCTCAGGCATAATGATATAATGGACTTTGGTCAGGTGTTGGGCCTCAGGCATAATGATGTAATGGACTTTGGTCATGTGTTGGGCCTCAGGCATAATAATGTAATGGACTTTGGTCAGGTGTTGGGTCTCAGGCATAATGATGTAATGGACTTTGGTCAGGTGTTGGGCCTCAGGCATAATAATGTAATGGACTTTGGTCAGGTGTTGGGCCTCAGGCATATTGATGTAATGGACTTTGGTCATGTGTTGGGCCTCAGTCATAATGATGTAATGGACTTTGGTCATGTGTTTGGCCTCAGGCATAATGATGTAATGGACTTTGGTCAAGTGTTGTGTCTCAGGCATAATGATGTAATGGACTTTGGTCATGTGTTTGGCCTCAGGCATACTGATGTAATGGACTTTGGTCAGGTGTTGGGCCTCAGGCATAATGATGTAATGGACTTTGGTCAGGTGTTGGACCTTAGGCATAATGATGTAATGGACTTTGGTCAGGTGTTGGGTCTCAGGCTTATTGATGTAATGGACTTTGGTCTGGTGTTGCGTCTCAGGCATATTGAGATAATGGACTTTGGTCAGGTGTTTGGCCTCCGGCATATTGATATAAGGGACTTTGTTCATGTGTTAGACCTCAGGCATAATGATGTAATGGACTTTGGTCAAGTGTTGTGTCTCAGGCATAATGATGTAATGGACTTTGGTCAGGTGTTGGGCCTCAGGCATAATGATGTAATGGACTTTGGTCATGTGTTGGGCCTCAGGCATAATGATGTAATGGACTTTGGTCAGGTGTTGGGCCTCAGGCATAATAATGTAATGGACTTTGGTCAGGTGTTGGGCCTCAGGCATAATGATGTAATGGACTTTGGTCATGTGTTAGACCTCAGGCATAATGATGTAATGGACTTTGGTCATGTGTTTAGCCTCAGGCATAATGATGTAATGGACTTTGGTCATGTGTTTGGCCTCAGGCATAATGAGGTAATGGACTTTGGTCATGTGTTTGGTCTCAGGCATAATGATGTAATGGACTTTGGTCATGTGTTTGGCCTCAGGCATAATGATGTAATGGACTTTGGTCATGTGTTTGGTCTCAGCATAATGATGTAATGGACTTTGGTCATGTGTTTGGCCTCAGGCATAATGATGTAATGGACTTTGGTCATGTGTTGGGCCTCAGGCATAATGATGTAATGGACTTTGGTCATGTGTTGGGCCTCAGGCATAATGATGTAATGGACTTTGGT
Organism: Archivesica marissinica; assembly: GCA_014843695.1. Classification (NCBI taxonomy): domain Eukaryota; kingdom Metazoa; phylum Mollusca; class Bivalvia; order Venerida; family Vesicomyidae; genus Archivesica; species Archivesica marissinica. Next base: position 345,197 of record JABXNX010000020.1, on the reverse strand, counting down.
CATGTGTTGGGCCTCAGGCATAATGATGTAATGGACTTTGGTCAGGTGTTGGGCCTCAGGCATAATGATGTAATGGACTTTGGTCAGGTGTTGGACCTTAGGCATAATGATGTAATGGACTTTGGTCAGGTGTTGGGTCTCAGGCTTATTGATGTAATGGACTTTGGTCTGGTGTTGCGTCTCAGGCATATTGAGATAATGGACTTTGGTCAGGTGTTTGGCCTCCGGCATATTGATATAAGGGACTTTGTTCATGTGTTAGACCTCAGGCATAATGATGTAATGGACTTTGGTCAAGTGTTGTGTCTCAGGCATAATGATGTAATGGACTTTGGTCAGGTGTTGGGCCTCAGGCATAATGATGTAATGGACTTTGGTCATGTGTTGGGCCTCAGGCATAATGATGTAATGGACTTTGGTCAGGTGTTGGGCCTCAGGCATAATAATGTAATGGACTTTGGTCAGGTGTTGGGCCTCAGGCATAATGATGTAATGGACTTTGGTCATGTGTTAGACCTCAGGCATAATGATGTAATGGACTTTGGTCATGTGTTTAGCCTCAGGCATAATGATGTAATGGACTTTGGTCATGTGTTTGGCCTCAGGCATAATGAGGTAATGGACTTTGGTCATGTGTTTGGTCTCAGGCATAATGATGTAATGGACTTTGGTCATGTGTTTGGCCTCAGGCATAATGATGTAATGGACTTTGGTCATGTGTTTGGTCTCAAGCATAATGATGTAATGGACTTTGGTCATGTGTTTGGCCTCAGGCATAATGATGTAATGGACTTTGGTCATGTGTTTGTCCTCAGGCATAATGAGGTAATGGACTTTGGTCATGTGTTTGGCCTCAGGCATAATGATGTAATGGACTTTGGTCATGTGTTGGACCTCAGGCATAATGATGTAATATACTTTGGTCAGGTGTTGGGCCTCAGGCATATTGGGATAATGGACTTTGGTCAGGTGTTGGGTCTCAGGCATAATGATGTAATGGACTTTGGTGATGTGTTGGGCCTCAGACATAATAATGTAATGGACTTTGGTCAGGTGTTGGGCCTCAGGCATAATGATCTAATGGACTTTGGTCATGTGTTGGGCCTCAGGCATAATGATGTAATGGACTTTGGTCAGGTGTTGGGCCTCAGGCATAATGATGTAATGAACTTTGGTCAGGTGTTTGGCCTCAGGCATAATGATGTAATGGACTTTGGTCATGTGTTTGGCCTCAGGCATAATGAGGTAATGGACTTTGGTAAAGTGTTGGGTCTCAGGAATATTGGGATAATGGACCTTGGTCATGTGTTGGGCCTCAGGCATAATGATGTAATGGACTTTGGTCTTGTGTTTGGCCTCAGGCATAATGATGTAATGGACTTTGGTCATGTGTTTGGTCTCAGGCATAATGATGTAATGGACTTTGGTCATGTATTTGGCCTCAGGCATAATGATGTAATGGACTTTGGTCAGGTGTTGGGCCTCAGACATATTGGGATAATGGACTTTGGTCAGGTGTTGGGCCTCAGGCATAATGATGTAATGGACTTTGGTCATGTGTTAGACCTCAGGCATAATGATGTAATGGACTTTGGTCATGTGTTTGGTCTCAGGCATAATGATGTAATGACTTTGGTCATGTGTTTGGCCTCAGGCATAATGATGTAATGGACTTTGGTCATGTGTTTGGCCTCAGGCATATTGATGTAATGGACTTTGGTCAGGTGTTGGGCCTCAGGTATATTGGGATAATGGACTTTGGTCATGTGTTGGACCTCAGGCATAATGATGTAATAGACTTTGGTCAGGTGTTGGGCCTCAGGCATATTGGGATAATGGACTTTGGTCAGGTGTTGGACCTCAGGCTTAATGATGTAATGGACTTTGGTAAAGTGTTGGGTCTCAGGCATATTGGGATAATGGACCTTGGTCATGTGTTGGTCCTCAGGCATATTGATGTAATGGACTTTGTTCATGTGTTAGACCTCAGGCATATTGATGTAATGGACTTTGGTCATGTGTTAGACCTCAGGCATATTGTTGTAATGGACTTTGGTCATGTGTTTGGCCTCAGGCATAATGATGTAATGGACTTTGGTCATGTGTTTGGCCTCAGGCATAATGATGTAATGGACTTTGGTCATGTGTTTGGTCTCAGGCATAATGATGTAATGGACTTTGGTCATGTATTTGGCCTCAGGCATAATGATGTAATGGACTTTGGTCAGGTGTTGGTCTCAGGCATAATGATGTAATGGACTTTGGTCATGTGTTTGGCCTCAGGCATATTGATGTAATGGATTTTGGTCAGGTGTTGGGCCTCAGACATATTGGGATAATGGACTTTGGTCAGGTGTTGGGCCTATCAGGCATATTGGGATAATGGACTTTGGTCAGGTGTTGGACCGCAGATATATTGATGCAATGGATAGACAATACTTTTTCCAATTCTTTCAGAATACCGTGAGTCTGATTACTGGAGGGGCATCCGGCCTTGGGAGAGCGACGGTTGAAAGATTTGTGCGCCAGGGTGGTCGGGTTGTCATATGTGACTTACCAACTTCCAAGGGTAAAGATGTTGCAGACAGCTTGGGCAAAGATTGTGCATTTGCACCAACAGATGTAAGAATCATTACCATAATACCATTAAATCCATCTCTAAATCTATTAATTACAGCATATCATAGAACTAGGCATAGTAACCTATATACTTACATGTATATTAACACTGACAATGAACAATATAGCAATGGACCATGGTGTATGCATTTAGAATATTTCTCTCTGTATCTGTCTTACCACCTATCTTATCCATTAGATTATTGCATATAGTTTTAAATGTATATTATGTTACAGTAACCAATTCTACAATTGCTGTGTTGCAAGACCAGGCTAATTAATCCTTTTTTTCTATTCTAGTTTCTTATACATATCAAAAACTCGCTGCATCTAAAGTCCATTCACAAAATGTAGTTAACCGCATGCATTTAAATTAGGAGTTGGCACAAAATCATCAGTTACGTCGGGATCTTTTGATCTATCTATGATCCTTGTCATATGAAGGAGTGCTGTATGTCAGAAGAAGGTAAACTAATTGAACTTGTCAGTAAATATATCCCATAATTTTACTTGATTCCAGTCTAATCCGGATGTATGACTGCAAACAATGTATTACTGCTAATTGACTGTGGACACATTGTGTTGCATTACGTTCTAATGAGTTTAAATGGGAACAAAACTAGTAAACGGTGTTTCCAAAGTCGTGCCTTAGACACATCGCCACCATTAATCCCATCTATCTAAATGTATTCAAAAAACTTGGATAACCTTTTCCAAAGATATGATTTTTCATGTTCAATGCCATATATAAGAGGTGATCGAGAAGTTTCCAGATGAGTGGCATAACTGTATTATTGATGTGTAGTTTTCCTTGAAATATAGATAGAACGTGAACTTATATATAAAATGCAAAAGTAATGTTAACAATATTAACTACTAACATTAGACCATCACTATGGGTATGTAATGTTATGTAAGGTTGATGGAGCACATTTTTATTTCATTTCATTTTTAGTTGTATAAAATACCGGTGACAAGTTCAACTGGTAACATTTATTTCAAAATATTCTCCGAAATGTTATATACACTTTTCCCATGGTGAGAAGCATTTTCTGTAGTCTTCAACAGGAATTTGACAGATGACTTCACGGACAACAACTGGGAGACCATCGATGTCCGCTTTCTCTATGTAACTTGTGGGAGATGTTCATACAAAGAAGCGTACATTTTTAACGTTCAAAATAGTTTATATTTCTGAAACCATGATTTTAACAAAGATTTGCTATGCTACGTAACATCACAATGCCATGGAAGCTGTAAATTCCTAAATGGTATATTGTTTGTGTTATTTAATTTTCCACAATAAAAAAGTTATACCATTTCTCAATATACTTTAATAACGTTATAAGTTAAATATATACATGTATTATGAAGGATAGTCTTTACACCGATGAATGAAGCATGTTTGTTGGATATAGAGTGATTGTCATACAGTGATTATCTGACTCTGTCCAAATATACCTCTAAATATTGCTTTAGGCACCCATGGAGAGTCAGGACCGTCTGCAAACCAGCTGTTGTACTAAGCCGATGAATGGTGAATGCTCTGTTGCAGGTAACAAGTGAATCTGATGTAGCATCAGCTCTGCAGATGACGCAGGACAAGTTCGGACGTTTAGACCATGTTGTAAATTGTGCTGGTATTGGTGTAGCTGTGAGGACATACAACTTTGCAAAGAAGAAACCTCACCCACAGGAACTTTTCAACAAAGTTTTGCTGGTAAGTTGAAACAGTGAGCCTGTATTTGTTATCGAAATATCTGTAGGAATTCGAACCGATAGTTTCTAGTTTCTATAGTTTTTATAAAGAAGCATGAAATATATGGCCACATTTTTGGGTGTTTGTATAGGTGGGTTATCCAGTGCCTGTGTGTTCTCAATTGCTTCAAGTTACAATGGGGGGTATTGTTTTTGGCTGCATCTGTGTGTGGACAGTATATGGTAGATGGATTTTGCGGGTATGTAGTATGTTCATCTCGGCGGAACTGATCGATATTGGGATTCTGTCTAGAGCAGTCAACTCCCATTGACTTCAAGAGTAAGCTACAAGCAAAATAAGCAAAATACACATTGTTCAATAGGAAATCTGGTATGACCTTACCCTGTAACCTTGATGTTGACCTTTCATCTCTCCGGGTGCTATTCTCAAGTTCTCTAGTCTTTGTCATGTTTTGTCTGAACGTAATTGTTGCCGAAATGTGCATTCCATAAGCACTATGAAGCATATTGCGTCCATCAAATCATATTGTATCATACCGTGTGTGTTTTCATATGCATTGTGTACAACTAATCACACTACATGTAATTCATACGTTGTACTAACCATATAACATAAATATCATACACATGTGTTCACTCTATCATACACATGTGTTCACTCTATCATACACATGTGTTCACTCTATCATACACATGTGTTCACTCTATCATACACATGTGTTCACTCTATCATACACATGTGTTCACTCTATCATACACATGTGTTCACTCTATCATACACATGTGTTCACTCTATCATACACATGTGTTCACTCTATCATACACATGTGTTCACTCTATCATACACATGTGTTCACTATCATACACATGTGTTCACTCTATCATACACATGTGTTCACTCTATCATACACATGTGTTCACTCTATCATACACATGTGTTCACTCTATCATACACATGTGTTCACTATCATACATATGTGTTCACTCTATCATACACATGTGTTCACTAGCATACACATGTGTTCACTCTATTATACACATGTGTTCACTCTATCATACACATGTGTTCACTCTATCATACACATGTGTTCACTCTATCATTATTATTATTTACTACCGGCTCCAGTTTATTGTTAACGACTCCGGTCGGCATCGACAGTCTGTCTAATCAGTAATTGAGTAGAACAATTAGCCCCTTGACCTATTCAAAGCTACAAAACTGAGAAGTTTCCAATACAGTCGACCTCTTAAGATATTTAATTGGTGTTTTATTTTATACATAACCATATGTACCTGTAATTGGCGACTTTAGAAGATGAATAGAACAATAAGAATTGAAATGCAAACACAGACAGGCTGTGATAGACTAATTATCGCCAGTAACCGTACCCGAGATAATTTAGATTGACAGCCAAGACAACTGCTTGTGTATTCTGGCAAGTGTCAAACTGGCTTTGATGACTGTTGCTCTCGGGGATCATTTCCCGACGATAAAGAACGATTATTATAATGATCCAAATTTCAGTGTGATAAAAAGTTACGCTGATCTATATTGATTTTGTTTGACGCAAACATTCTGAGCAATTACGAGGCCCACTTGTTTTGGTTATTAATTTACTAAACAAATTTTTTTAATTGTTTGGTTCTTCAAAATAGGTACTTTTCTACAGTTTTTGACAGCTTCCTGACCGAAAATTTGACTGCGTCTTATACGAGGGTCTCGGTAAAATCCACCATTTTGACCACCGGAATAGGGGGTGCGTCTTATAGGCGAGGGCGACTTATAGTCGAGAAAATACAGTACATGTTCTTAAAAATTTGTAAATTTCAAAAGATTGTTCATAATTTATCAATTTCTAGGATTAAAGTTTGTTATGCCGATTTTAAATCTACAATTCTTACCTTAATTCAATCCTCTTGGCAGGCCCAATGGGATGGTGAAATTTTTAACAAACTTCATTCGATCAAACCAACACTTGGCGAATGGTGCCCAATTTACAGGCCTATTCGTCGAGAAGAAGTCATTCTTGCCCGTCTCAGGATTGGTCATTCTCAAATATCACATTCATGGCTGTTGTCACGAGATGATGCACCAGAATGTATCCCATGCAATACTCTATACACGGTGGAGCATATCTTAATACACTGTGTTGACCTTCAACCAATCCGGTTGCAGTACTACAATGTGGACAACATTAAAAAACTCTTCGACTCTATCAGAGTAGAGTCCATCATATCATTTATCAAGGCAATAGGAATTTATAATAAGCTGTGATATCAATTGTTAATCATGCCTTTGTAGTAATCATTCATTCATATATTACCTGTAATTAATCTTACGTCTTTATAACTTCTTAGTATTAATTTTTACGTAATGCATATACTTATATAGAATTTTATTTCATACACTCGACAATAAACATAACTTTAATGCGCGCTACATGACCTTAGATGTCGATGCGCCGTAAAACACCATTCATTCATTCATAATTTATGAAAATATTTATATTGGAATACTGGTTGAGGAAATTGTATCTTGCAATTTGTCTAATTGTAGGTCCAATCATATACACTCAGATTGTCCCAAATGATTATTATTGCACAAAACTATAAAAAAAAACCCAAACCCCTAGCTGCAATTTAGTGGCTCGCTTCGCTCGCATTGTCCCCAAAAAATATTTCCTGTTTTTTTGGATACCCACTCTCATCCCTGATTAAGGGGGAATATATAAGTTATTATAAAAAAAGGCGCTGCTACAGTTACTTGGCCGCCACTGAATGAGTCTAGGAAGTTGCTAAAAATCCTTTTCCAAATGTAACTATTCTTTTGCTGCAGTCGGGCTGTTTATATTTGTGTCGATTTTTTTTATATGGCTTGAGAAACCAATCCATAGCTGATGACAGTATAGTCTATAGAATAGTATAGTCGAGTAAACTGTTTTCAGCGATTCATTTGGGTTTCAGACATTTATTACTCGACAAAACTTGCAGTATGGAGTAACAAAAGAAAACAAAATAAACATTAGTGATTTCACCACACTATATGTATACCAAATGCTTGCTGTATGCCTGATGCTTGCTGTATACCTGATGCTGCTTGCTGTATACCTGATGCTGCTTGCTGTATACTTGATGCTGCTTGCTGTATACCTGATGCTGCTTGCTGTATACTTGATGCTGCTTGCTGTATGCCTGATGCTTGCTGTATACCTGATGCTTGCTGTATACCTGATGCTTGCTGTATACCTGATGCTTGGCTTGCTGTATACCTGATGCTTGCTGTATACCTGATGCTTGCTGTATACCTGATGCTTGCTGTATACCTGATGCTTGCTGTATACCTGATGCTTGCTGTATACCTGATGCTTGCTGTATACCTGATGCTTGCTGTATACCTGATGCTTGCTGTATACCTGATGCTTGCTGTATACCTGATGCTTGCTGTATACCTGATGCTTGCTGTATACCTGATGCTTGCTGTATACCTGATGCTTGCTGTATACCTGATGCTTGCTGTATACCTGATGCTTGCTGTATGCCTGATGCTTGCTGTATACCTGATGCTTGCTGTATACCTGATGCTTGCTGTATACCTGATGCTTGCTGTATACCTGATGCTGCTTGCTGTATGCCTGATGCTTGCTGTATGCCTGATGCTTGCTGTATACCTGATGCTTGCTGTATACCTGATGCTTGCTGTATGCCTGATGCTTGCTGTATACCTGATGCTTGCTGTATGCCTGATGCTTGCTGTATACCTGATGCTTGCTGTATACCTGATGCTTGCTGTATATCTGATGCTTGCTGTATACCTGATGCTTGCTGTATGCCTGATGCTTGCTGTATACTTGATGCTTGTTGTATTATACTACACAGACAAATGTTGCTGGAACGTTCAATGTGATAAGACAAGCAGCTCCATACTTAAATGACAATGAAGGAAATGAAGATGAGCAGCGTGGAGTCATCATCAACACATCTAGCATTGCAGCTTTTGAAGGACAAATTGGTATGAAACTTTCAAGTATTCTTACCCTCCCCCAGTATAGTTTTTGTCCATGTCGATCTATACATTTGAACTGTCCATCAGAATTCCTTTCCGCACAAGATTCTGAAACAATTTGACCGACATTCTTCAAACTTTGCAGAGAAAAACTTGTATACAATAGAGGACCTATTCATTGTTAGTGGAAAGTGAGACTAAGCAGTCACCTCTCCGGCAACCGGCGCCAACCAACTACGGCACCGTCAACAATTACATTGCATATAACTACAACACTAAACTATAATGCTATGAGTGACCTTAAATGTTGGCCAAAAATAGTCTTGATTTCAGAAATTATTTATGCCAAAATTTTATATCAAAAACCATTATTTAGTTATTGCTTTAAATTTTCACATACACATCCAAGTACTTCCGTAAATATTCGGCCATAAGTCGACCTTTTTTGCTTCTAAAATGTGCTCTAAAATGATCCATGGGCTTATGACCGAGTCATACAAATAAAAAATATTTTGAAAACGACCTACCTAGTCATGTGTTATTAATAATGTATATTATATTAATTTGACCGTTTATCTCGACCAATTGTCGATCGCTTGGAGAGATGTTAAGAAATACAAATTTTCTGAACCTATTACATAGATTTGTTCATGACATTTGTATGTAAAATAAATGTGTTCTAACCCCCAAATAACCACCTATGGGTGAGTGTATACAGAAATCCCCCCCTGTAGGTCCCACACCAATAGTGTTGACCTTGTACATTTTGGTCTAAAATAGTCCAATTTCAGAAATTATATATCCGTTACAAAAACCTTTCTCAAAAAAAAAAAGTTATTTGAAAATGAAGTATTTATTCTTAAAAAACAATTCATAACATTTGACATAAAACTGTCAATGTTATGGCTTTGAAACTTTGCATACACACCCGAAGACTAATTCTCTAGACCCACAGCAAGTCTGCACCCCCAATAGTGACATTGAACTTGAATTTTGGCAATTTGTTAGAAAACGTAAAAGACATTTTGTATTTAGCTGAACCAACACTTATGCAGTCAATTGTGCATGGCGAGACACCCTTAGGGCGACAAGGATCATTTTAGAGGGCGATGTGGGCAAAATAGTCTCTGTAGGGATACTGACCTCGCCCTCTGGGCACTTCTCCCTTAAAAAAATTGTTTTCATTTTTTTTTTTTTTACAATTTTCATACAAAATTTTGGCCATTTTAACCCATTCCCTGATATATACGTATTTCTATGTGTGCTACGACTACCTTATATATACGTATTTCTACGTGTTATCGGGGCCCTGATAAATACGTATATATATACGACTATACCAGTCACCTGATATATACGTGTTTTTACGTGTCCGTTTTAAAACCATCACGCCTGCAGTTTTGGAGTTCTAAAACAAAACCTAAAGATTGCAAATTGTATCTTTATAAGAGCATTATCTAATATTTTGGACATTTATATAATGATTTATTTTGAAAAACAATGATGCTTACATTTGAAATTCTACGGCAATCGTCAATTAAAAATATCTCCTACAGGTGTTATATAAATCACCACAGCTGGCATAATCATGGAAAATTACTTGGGCGTTCTAAAAATAGATATATGTAATAGACAAGACTTTAGTGTACTAGGGCTGGTTTAATTTTCTGAAATTCCTGAGGTTACGACTTTTATACTTATTTGTTAACATAAAGATCAAAGAGGCATACGTCACAGCTTAGCTTTGAATGCAGTAAGTCACAGAGTTTAACAAGGAATTTATTTATCATGGAAAATTACTGGGTTTGTAAATGATAATTTCAATTTCTGAAAATGTGTGCAAGGCGTGTGCTTTATAATGAGACAACCAATCAAATTTAATACATGCATAGATCACAGGCATTATGCCATTTATCACATTTGCATAATTGACGCATAATTGACGGTGTTTGATAGCAGCTGTGAAAACACTGGTTTCCTGTTTATTGTTTTATTGCCTGCCAGGGCAATAAACCTTCTGTGATCAAAGTAAGTAAAACTTGTATATATACATGTATATATATGTCAACACAATACACAGGACACATCAAAGCCAATTAAAATTTATGACTTCCAGAATCGGTGTGAAAAATAATCATTAGGCCTACTGTATGGATGAAATCATTCAGTTTGTGTGTAAACACCAATGCCTATACATTATATTGATGATTTTTACAGCAGTGAAAAGGTAAAAAAGTGTCTACTTTCCAAATGTCTTTACTTGATAGAAATATCTTGAATACAAGGGACATATAGCTATATATACAACATACCCTGAAAAATCTAGCATGGCTGTATCTGTCTCAATATCCAGATATTAGGACATTCATTGTCTTTATAACCTAATTGAAAAAGACAGGCGTACCATACAAATATGAGTTTGATACTGTTAGAAAGAGAATTTTATTCTCTACCAACTTTACATTGACCAAAATTCAGTTTAAATAAACAAATATAGTCGAATATAATAATTATTCTCCAAAACCTGCATGTCCAATATTTACACCTCCGTATCTAAGTAAATACTAAAATACTTTTAAAAATTATATCGTTGAAAACATCATTTATTTTTCTAAATTTTTTATTCTTACCATAAATATATGGTAGGTACACCGCCATATGGTCCGGGACTGCTTATTTAATTCACAGCTAACCCCTATATCTGAGGGCCGTTCCCTTATCCGCCACCTGAGGACCTGCTGGGTAGGGGATGGTCGCCCCACTACTGAATTGGAAGCAGCATGGTCCCAGTACAGGTTATAGATATATACATTGAAGGGTAGCACGCTGTAGATACATGTACAGGTTATATATATATACATTGAAGGAGCTTTTCGACACTGTTAAATTTAAATACATTATTGCATTTTTAATAGAATCACATCTTTTCCATAAATTGTAAGTTTTAAAACTGACGTTTTATTATCATTTTTACAGCTTGATAAATTTTGTTGCAATTGACCTTTCATCATTACAATTTTAATACATACAGTATGTTATCTACATAATATTTTTAATTGTAGATATCTTGTATACAAAATACTTAACCCGGCGCGATATAGCCTGAACTGTGCTGATGCGCCGTTAAACCAAATACTCACTCATTCACATTGAAGGGTAGCTGTAGATACGCTGTAGATACATGTATTGGTTATATATATATACATTGAAGGGTAGCACACTGTAGATACATGTACAGGTTATATATATATGCATATATGCATTGAAGGGTAGCACACTGTAGATAGTATAGATACATGTATTCTCTCATTAGGGACAGTTTCCTTGTTTAGCTTCACTTGTATGCATTGTATACATTACAGGTCAGGTGGCGTATGCTGCCAGTAAAGGTGCCATAGCAGCCATGACATTGCCATTGGCACGGGATTTACATCAGCGTGGTATCAGGGTGGCTACCATAGCGCCAGGTGAGACTTCAGAATTGTGTATCATAGTTTTATCATTCTTTCAGATTTTTGTAGTTTGAGATTTAACTCAAGCATGTCTAATTTTCCAATTATCTCTAAATTATCAATTAACTAGCAGATCCATGTAAATTACCAATTAAATGACTAAACTGTTGTTAACTTGCCATTTAACTTACATACCCATTTCTGAATTTCAATTAACCCACAGAACCGCATAGCAATTGCAGATTTACTCAACAAACCCTCTCTCAATTGCAGATTAACTTGCAAAACAATTTCATGTTCCAATTAAAGACAAATCCTGGAATAAGTTCTAGCGGAGAGAATTTTCTAAAATTTTGCATGCACATACTACGGACAGACAGACAGACAGACAGACAGACAGACAGACAGACAGACAGACAGACAGACAGACAGACAGACAGACAGACAGACAGACAGACAGACAGACAGAATCAAATAAAATACAAAGCCACTCAATAATGAGTTATGAGAGACTATGGGTACATACAATTGACACTTTGTAAAACTTTGTAAAACATAAGACAACATCTTGAGCAATAATTTAAATACCTAAACGTAATTAATGATACAAAGTAAGAGGCTTAAATAAGACTTAAGACAGTTTCTATATCCCATTCATTTATTAATTGTACTAACCAGAAGAAGAAAAAGAAGGTTTATCAAATAAAACGTATTAAATTCTAAAAGAATTTGACTTAAAAAAAAAGACATAATAATTACATAAAACAATTTACAAATTACAACATAAGAGCTATAAATATTAAAAATATGGGGCAGTCATATGAGATATTATAGGCTGAAAACAGGCTTCATAATAATAGGTTGCCATGCTTACTTTTACACTGTGTCTATTTTTAGAACACCACTAATCGGACCACTAATCGGCATTTTAACGAAACATGGTCGAATAATACACAGTACCATAAATCATAGAAATAACATAAAATGAATACATTGTTTGGTCAAAATTATGTATTACCGTATAATATAATTGCAAACTGAATAACAACTAGAAGAGAGAATTGTACAAATTTTGTTATCTATGTTGATCAATATATATAATATTAGAAAATAAAATGAAAACTATACGACGCCTTGCTTGTTTCTGAGATATATGACATTTAATTATCTCCCTTTATCAAAAAAGATTTCATATCTGAAATGTATTATTGTCAATATAAGTTGTTTTACTCTTTATAACGATAGATAATTGAAAACACTTCCAATAATACGCTTCAGATTTGTTACTCTAGGTTTGCCATCCGATAATTTCTCCTTGAATAGTTGAGACAAACCATCTAAACCATTTAAATGCTGGAGACAAAGTCTGCTACTTGCTTTTTTTTTGCACCATTTCATTTGATAATGCCTTGTCACATTTTTTTCACCATTTCATTTGATAATGCCTTGTCACTTACTAAGCCACATTTACAGTTAATATATAGCAACGATCCAAACCCATATCTAGTTTACAGACGGATCTGTAGTCCAGTGGTAACACACTGGACTGGTAATCCAGGGATCGCAGGTTCGATATCATTATCATTGCACTATCCTCCAAAAATCTAATATGACTAATCTCTTCAGGAGGCATCGCTCATATGGGCAACCGGTAGCGACGATAAATAAATGTAAAACACACATATCTAGTTTCTGTTGAAATGTTTGCTAAACTTAATTGTCCTCCACAATCTGTGCAATTTAACTGATCTGCCAGCTAGCCAAGTTCCACAACTCGTCTGCCGTGCCTCCGTGTCCAATCATGATCAACAGGTCCTGATTGCATGTTTTCAGTATTTATGGATAAATTGTCACAATCACTCAACGTATTTTGACTACATGTAGAAATATTGTGATCTGTCATACAAGTACAAGGCGTGTCCGAATCGATGGCAACTGCATCATCACAGTTTCGGCCTGAAAATTGTTCCGTTCTTGGAAATAAAGTAATTCTATCAATACTTTCCGTTCTTCTGTTCGAAATGAAACATCATGATTTGCGTTTCTTCACTGATGGCATCGCAAATTCATTTAAAATATTATAAATATGAAACGCGAAAATGATTTGTTTGACCGAAATCAGTTAAAGTTGTAATGAACATAAATAAACGGAAAGAGAATGCGGTGAAAAGATGCGCACTAACAACTCCCGGATACGTCTTTAAATTACAGAAACATCTCTAAGTTACAAATGAAGTCCCAGAACCACCACCAAGTTATCAATTAGATCACAGAACCATCTCTCTAATATTCGTAAAGGTAAATGACGCAACAACACAATCATCATTTTGTGATTTTTGTCAGTTGATCCATAGTGAGGTAGCTTCATTTAATACCTAAGCTTTTCTTCTGCTTTTGATGATAATAAAGTTAAATAAAGTCCATCATTTTGTATAAACCTCAAAATATTTGTTCCATGGGTAGGTAGAACAAACTTGAATTACCAATTAATGTTACCTTGTATCTAATCACATCATGTCTTTCTTTACAGGATTATTTTTGACACCACTTTTAGAGAGCTTACCAGAAACTGTAAGAACGACGCTAGCAAGTCTGACACCTTTTCCGAGACGTCTTGGGCATCCGGATGAGTACGCCCACATGTGTCAGTGTGTCATTGAAAATCCTATGATGAATGGTGAAATAATTCGAGTGGATGGTGCAATAAGAATGTTACCATGAGTTGTGATGAGTTTAGATACAGTCAAACCTGTTGTAGCCACTCAAAGGAAATACAGAAGCTGGCTACTTAATAAAAGTAATATAGTATGTAAACATTGTAAACATACATGTTATAAATTGGAAACTAGGGTCACACTCATTCAAATGAGTACTAGTAATCTGTCGAGAGAGCTGATGGAACGTCGGTTCCTGTCCGAGTGGCATCGGTGGCTTATCTTGGGAGTGGATGGATCTGTCAGTTCTGTAAATAAATTACTTTGCCTTAAAAAAAATTAAAGATACTGATTAAATAAATGTGGATCGTCTCTTCCCATCTTCACATTTTTGTGTACTTTATTTAAAATATTTGTGCCTACCAGTATCACAGTATCAGGGTTTTTAATCCCCGGACCAATATAAAAGATACTGAACATTTTTTACTCTTAGTTATTTTACATCAATCTCTGTTCTATTACATTTACTGCAATTGTCGACAAGTCGTTAATTACATAAATTGTATGTTACAATATGAATCAGATTTTGTTGTTGTCAAATTAATTAGCTTTGAAATAGAAATGGTATGCTTAATAGCGGATCATATACTTACTTAATATCGGATCATATACTTACTTAACATGGGATGGTATACTTACTTATTGTTGGACGATATACTTACTTAATATCAGATGGTATACTTACTTAATGTCAGATGGTATACTTACTTAATGTCAGATGGTATACTTACTTAATATCAGATGGTATACTTACTTAATGTCAGATGGTATACTTACTTAATGTCAGATGGTATACTTACTTAATGTTGGATGGCATACTTGTATTATGAGGCGCGTTTTAGGCTTCACTGCGCTCACACCAACAGACTTCACACCTATAGGTTGGACTCTGGAGTAACAAAAGACAAGCGTGTTGACGTTAAACCGAGGTCTTGTGTCGGTGCTTTACACCGTGCACGTAAAAGAACCAGAGGAGACTCTGGAATGGGTCTCTCTCTGTATCATTGCCCTATCCTCCAAAAATAACTAATCTCTTCAGGAGGCGTCGCTCATATGGGCAACCGGTAGCGACAATAAATAAACGTAAAAACACACAAACACATCATTTATAACACAGATATGCAAATTAACAAGGATTATCTTATGCGAGTACCATTTCAAAACAATGACAAAGGTAGGTGGGGAATTATGCTTCACAATGAAAGGTACAGATTAGTATATCAAATTTGATAGAGCTCTGAGTGACATAAAAATAGCCATGGACACATAATTTCCATATTCAATTGTTGCCTCAATTACCTCTTGGTTTACCTCTTGGTGATAGGGTAAATAATTAAGCCCTAATGGCTTATTGTACCCCTCGTAGTCAGGTTCTCGTGGTCTTCCGGTTCCGGTGTAGTAACTTAGTAGATTTCACTAGTGTCAAATCGAATTTTCTTCCAGACTTTATCTAGTTCGGTTTTGAAACTTGTAACAGTGTTCGAAGTCACAACATATTCTGGTAGCTGATTCCAGCTATTGACAACACGATGAGTGAAGGAGTTAAGTTTTAACGTTTTGTTTGCACGCGGCTTATGGAGCTTCAAACTATGACCTCGACCCTGATTGTCCGAGAATGCAAATAACGAGGAACTTTCAATGTCATCTACATGATGTACAATCTTGTATAGCTGTATCAGATCCCCATGGTTTCGTCGGTATTCAAGTGTTGGTAGATTCAACTTTTCTAACCTCCTCGTATGTAAGGCCTTTCAGTTCTGGTAACATTCTTGTTGCTCGTCGCTGAACATTTTCAATGATACGCTTGTTTTTCTTCAAAGTAGGGAACCATATAATGTCTCCATAGTCTAAGTGTGGTCTAATCAGAGCTTTGTACAGCTGTAGGAATAAGTCTTTGTCCATATAACTGAAGTTCCTTTTAATTAGGCCTGTGATCTTGTTCACTTTATTGACAGCTTGATTGATGTGTAGGTCAACGTTCAATGTGCTAGTAAAATGGATTCCCAAGTCCTTTTCTGTTTCTGCTGTTAACAACTGTGAGTACTTCTCAGTTTTGTCAAACATTTTGTAGCTAAAGTCAAAGTTGGTGCTATTGCCAATATGCAATACTTTACATTTCTGTACATTGAATCTCAACAGCCACTCGTTGCTCCAGCGACAAAGCTTATACAAATCCTCCTGCAGTTGTAGCTGGTCCGCTTGTGAATGAATTACTCTGTATATTTTTGTGTCATCAGCAAACAGTTTGCAAGCACTTTCCACAATGTCTGGTAAGTCGTTGATAAATATTATGAACAAGATCGGCCCTAACACTGAACCCTGTGGAACTCCTGACACAATGTTTGTCCAATTGGAGGCCTCTCCATTGATTACAACTCTTTGCTTACGTCCTTTGAGAAACTGCTCTATCCATGTAAGTACCTTCCCCTTAATCCCATAAGAGCTCAGTTTTAACAAGAGTCTTCTATGCGAAACAGTGTCAAATGCTTTGGCAAAATCAAGGTAAATACTGTCAACTTGGCTATTCTGGTCCAACGCTGTCGTCCAATCTTCCAGTACTGTCAATAATTGCAGAGCAGTGTGTCTATTGTTCCTAAAACCATACTGCTCGTTTGTTAAAAGTTTCTGACACTTCAAATGTTCCAGTACAGCCTCTCTCACACACTTTTCCGTTATTTTACAAATGACTGATGTCAACGACACTGGTCTATAGTTTCCTGGTTGCGATTTACTTCCTTTCTTGAAGATACCCGTAATGTTGGCTGACTTCCAATCAGTTGGTACTATACCTTGGTCCATTGACTTACGGAATATGACATGAACTGGGACATAGTTGTGAGGCACATTCCTTTAACAAGTTAGGATGGCAGTTATCTGGCCCACAGGACTTTGACGGGTTTAGTGCTTTAAGGTGCTTGAAAACCTTTTCTTCAGATATATACACATTATTCATGCATGAGTCTTCCTCTTCAAAAACTGGTAATGTATCATTATCTTCAACAGTAAACCACATCTAGTTTTCGTTTGCTCTCTAACATATCCCCAGAATGACTTAGGGTTTGTTTTCACACTACTAGCTATTCCCTGTTCATGTTTCCTTTTTGCGAAGCGCACTGCTTTGGTTACTTTGTTTCTAAGTTTACAGTATGTCTGGTAATGTTGATAGCTACGACTGTATGTAAACCTTTTCCAAGCATGATATTTCTTTTTCACTATACGTACACAATAATGGTCCATCCACTTGGGTTTATGTGACACTACACTGCTCTTCTTGTCAGACACAAAACTATCTATACAATGGTCTATATGTGTGACAAAATAATTCCATGCTTGAGATGCATCCATATCATTCATAATGGTCCAATCAATTCCACTGAAATATTCATTTGCTGCAACATAGTCACCCTTAAAAAAGTTCTTTCTAGGTTTAGAGTCTTTTAACTTGTTTACGGAACAATTTATATCAAAACATATGCCAATATGATCACTAGCACCAAGTTTATCACCTACTTTCACATTTTCAACAGTGTCTTCACAATTGCTAATAACAAGCAAACTGGGCTCTTGTCCAATTCTATATCGTGTCTTCTCGTATACATGCTGATACATAAAATTATCTCGCAGAAGTTCAATAAATTGAAACGCCACATGATTTTCACTGCACTGTGGTCCACGTCTCCCAATCAATACCGGAAAAGTTAAAATCGCCGACAATCAGTAAGTGATTAAACTGTTTAACATACTCATGAGATAATAACTCAAATAAGTTGTCATGGTTCATTTGGTCACTGTTCGGGCTTTTGTATATAGCTCCGATAAGAAGTGTTTCTGTTTTACTGCCATTAATGCTTACACCAGGACGATTCTCTGAATGGCTGATTATTCAATAGTTGACAAGAATCTGCGGGAATGCCATCTTTCACATAGATAATAACACCTCTACTTGAATCCTGAATACATCCAGTGAAAGTTACAAAGCCAGGGATTTTATATTCATTACAATGGATGTCTGTTGATTTACAGTTTTTAGGGAACACCTTACAACAATAATATCTGGATTTATCATGGAAATTAACACACAAAGTTCATTTAACTTGTTCAATAGGCAGTCTGCATTTGTGTAGTAAACTTTCGGCTTCCGAATGTCATCTTGCTCATCAAAACATGAGGTTTGTTCACTAGAATGTGACGAATATGTAATATTTTCACCATCCACAGAATCACGACTATCATCAGATTCATCACTAGCATAAATTGAATTATCATTTGAACACTTTGAACTACTCGAACATTTAGAACTATTAACATATATACAGTTAGTTGCTGCACTATTATAGATGAAATGCTGCGTTGGCACCACCACCGGCTTGTGAGGTCCGTCCAACGTCTTGGCGCCGAGCAGCCGCAGCGTAGTCATTTCTTGGCGCGTAGGTGTGATCAGATTTCCGATTCTCCATGACAACAATCTTCCCGCACCTAATGACAAGATTCTTCTCCCCCTCACTCTCTCTTCGCCTTCTCTCGACCCGTAACTGGTACGCATCTTCCCTCTGTGCCTGTAGTTACGTAAACGTTCTGCCGAGTCTGAAACATTTACCAGTTTCCACTTGCAGGGACAATTCAGTGTTCAGTATGTGATCAACCAAGTCCTCCTCCTTCTCACCTGGTTTGCATTCAGGAACATTGTGTACAAGAACGTTGAACTTACGACTGTCCCTTTCACGTTGCTCTTCCAACTCTTGCCTCACCATTTCTTGTACATCCGGCCGATCATTCTTTTGCTGGGCATTATTCTGCTGTGGTTCAGGCTGCATGGACCCATTCTGCAGATCACAAAGTTTCTTCTCCAATTCCTCGAACTTGGTTTCAAAGGAGGTGATTTTAACTAGCAGGTTTTTTATGCCAGGGATAGCGATTTTGCAATGCTTACATGTCCACAAAATACTGTCAACTTTCCCGATTTCATCAAAAATGACCTTTGGCAGCTGGCAACACTTGAAGCAATTCCAAGAGGAACAGAAGTCACATTTTATGGATTTGCATTTGGCCAAGCTTGAGTTACAATCAATACAAACACTGGTATCAGATCTATTCACTGGGGCTTCAGCTTTTGGAGATGAATTTGCTTTATTTTGAGATGAATTCTTATTTTTTGGTGGCGCCATTTTGATCAATTTTCAGAATGTTTTTCAAAGCGTATCTGGATGTTCTTTATCACACTGAATTTGTTTAATGTTGAGATGGGATCATATACCCTTTTGGGAGAACCATTTTTTTATCAGATGTCACAAGAAAAGTCAAGATTATCTGGATTTTCCATTTCACAAAAATTCGCGCTGCTGATACACCGGAAACCGGAAGTCGTTCTATGATTAGACATTGCCTATTTGATTCAGCATTATAATTGCTTACACCAACACTTGGGTCACTTGGTCTTGAGTTTATGGACTCACCAATAACAGTGAGCCACATCAAGAATGTAAGAAATAGCTTGTACCATCTTGATAATACTGTAGACATGTGTTGAATTGGCACACTGACTTTTAGGGCTTTACAATAAGTTTTCATGTCATTCATTGGTGCTTGGGATTCTTTAACAGACTGAGTTTCAGTATTACGAGTGAGATTATTGTTTGAATACTCGTGTTTCAGTTTGGTCTGTAAGATCATAACCAGAAGAGCTACTGTCAGTAGATTGTGAGTCAGTGTCAGACATAGGAGTATGCATTATGTGATCAACAACATTTGCTTCATTCTGAACAGATTGGTCTTAATCATATGGGATAATCAGGGTTTCCTCTGGGTCAATTTTAGTTTGCGCCACCAAATTAGCCAATCAGAAAAAGTTGGCGCCAATGGCTCCAATGTTGGAGCCAGCAGTCTATAGTGCCATATTCAATCAGACATCTGGTATGTGCTGATGTTAAACAAGTTGTCAACTTGTGTGTATGTACTACTGCTAATTACTTGTACTTCTGGTGTAGTTGTCTACATGCACTTATGAATAAATAAATACTGTGTAACTTACTACCTACCAATCATAATAAATCAGGTTTGGGAAATTGGAAAGTGCACTAAGACGAACCATGCATTTTCTTGCACCCACTACGTTCTAAATTCGCGTTTTGATACAGTTTTACGTTTGTAGGGACTATTAGTCATATCACTAAACTGAAGGTGTTTCAGTCCTTTCATGGTTGGAAATTGTCTGGGCCGAATAATATTCTGGGGTTTCAGGATTTGCAGAATTATTCTGCTTGGAAACTAAACCTATTTCAGTAGCGGGCATTTCCCGACATATGACGTACTTACTTATCTGTATCATCTGAACGCTTTTCGTTGTACATAATTGTAACAAGTAAAAGCGTCTCGTCAATGAACAAGTACTCGGTGACCTTGTACATTTTATCCCTACAGAAAGGTCCATATAATCTGCTGTCAAAATATTGTTGCGTCACAGAAAACGCATTCAATGATTCTCATTGCGTTTCTGGCCATTTCATTGCATCAAAACCGCAAGAAACGCACAGTGAGAAAACACTGCATTATCAAATTCTGGTATACAGAAATATCTGTGCTAATCAGTTGTGGGATTAAAGACCGCCATTTAATCCAATTATCCGTAATTAAAATGTCACCAACTTCTCAACACCCCATGTAATCAAGTGCCAAACAGCTGATTTCCAATAAACAAACGCGTGTGATCATCGCACGCGTGACCGCACACGCGACCTTCACTTTCATGGATTTTCGGCCGATTATGTTTCTTGAACAAAGTTATTTTGCCGATATTTATGGCATGCGCCAAGGATTTTCGCCAACTGAAGATTTTTGGAGCCAGATTTAATTTGTATGCGCATTTGGCGACAAATGCGACCGACAGCGGGAACCCCGATTCGTGAAATAGCATCAGCATTAGCATTTTGACGACCTGGTTTATGTACAATTTCATATGAGTAACCTTCAAGGAACATTATCCATCTTGCAAGCCTACCTTTTGGATCTTTGAGACCTTTTAACTCTCAACACCAAGTAACTGACATGGACTGGTCCATGATATTCTTAAACCAATAAATGAATAATTAAAAATTACATTCGGACCAGTTCATTTATCAAGATGGGTAATTTTGTCTAAAATTAGTAATACTACTTGCAAAAAGTGCAGATCCTGATGAGACAGCTCGTCACGAGCCGGCTCATCTGGATCTACACTTTTTGTAAGCCTATATAGAGGTATGTGGTGTTGAAAGGGTTAAGTATGACAAGGCCTTGTGATCTGAATAGACCGTGAACATTTTGTGAGACAAATAATGAGGATAAGTTTTAATACCCTCAATTACTGCAAGACACTCTTGATCTGTAACTGACCATTTTCTTTCATCTTTAGAAAGAGCTCTACCCCCATATGCAATTACATATTCATTACCATGTTCATCCTTTTGACTAAGAATGTAACCAAGTGCGGCGCCAGATGCATCTGTTGATAGTATGAATTCTTTGTTCATATCGGGAACCCCAGGATTGGTGCAGAAGTTAAAGCATCTTTTAACTTTTGAAAAGCTATTTGACATTCATATGTCCAGTCTCCAGTTTTAAATTAACCCCTTTTATCCCCTTTAAGTAACCGATTTAACGGAGTAGCAATATGAACGAAACCCTCAACAAATCTTCTATAATAGTTACACAGGCCCAAAAAGCTTTTAAGCACAGGACAATTGCGAACATTCTGTTTTCTCCGAGTCTACAGAGACTCCCAACTATTGATAATATGTGTCCGAGAAACATTACTATTTTTAAAGCAAACTGGCATTTATTGCTTCGTGAGATTGGCATCTCGTAATTTGGGAAAAACTTGACCTAAATGGATTAAATGTTCATCAAAGTTTTTACTCCCGACCAACAGGTCATCGATATAGCACAAAGCAAATTTCCAATGAAGAACCTGTGACATTAGTATCTGAAAAGACATGGGCGCATTTTTTAATCCGAAGGGCATTCGATTAAAAACATGCACACCCTCATGTGTAACAAAAGCCGATTTGTGCTTAGTTTCAGGGTCCAGTTTCATTTGAAAGTAAGCTGAATTCAAGTCAAGTGTGGAAAAAATGGTGGCTGAAGAGTCACCTATGCAATCAATGGGTAATTGAATTTAAATTCCAGTAATCAATAGCAAATCTCCAAGTGTTGTCTTTCTTTTTTACTAGGACTACCGGGCTATACCAAATAGAATCCGACGTACTAATAATATTCTGTTCTAACATCTGTTTTGTTTGACGTGCAGTTTCAGCCTTTTGTACCGGACTTTGCCTATAATGGTTCATGTGAATGGGTTTAGCACCAGGAAACGTGTCTATCCTACGAGTAAACACATTTGTTTTTCCAATAGTTTAATTTGAAAAGATATCCTTATTTTTGTTTGAAGTTTCGTGATTTAGCACTATTTTCGTTAAACTAGTTTCAGAAAGAACAATTACATCACATTCTTGAGAAGCAAAGTGTTCATCTAATGTTATAATTCTGTCAACGTCAACCCTATGGACAGAAGCTAGAGTAAAGTTGATTGGTAAATGAACATCCTCATCCTCAAATTACATCATTACATTTTTTTGGAGAAGTTTTTGAGTGCTTTGGTTTTACTACGCATCCCTAATAGTCTTATCCGTTGGAACTAGCTCTAACAGAACAACATCACTTTTGAAGGTTTTAGACACAGATACAGGAATTTCCAGACACTATGCAGTGAAGAAAAACGGACAGAACAACCTGTGCCGACTCAACATGATTCGAGGATTACTGACTGTAACTTATCTCCCCCTCAAACTAAAACTTTATTTGAAACAAAGAAATGAACAATTGTCATTTAATGCATTTTTATTCCAGATGATTAAACAGCAATTCATTTCATTAAGATCCATAATATCAAATTTATTTGGTTATTAGTTTGTTCCATTGCGTCCCAACATTTCCATGTATATTCCATTGCGTCCCAACATTTCCATGTAGTACCAAATACACTGTCAGAACTTGTCCGTCTAGGACCAACCGTTCAATCTGAAACAAGAGTAAATTATCATAAAAGTCTGAATGTATTAGTGACATTTGAGGTTAGTAATATCTAGGATGCAAGTTAATTTAAACAAGAGCACCATGAACTTTTGAAGGCCTCAGTGTGCTCACCAGAGTTCAAAGGGTTATACAAACACAGTATCTGGAACGTTTGCATATTCTCCGTGGCCTAGTGGTTAAGGCGTCCGTCCACATATGTAGCGGGAGGTTGAAAATTCGAACCTCGCCAGAAATGGCTGGCCCTTTCAATAGGGATGACATTAAAATAAACAATACGTTACACTATTTTTATTCTATTTAAAGCTAGTTTAACAGGTTGCCCAATGAATGGTTACAGTTGCAACACTGCTAGTACACATATCCACTAGCCACACTATCTGAGAATTATGGTTTCTGATATTAAAGATGACTTTTAAAATGTTGAAGTTTCGTCAATTAACATTATGACATAAGGGAGGGGGGATGAGGTATATCACTGATGTCCAATGGAATCGCTCACCTGTGGCAACTGTATGAGGTTAAGTTTAAACTTTATTTATTTAACAATGACTGGGAAATAAGCTGTAACATCTTATATTAATCACTCTTGTTGGAGCGGATGACATCGTATTTGTGGTAATTCGTGTCGGAGGAAACCGGAGTACCCGGAGAAAACCCACTTGTCTGATCGGTTGACCACCGTACCATCTCACATACTTCCAAGTGAGGATGATCGAACTCGGGTTGCATTTGTGAGAAGCGAGCGCATTAACCACTGCGCCAATCGGACAGCCAACTATATACGTGAGATTACTTATAAACAAATGAATAATTTGTGATCAGAATCAACTTCAATTATGTAGCGGTCCAGTGGTTAACACGCAGGTTAAACTCACCACTATACCATACTAAAATGATTCAAAAGCTGCGGAGGGGAAATATTCCTGAAAGAGAAAATATATTCTTCAGATGCTGCGAAGGTAAAACATGTTGCTAGAAATTGCAAATAAGACGTAAAATGTAACATAAATTATGTAATAACACAACCGACAGCACTACATGTCGATAAACTGAATCCCGAGTGTCGTCCATTCGTTCCTCAGCCCAAGTTAACGGACGCTGGGGAGAAAAGAAACACCGACTGAAGTTAGTTCAACGTACACAAATCTGTAATTGTGAATTGAGTGCAAATCTTGTGCACAGACAGTATTAGTAAATGTGTATCCCAGAGGACAACCAGGGAAATGTAGAATATTTTATGCAATCATAAGACGATCAGAGTAATAGAAAATTAAATTTCTTCTCGTTATTCCATATTAAAGAGTTCGGTAGTCGGTGAAACATGTCTTGGTAAAGGACACCAACCACATGTAAACGTTAAGAAAACATACATTCTCAAAGGACGAAGACCTTGCATCTTTGAACCATGTAATGTTTAGACGTATCAATATTTCAATAAACTTTTTATGACAATACAGGATTCGGAGGGATTCCTAAGCTGCAACGTCGGGTGTTCCGTCGGGACTTGATTTTTCCAGTAAAATCTAATTATTCCAATGAAAAGATGTCGAATACATCAATTTCACCTCCGGTGTTCAGCCATGTAACATTTGTTCAGTGAGCGGACAGTTGTGATGGTTACGTTGTAATTATCGATACCGCATTTAGTACCACCGCAGAAGTGTCCTGATTCGTAACATTATATATTTATAAAAATTCATCAAATTTGCAATGTGGAATTATATAAGCATCATGAACGGCCAAAAAAATTAAAACGAAGGAACACAATTGGAGGTACACAGGGAATATGACCAACATAGGAGACCTCGCGCATTCCAAGAGGTTTGGGAAAAAATAATTTTCCTGGTTGACATATGAAAGTAACGCATAACAAATGTTTTGTGAGGTTTGCAAAAAGTATGATACAGCTGGCACATTTGTCACTGGGTGTGCAAATTTGAAAATACAAACAATAAAAACCCGCGCATGTAGCGAAGGCCATCTCAAGAATGAATTGCGTGCCAAGACCCTACCTCTTCAGATCAGTCTCAAAGTGATACATCTGCATGCTAAATGTAGCTACCAGGACTAAGAGTTTTATTTTCCAATGCTCATTATATTGCCAAACGGGGTAGGCAGTATACGGTATACTGATTATGTCAAACTTTGTAAAATGAAGTGTTTATAAACTTATTATATACATCGTAGTCTTGTGATATCATAACTTACTAGTCCGATATTTTATTATTATACTGGCTGTCCGATTAGCGCAGTGGTTGGCGCACTCGCTTCTTACCAATGCAACCCTGGTTCGATCCTCGGACAGGGAAGTATGTGAGTTGGCACGGTGGTGGCCACATCGGACAGGTGGGTTTTCTTCGGGTACACCGGTTTCCTCCCACACTACTGACCACATATACGTTTTCATCCGCGCCAACAAGAGTGATTACTATAAAGTTTAAAACTATTATTATGCAAAATTGGGAGGGTTTCCTAAGTTCTTTCGGGATTCCTGTTTAAAAAGTGTCTAGCCCTGCCAATAAGGTAGGAATGTCGAGAGAAGACAATGTATTCATGGAAATGAAGAGCAAAGAATTGTACATAGAGGAAAATGGTTATTGGACAGCGCCTCTACCTTTTGCCTACAAAGAGAGATGCTATGAATAGGCAGCACTTTGTCAAGTTTATGCAAAACCTGTTTGACAACAGTTATGCTGAAGAAGCACCCCCCCCCCCATTGAAAGACTCGGAAGAGTATTGGTACCTAGCTGTCACAGAATGACACACGGGACAGCTTCTCTCCTAGTCACGAATCAAGGAATATGCGAGACAAATTTACACACTTTTAATATACATATACTGAGTCAAAAAAGAAACTATACCAAACTAAAAATGACGTAAAACGGATAAAACCATAGAAAGGTTTAATATATTATTACGTATCAGTACCGGGTATCTTATTGCAACGTCAGCCAACCATAAACACAGGTAAATAAACACCCGGTAATCCTGGAACGCCGAATTTCCGATTTGCACGTGCTCCTCAACAAAGACAACTTCCTACACATGTACAAATCGGAAAACCGGTTTATTGTACTGGTATTGCATTATCATCGAGGAAAAACATCTTACATACCCATTGTTACCTCTAACAAAATGCCTAGGCTAAACCGCAATCAGAGAATGCGTGCCATTGGCATGATTGACGGCGGTTTACGTCAGCGTGACGTCGCAAATCGACTCGGGGGTTACGCGGATCACGATAACACGTCTACTTCGACGTTATCGAACACATGGATCGGTGGACGACCGTCCAAGATCTGGTCGACCACGTGTGACGACGCGTGAACAGGACCGTCACATTCGGACGTCACATTTACGTGACCGGTTCCTACCTGCTACGCACACAGCTGCCGTTACTCCTGGGATGACCAACAATCGCATCAGTGCACAAACAGTCAGGAACCGGCTCGGTGAACGTGGCATTCGTGCCTATCGGCCTCCTGACACGACGTCACCGTGACGTACGGCGGGAATGGACGACGGAACGTGCTCGCTGGACTCGGTTACAGTGGAATTCGGTGATGTTTAGCGATGAATCGCGGTTCTGTTTGCGTCGAGCGGATGGCAGAGAGCGGGTATATCGCAGACGCGGTGAACGTTACGCCGACGCATGTGTACGTCAGGTCGATCTGTTCGGGGGCGGAAGCGTTATGGCGTGGGGCGGTATCACCTTCGGCAGTCGCACTGAACTGTTAGTGGTGGACGGGAACCTAAACGCCCAGCGGTACTGTGATGAGATCCTTGCGCCAGTTGTTGTGCCGTTCTTTAACGCCAACAGAAACGTCACACTGTTCCAACAGGACAACGCCAATTGGGTCGCTTCAAGCATGAACACGGAGCCTAGGAAGATAGTCAAGTGATGTGCATCCGGTTCTGCCATCCAGAGAAGTGATGTGCATCCGGTTCTGCCATCCAGAGAACTAAGTAGAACGAGCTGGGGCACGGCCGACACAGAGATGTTGCTACTCGGATTTCCACCACATTATTGGAGCAGAACAATATTGAAACCCTGCCGTGGCCTGCTTTGTCACCAGACTTGTCACCCATAGAACATTTGTGGGATACGTTAGACCGCCGCGTCAGACGACGTCAGCCGGTAACGTTAAACCAACTGAGGGATGTTTTGCGTCAGGAGTGGACAAATATTGACCAGCAAGAGATTCAGACACTCTTCCGTTCGATGCGACGGCGGTGCATTGCAGTGAGAGACGCAAATGGTGCCCATACTCGGTATTGACGTCTGTGTGAAAACTCCATTAGACCCCTGTCCGACGAATTACGTCATCACGCAGCAGACAGTTTCGGAGGCTCATTATGCTTTATGTGCTCCTCTTTCAAACATGTTGGACTATCATCTTATGAATTTTCAAAGAATTTTCTTAATAAATGTTGAAATTATAGACACATAAACACCAGGTATCGTTTCTTTTTTGACTCAGTATATATAATTATTATCACAATAAGGGTGGCAAACAACATGATGGTAAATGATTGCTCCTACTAAGCTAGACGAATGATCGTTCGTAATTTGACTGTTCGCAAATGGCTTTAACTGCCAATCTATTACGCTGTTAAAAGAAATTCACACTGTCGATATCTAACGTTGTACCTGGACACATTCATCGACGTTATAATATATTTGCACTTAAATGCAATTCTGAGTGACAGTTCACTACTAAGTAATTTATAAGTATATATATGAAGTTAAATTACGTAGTAGTGAACTGTCACTATATATGAAGTTAAATTACGTAGTAGTGAACTTACACTATATATGAAGTTAAATTACGTAGTAGTGAACTGTCACTATATATGAAGTTAAATTACGTAGTAGTGAACTGTCACTATATATGGAGTTAAATTACGTAGTAGTGAACTGTCACTCAGAATATATATATGCATTTCACAGTGACAGTTCACTACTAGTTAATTTAGTTATCCAGAGGAAATTTAATTTAATTAATCATGTTTCTCTGCGTCCTTAGGACCGTGTCCACTGACGGCTCCAGCTACCGCTGACACGCCCAGTCTGTAAGGTTTCCAGCTCACCCCAGCAACATCTCTGTGTCGGCCGTGCCCCAGCTCGTTCTACTTAGTTCTCTGGATGGCAGAACCGGATGCACATCACTTCTCTGGATGGCAGAACCGGATGCACATCACTTGACTATCTTCCTAGGCTCCGTGTTCATGCTTGAAGCGACCCAATTGGCCGCTTGAAAAGATATACGCCTTACACTCTCGATGTACCGGGAAGAACTGCCCTGCTGTGTGGACTTCCTCGCCAATTATACAGTTTTGGTGAACATACGCACGGCTTTTTCATGCGTTTATCAGCTGATTTAAACAGTCGCAGTATATAGAATGTTTAGTATAAGGCATTCGAGAGTAATTTTACCAATAAAAGGGAACAATGTTTATAAGATAAATTCAACGGGAATTTCCCTAATAAGTATTGTATAATATTATGGTAATGTACCTTCGCTGTTAGGTACACGTTCTTTCTTCAGACTATCGGGGTATATATTGGCTAGTGCTGGATTCGAACGCACACCTAACCAGATTGGGTAGCCAATGGGTGAATTTTGAAACGCCCGCATATCCAGGTTGGGTAACCAATGGGTGAATTTTGAATCTTCATGCCCATGACAAGTTTATTATTATCCAAATATGCAACAGAACAAACAATTAATGTTTATACTGCTTGACACTAATCTCCTGTCATCATATTGCACAGACGAGTAATATAGATGTTGCATAATAACTATCTAGTATGAATGGCTGTAATTATCTGTGTAAAGATATGAAGTATTTGATATGCTTAATTGTAAAGATTAAAATTTCTAAATTATAAATGTATAAATTCTTCGAAATTTAGTAAGGTTGAAAACGGTGTGGCAAACCTCTCTTTCTACTTATATATATTGTCCGGTATAAATGCTCTAACCAGGGTCTATCCTATCGTAGACTCGCTGGAGTTGTCTAGGGGTTTTCTCTACGGTCCTTCAATAATGCTCTAACCAGGGTCTATCCTATCGTAGACTCGCTGCAGTTGTCTAGGGGTTTTCTCTACGGTCCATCGATAATGCTCTAACCAGGGTATATCCTATCGTAGACTCGCTGGCGTTGTCTAGGGGGTTTCTCTATGGTCCTTCAATAATTTATAACTCAACACAGTCTATCATTTTCCTTTGTATAATATAATTTAGAACAATCGCCTTTAATTTATATTATAACATGTATCATATATTCGTAATATCTCGTATCTTATTGTTCGCCTCACTATTTCCATATGTTCATAATAGTCCTATATGACTATATTAATTTCCTTCCTTCATCAAACTATTCCAATAGATATATTAGCCAAAACAATCGTTTCTTACACGGCCTAATTATCTTCCGTTTACGCATTTAATACGACTTTAATATTTAAGAGTTAATACTTCTTTAAATATTAATTTTTCTAACTATCATAGAAACAGTTTATATCTTTAAAAGTGAGTTACATTTATTCCTTAAATGCCTCCTTGGCAGGATAATAATGCACTAATTTCTTAATCATTTCTCATTTCTTAAATAGCAAAATTAACATATATCACAGACATAACGGCGCCAAACATCTGTGATGTTATACAATATTATGACTTGTTTCTCTGTCATCTATAAAGCGGCTATATTCTTACATAACTGACCACCTGCACTCGGTAGTGAAAATGTTCCCGCGCAAACAGAGAACTGATAATTTAGGCGCGAAAATAATAGCAGACGATTATACATAATAATCATAATATTACATGGTTAACAATGGGTCATATATATAAATAGATAAATGTATTTATATAATACATTTCTATTTATATATGACAATAATCTATTCGTGCAAATATATTGTTTGGGTTTTCTATCTTTTGCACAATGTGTGAAACGGCATGGTCATTGGAGAAGTGATTTAGCCAAAGATGGTTACAAAGATGATTTATAAATTGTTTATGATTAACAGTACATTTATAAGATGTCATTATTGTGGAGAGAATTTCGAATTTGAATAGCATTGACTACTAACATTTGTAACTCGGCCGGTGGCGGGCGATTTCAAACTTCAACTTGGGTAGGGAGGATTGTGCAAAAGATAGAAAATACAAACAATATATTTGCACGAATAGATTATTGTCATATATAAATAGAAATGTATTATATAAATACATTTATCTATTTATATATATGACCCATTGTTAACCATGTAATATTATGATTATTATGTATTATGTATAATCGTCTGCTATTATGTATTATGTATAATCGTCTGCTACTATTTTCGCGCCTAAATGATCAATTCTCTGTTTGCGCGGGAATGAATTATATTTGATAGCCGATTGCAGCTGGTCAGTTATGTAAGATAATCACCACCGCTCTTGATGACGTATAAACACGTACTAATATTGTATAGCATCACAGATGTTTAGCGCCGTATTGTTATAGATGCTAAGTCTGCTATTTAAGAAATGAAAATTATTAAGAAATTAGTGCATTATCTAGCCATTGGGGCGTTAAGGAAATGATGTTACTCACTATTAGAATATAAACTGTTTCTATGATAGTTAGAAAAATTAATATTTAAAGAAGAAGTATTAACTCTTAAATAAATAAGTAAGTAAGTAAGTAAGTAAATGGTTTATTATAGTGACATGTGCATGATATAACAAATTTGCAAAATATTACAAGAATTTACAAAGCACCCGGCCCAACGGGCCTATAAGTCACCTATACATAATTTACAAAATTGATGTAGCATTTTAAGTTGGTTATAATGTGATTACAGCAATAATGATTATTTGCCAGTATATACATTAATATAACATAATGTATATATTCATATTAATATATCTAACATACATGATCGTAGCAATGACCTTTCATATTTCTTTAAGTCTAAGCATACATACTCTTCACATTTAGGAGTACTTTTAAAGGTTCGATATGTGCGCAACTTAGCAACACCTTGGATATCTTGACACCATTTCATAGAGTAGTGGTTATAAATGCGTACATTAACATCTGTCATATTAACAGTAGACCTTGGATTGAAAGCATCAGTAACTCCTAATTTGTTCATGATATCTTTAACGTCGCTAGACCAGTTATTGCGACACAATGCTAAGTCATGATTGAATACACGCTTTGTCAACCTGTCATTTATCCATATTTATAACCCTATTCCAGTACCGTAGAATACAAGTCCATCGTCTGTAGATGCTTGGTACCCAATCCGTATCACCATACAAAGCTAAAATGGGTGCGAATCTATGGACACCTAGGTAGTATCTCATAGCCCTGTGTTGCACATTGTCTATCGATTGAAACTGTTTGGCTCCCCAAACCGAAGCTCCATAATCCAGTATAGGAACGACACGTGATGTGAACAGTTTTTAATATGCTCGGAAACCGAAGTCTTTAAGATGATGCATCTTATTAATTAAACTACCTAAATATTAAAGTCGTATTAAATACGTGAACGGAAAATAATTAGGCCTTTTAAGAAACGATTGTTTCGGCTAATATATCTATTGGAATAGTTTGATAAAGTGAAGGAAATTAGTATATTAGTAGAACTGTTATAACACATTGAAATTGTGAGACGAACTATAAGATAAGAGAGAGTATTAGACGGAGTACACTGAAGGCTAAATGATACGAGAAGTCATGAATACATGATACATGTTATAGATTTGAAATAAAGTTGAGATTGTTGTGGATGATATTATACAAAGGAAAATGAAAGACTGTGTTAAAATTGGAAATTAAATAAATGAAGGACGCCATCGGATTATTAAATAGAGAACATTCTTAAAGTATTGGAACTATGTGAAATGTGATATATTTGGATTATTATTTGAAATATTTTTAATTGTGATAAATTATTTATATTGGATTAACGGAGACGACACGGAATTCGGTAAGTACCAATTTCTTTTCATAGAGGCTGTTTAATATATATATATTTAGAAAAATTATATTAGTGATCCACTTCCTTTCATGAAACACAATTCTATAATACATTTGGAGAGACATTATTGGGATTAAAACTTTTGGGAACAAAAACAAAATGGCTACGACTAGGAGTGCTAATAAGGAAAGTGAGGGACCGGTTCGCCCCGACTTCCAGATCACAGGTGATGAGATATGGGATAAGTTAATGAGGCTCCCTACTTTAATCAAGCAAGCCTGGAACGCCAGGGTGAAATTTATGAGAAAGAGAGAGAAAGAGAAGAGAAACAAAGAGAGATGTACAGAGAAGAAAGGATGAATAGAGACAAGATTAATATGGAGATTCGCCTGAGAGATATCCAGAGGGATCAGGAATCTCAGCAAAATAACACCCTCCCTACAGATAATAGACCCTCTAAGACTAACATATCTGTTCCCAATTGGACATTCTTCTCAACATGTGAGAGACTGTTTGAAGCTAGCCAGATCTCCAAACAAACTTGGGTGGGGCATATTATAGACAAGTTATCTGACAAGGCCAGAAATATATATGCCACGCTTCCTGTCCAAGATGCTAATAATTACGATACCCTCAATGCCGCCATCTTGGATGAATATCGACTCTCACCCACTGTATATAGAAAATTGTTCTTCTCTTGGGTAAAGAAACCTCAGCAGACCTATTCCGAATTCATTAAGGAATTAAGGGAGCAAATGACACTATGGACGGAGAACAATGATCCGAGCGAAGTCAACTGGGTCGAGCTGCTCTTGAGATATAGGTTCGATTCCCAGCTAAGTGATGAACTTAATTTGTTCATTCTGGATAAAAGAGCATCCACTCCCCAGGAATGTATTGCGTTGGCCGATGAATATAATCTCCATCGCAGATTGGCGCCCAGAACACGGATTAATTCGAATCCGAGTATGAAACCCAGAGATACGGAACACCGACCTCCAGCCCCAAGGCCATACACCCCCACACCATGTATCGACCCAGTATGAGGATTGATAATTCCCAAGCTACACACAGAAATCCCCGTGTAGAAAACTATTGTAGTTATTGTCGGCGAAATGGCCACGCACGTAACGAGTGTTGGGCAGATCCCAATTCACCTAGGTACAGGGGTACTAGAAGTCTCGCGAACGGGCACAACCTGTCAAACGCTAATCATAGCTCCGCCTTTATAACAAACGAACCAATTAACTCATCTGAGTATAAAGAAAGGGTAAATCCATTACTCGTCAAATATACAGGGCAAGCTAGAATAAATAATAACACAGCATACGTGACGTAGATTTATTCTTTATTTCAGTCTCATCGTTGTACAATACATAACATATACACAACAAATTATCGTGGCAAAGTACAACACTAT
Source organism: Archivesica marissinica (assembly GCA_014843695.1). Classification (NCBI taxonomy): domain Eukaryota; kingdom Metazoa; phylum Mollusca; class Bivalvia; order Venerida; family Vesicomyidae; genus Archivesica; species Archivesica marissinica. Next base: position 311,221 of record JABXNX010000020.1, on the reverse strand, counting down.
TCATTATAAAAGAATTATAAGAGACTAATGTAATCAAAGATAATCAAACTATCACAGTCTATCGACACATTATTATATTTACATATTAAAACCGAGGAATAGTCGCTAATTGAAAATTAAATACTTATTAAAACCAGAATTTTGAAATACTGAAATGGAAAAAAAGCACTATTGCGCAATTAAGAAATGTTTTAAAAAATCAGTTATCAACCTCGACCAGATCGCGGTTGAACTAATTAGCAGCTGTTTCTCGGAATGGATAAGAGACACACAATCAATAAATCAAATGGATCGTCTTTGAAGAATATAAAAACAGGTTTTGGCAACAATTCTAATCAGAGGTATAGTAGTAAAAATACTTCTAAGCTGGTCGGATACAGGTTTGTTCCGAAAGTCATTTCTCTAAGAGAACAGCTCTCAAATCATCATACAGTGAACATTCTAATAATACATGACTTTCGTCTTCTAATACATTACAGAAAGGGCACTTACGTTCATCAAGTGGTAAATTCTCATACCTTCCGGTTTCTATACGTAATGGAGAAACTCCACATCTAAATTTACATAATGCTGATCTGTGACGTGTGGGTAAAATAATTTTACAATATACTTCTGTTTGGAATTTAAATTTAAATGTACAGTAGGTTCTAAGCTTATTGCGACCACGTCCAGAAACACCGATCACACTGTTAATAGAGGTGGACCAGTCAGTAACATATTTCTCCATTACCGCATTTTCCACACTATCTACTAAATTGTTCTTATGTATAGGTATATATAGATAGGTTACAGTAATCCATCAACGTAGTGTCTGCAAACTGTCTCTTGACATAATAAAACCAGTTTTTATAACTTGTAGATTTAGCATTCGCCCATAGTGCAACTCGCTTATTTAATCTGGAATTGTCGGTATTAGCTAAGCGTGCCCAAAACCCAGATATGTGCTTCCATTGTCGTACAACTGGCGGCTGCCATACCCATTTCCCCGGAGACAGCTGCATTGTGAGAATATTTCCCAACACCAATAAAGAAACGCATGGCACGATTTTGGATTGCATTAATGCATGAAAACGTTTTATATCCCCAAACCGGGGCGCCATAAGCAATCACAGGCCAGACAACAGAGTCATACAATTTGGAGAAAACATTATATGGTACACCCCAACTAACTTACATTTAGCAATGAGCAGTCCCAATGCACGACGTGCACTTTGAGCAACACATTTTGCAGTAACATTGAAGTCAAGGTATTCACTCAAAACAATTCCTAAATAAGTATATGTACCTATAGTTTCCAGAACATTAACACCACATTTAAAAATAACATCAGATATTGGCATAGAAGCAAGACGAAAATGGACAACTTTACTTTTATCCCTGTTTATAAACATATCGTTTATATTGCACCAGTCATGTAAAGCATTCAATAATCTCTGCAAATCAAGTTGGTTTTCTGCTAGTAGGACAATGTCATCCGTGAACAATAGAATACCTATACAGTCATTATCGACATCATTAATACCGATATTTAATGATTTCAAAAATATCGTTAAATCATTAATGTACAAATTAAATAAAAGTGGCGATAGAATGCATCCCTGTCTTAAGCCACAATTAACATCAAACCAATCAGTCTTAAAAGAGTTTACCCTAATACATGCCGACACAGATAAGTAGATAGACTTAACAGCTCGCCACATATTACCGGCAACTCCAATTGCATTGAGTCTTTTCCACAATTGATCTCTGTTAATAAAATCGTACGCCTTACTAAAATCAATAAAGGCACAGAATGTGGATTTTGTAACTTGTTGTCTTGTATCAATAATAGAGGTCAAAGTGGATAAGTGATCTATGGTACTACGCTTCTTTCTGAAGCCGTTTTGCTCATCTGCGATCTTATCGTTATGTTCAGCCCAACAACTTAGCCTGGCGTTTAAAATATTACAATAAATATTGTACATGGCTGAGGCCAGTGCTATGCCCCTATAAGACAGGGGGTCTCTTGAATCCGTCATTGAGGGTTTTGGTATCGGGTTTATAATACATTTGCCCCAGATAGACGGGACAGTCCCATTGGAGAAGCATACATTAAACAAAGTATGCAAAAATAGCACGGACGTATCGTTCTGTAAAACTTCACTAGGGATACCGTCTATGCCACAGGCTTTTCCCTTCTTAGCACCATCAATTGACCTTTCTGCAAACGCTACTTAGGTACGCCCCCATAGTTACCGGTGCTCGCTGTAACCACGCGAGACAAGCTATCTAACAAAATGGCGTCTAACGCAGTCCTGCATCGAGTTAATCTAGATAAAATTCCGTCGAATTTCTCGGTTTTATTTCACCCATATAAGAATATCTCGTTGAAAGCAAGACAGCAATGGTTTACGTTTTTCAGTGATAGTTATTACTCTAAAGTACAGATATATTTAACGGATGAGGGCGTGTTAAGTGTTCGTGGAAAATGCTTTCGCAGTCAACGGAAGAGTGAACAACCATATCGTGTCAACTTTGACATCAAAAAAATGAAATATGCCACCGTCTTGAGAGACTAGACCCTATGCCTCCTAGAAGACTCGAACATTAGGCCCAACAACTGAACACCAGTACGTTCACTGAGCTAATATGGGAATCCCACAGCTCTGCACATGCATGGGTACTATTACTACTATCTGATCCCTAGTCCACCATTCACGACAATATGTATGAACCACATGTATAATTTTAATCACCATTATACTCACATATCTCTTGTGAACAGTAAATCTATAAATGCAGAATATATTTTTTCGAAATATTTTATTATGCATAAATTCCAACTTACTTTTGTGCAAATATATCTGTTTGCATTAATTTTGGATGTATTCAGCTGGTCGTCCACACAACTTAATTCACCTTAGACATGTTTCAGGATTTGTCTTAGGTTTTGGAAATGGCACGAATTTAACGTCACCTATAAATCGATCTGGATATCTATTATCACTGTCACATAGACCGTAACTACATCTTTTCACCAGTGTCAATGACAGACAGCATTAATTAATTTGTAATTATTTTTCAAAACATTATTTCAGATCACGATCACTCGTTATCAGATTTGATTAAAACTTTACTAAATAACTCGCTTGTCTGACAGAACGATAAAACAATGACTCAGTGTAGTAATCAATACTATAATTATGTGCACACATTTTATAATTGACCAATTAGCACAATCAGTGCTAAATTCCGATGTGCAATACTTTGATCTTGATAATAGCAGTAGGCCCCTATCGGGATATTATAAAGTCGGCGGTCTCTGTGATGTACCATAGCCGGTAAGTTGTTGATTACTCCCAATAAACAGTGTGACAAGCTTAAATTTGATTGCTGTGTTTGCTAGAAAAGAATGACTATATGGGGTCAGTCGGTGTTTTTATAGATGCATTGTTTTTAATGCAGCTGTCTGGTATTTTGTGGTTCATATACACACTTTTAGATTTGTCCAAGGATTTTGAAATGGGTTGAATTTAACGTCGATCACCAGGATATCGACTAATTTTGTACTATAACTGACCTAAGCTACACATTTTCAACATCATTAAAACAATTTTAAACCCGTATTTTCGATCAAATTCACGCCTTTTCAAATTTGTCTACTCGTTACTAGTTTGTCTAATATGCATTGTTTGTCTAACAAGATAAGCCGTTGCCGGGGGTATGCGCGAATGGTGCGATGCGATTGCCTAACGCCAGCTGTCAATCAAAATAGGCAGAAAGGTCAATTGGACTAGACTAGACTTTTACCGGTCGATCTCCTCACGACGTGCACGTCGTGACCGGTGCACATCCCGCAGCAGCAGCGTAGGATTATGGGATCTTCTGGTCGTCGATCTTGTGAAGGAGGAGGCTCGCTAGCATGTGGATTCACGGCTACAGCACATCAGGACAGATCCACCAGCTCTTCTAGATAGTGGACACTCTAGATAGTGCTAATGAAACACTATATCTTCGCCGGCTTTTTTCGACACTTTCTCTTCCTTCTTCTACTTCTCCGGCGGATAGACGAGACAGCGGACCTGAGGGAGCGGCAACAGTCGTGGCATCCACGCTCCCCTGAGTGACAATCGACGACCAGATGTTTAACTGTCACATCCGTATTAATGCTGCTGCGGGGTGACCAACAGTGAGGAGTGCGGCCCTACAAAGGACCACGTACAGACCAGGCCTTGTCAACCTGGCCGGCACAGAAAGAAGTAACCACCTGATGACGTCTTCATAAGCCACACAGAATACAGAACCTTCAGAGAATACCGAACTAATCAACGTAGAAGAACAGGAATAATCATCATAGAAGCAGAGGAATAATCATCACAGAACACGTATAATCATCATCGAATAACCACCACAGAAGAATCATCTTAGGACAAGAAGAATCACCTTAGACAAGAAGAATCACCTTAGGACATAACCATCTTAGAAAATACAGTCGCCCAAATGCATTTATGCGGTGGCGACTATAAACAAAATTACATCGTTCGTGCATTGTTTTTAATGCAGCTGTCTGGTATTTTGTGGTTCATATACACACTTTTAGATTTGTCCAAGGATTTTGAAATGGGTTGAATTTAACGTCGATCACCAGGATATCGACTAATTTTGTACTATAACTAACCCACACACCTAAGCTACACATTTTCAACATCATTAAAACAATTTTAAACCCGTATTTTCGATCAAATTCACGCCTTTTCAAATTTGTCTACTCGTTACTAGTTTGTCTAATATGCATTGTTTGTCTAACAAGATGGCGGCGATAAGCCGTTGCCGGGGGTGTGCGCGAATGGTGCGATGCGATTGGCTAACGCCAGCTGTCAATCAAAATCGGCAGAAAGGTCAATTGCCTTCTTTACTTCAAATATAGTAATGTTTGCATTAAAAGACAGATCTGCATGATCAGTTACATCATTCAATTCATTAGAGTTCTGTGATGAATATACATAATTATCATTTGTATATAACGAGCTAAAATCATGTTTCCATTTGTTTAATACCTGTGACAAATCTGTAGAGATAGAACCATCATTTACTGTAACTTCTAGAGGTATACATTTTTTCTTACTCTGACCAACGGCGATTTTACCTACAGATTTCCAAAAGGTTGACTGGTATACATTACATTCATTCAGCAATTCATTTTGTAAAGAATACCAATATAAACGTTTAGCCTTCTGTTTACGGACCTGAATATACTCGGACTTGAGATATACATTTCGGTTTTTATTACATGCAACACAATTCAACCAATTTCGTTCTGCTGTACAAACATTATTCCAGCTATCAGTTAGATCGCTATTCCACCACGGCTTTCCCGGTCTGCATTTTCTATTGCACCAACCAGAGGTAATTGTTTTATAAGGCACTGACTTGTACATATTATATTTTAAAATACTACACCAGTCCTCATAAATATAATCAATATCAGTTTGCGTTTGATGGCAATGCTCACGTTTATCAATAGTTACGTTATCACTATTAAGGACATCTTGGTCTAATAGAAAAGTTTCAGGAACATTTGATACATCAAACTTGTCATAGCTATTATTGTATTGACTAGTAAACTGGGGAACTGCACTAATGGTGATACTCCATTTAATCATAGAATGGTACTGGTAGGTACCAACACTTTAAGGTCACCTGATTTATTAATCAAATCTGATGTACGTACAACGGTAAAATCCGAAAACAATGAAAGGTCATCGTGACTTACTATACAATAATCCACTACTGATAAACCTTTAACCGACACTGACGTGTAATCATTATTAGTGCAGTTACGACCATTTAACATACATATATTAGCATTAATCATAAAATCAACAAATAATTCACCATATGAATTAGTTTTAAAATCAACAACATTGCGAATATGTATATTATCAACGCCATTAATAAAATCATCTAAATCTCCACAACGACTGTTAAAGTCTCCACATATAAATACGGTTCCTTCATTCTGATTTCTGTAAATACCAGTCAAAAGATTATCATAGAACGAATTAACATCAATGCGTCTAGATGAGTTTTCCGGTGGCAAATAACAAACACATGGCATGATAAACAATTATCAGATTTACGGTACATTTTGAACCACATAATTCCTTCAAACGAACAATCTAGTACAGAAATATTGAATTCATTGCAAATAACATTTTTTATCAAAAAGCCTACTCCTCCGGAACCTGTCCGGGCATTTTTATGAATATTATCACGATTAAAACCAAACCCTTGATAACCATCGACGTGTAAAACATTATCATTTAAAAGATGAGTCTCAGCTACACCTATAATATCACAATCACTATTTAAAACACAAGAAGATCTTAAAACATGACTGTCAGAATCAATGTTACAGTTCCAACCGCGGACGTTCCAAAACCCGACATTCACTCAGTTTCTGCTTTGGTTCAGTTGTCTGTAGCCACCACGCCGTCCGTTGTTGCCATTTCGTCCGCGACCTACGCGATTCCAACTGTCATGGCTCTGAGAATGACCTCGTGTGTTGTCACGATTGGTAGATGAACGTATTTAAGAGACACGGGTGCGACGATACAGACGGATATGTAGTCCAGTGGTAACACGCTGGACTGGTAATCCAGGGATCGCAGGTTCGATCCCCCGTCTGACCCTAATAAAATTAACAGTCTTTCAGATGGGACGTTAAACCGAGGTCTCGTGTCGGTGCTTTACACCGTGCACGTAAAAGAACCAGAGGAGATTCTGGAATGGGTCTCTGTCTGTATCATGCACTATCCTCCAAAATCTAAAATAACTAATCTCTTCAGGAGGCGTCGCTCATATGGGCAACCGGTAGCGACGATAAATAAACGTAAAACACACACACGATCAGTTTGTTGACTGCTACCGAGCAAACGGCTAATCAGTTGGAATACACAGGTGAACACGTGACCATTAGATGTGTCAATTATATACCTGGTAATTATCCCATAACCAAGATTAGCGTTAACTGTCCAATATATCAAGGAACATTGAACGTGGCTATATTGACACATAGATGCGCCACAGGGGTTGATCTGATAATAGATACCGGCCCTGTCGCTGATTTAATTACATGTGGTGTTATGACACGCTCCAATAAGAAAACGATCCCCTTTGATGAAACCGTCGCATCTATACCAGACTTAGAAAACACGCTCGATACTGAGGAATATGTATTACCTTTCCGGAATACTATTGAAATCAATTCCCTCTCTGAGAAAGCCAGTATGGAGAAACCCCAAGATAGTCCATCTCTTGTTGACTTGAGCCCTGATAAATTATTGCAAGAACAGAAAAATGACCCGACATTATTGCCACTATGGGAAATGGCGCATGAAGGAAAACCCATGAGACAAGGATATTACATCCAGCCCGAACCTCACTTACTTATGAGGAGAGAACAACCGCAGGACCCGTCCAAGGTTCGACCCTGGAAAATATATGATCAGGTGGTAGTTCCACGAGGATTCAGGAATCATATAACGGGACTCGCACATGATAGTTTAAGTACGGGACACCTGGGACCTAGTAAAACCCTGAAGCGCATTAAGCGTCGCTTCCTTTGGCCAGGAATCCGAGCGTATGTTAAACGATTCTACCATAGCTGTGGGCAGTGCCAGAGAGCTGGTAAAGGACAGAAGTCCACTGTAGCCCCATTGAAACCTCTGCCCATTATATCCCAACCATTCAGATTCATATCCGCTGATTTCATGGGACCCATGAACAAAATTATTAATGGGAACCAGTATATCTTGAATTTTATTGACCATGCCACTAAATATTCTGAATCTTTCCCATTCGCAACTGCGACCGCTGATAACGCTCAGAAGGCCCTAATCGAGACTATATCCCGACATGGAAAACCCGAAACTCTGTTGACTGACAGAGGAAGCGCTTTTATAGCTGACTCATTTACACGCGTCCTAGCCGAGAACGATATACGCCACTTAACTAGTAGCAGTTATAGGCCTCAAACCAACGGAGCTATTGAGAAATATAATGGCACGTTGAAAACCATGCTGAGGATTCTGGGAGAAACCACAGTAGAGCCTTGGGATGAGATGCTACCCTGGCTATTATTTGCATACAGAAGTGCAGAACACTCTAGTACTGGATATTCCCCCTTCTATCTTCTGTATGGGCGCGAACCTAGAGATAATCTAGATTCCACTTATGACCGGTGGGCTAGAAATGAGCGGGCCGAGGGGATCCCTATCGAAAACTATGTACAAGAATTGTGTCATAGATTAGCTGAAGCGTTACGTGAAGCTAGCGAGAATGCACAACAGGCCGCCGACGGTCGAAAAACGAAATATGACAGAAATAAGAAAGCGAAAATGAGTGAATTCCAGCGTGGGGATTTCGTTTTAGTCCGATTACCGTTAAAAGGTATGAAACTGAAGAATGCCCTCCAGGGACCGTATTTAGTGCACGAAAAGGTAGCGTCGCATACCTATATTATATACATGCCTGACAAAAGAGTCAAATACCGGGTTATGCATGTAAATCAGTTGAAGCCCTGGACAGGTAGGGAGGATTGTGCCGCCATCGCTGAAAGTTGTCCGGTGTATGAATCCTCAGACCCTATCCTATTAGATTACCAAGCCCCTACTGACATAGAGAAAGAATTCGACCCTTGCAGTCCTCTTGAATATGTGCCTAGGAAAGCTTGGCAGGATATCAGTCATTTACCCCAGGCCATACGGATGAGATTACTCAAATATTAGATCGTTACCACCGTCTGTTCTCTGGAAAACTGGGATGTTTCCAAGGTGTTACCCATGATATTGATGAGCAAGGTGCTGCACCTGTAATCCAGCCATACTACCGCATGTCTCCAGAAAAGAAACAAATCTTAAAAACCGAGCTAGATAAAATGTTGGAGTTAGGAATTATCCGCCCGAGCAGAAGCCAGTGGGCCTCCCCCATAATATTGGTACGAAAGTCGGACTCGGAATGGCGACCGTGTATTGATTATCGCAAAATTAATGACCTGACACGAGGAGAAGCCTTCCCCATCTCTAGATTAGACGATCTAATTGATCAAGTCGCAGGTTCGAGCCTGGTATCCAATCTTGATTTGAATCGGGGTTACTGGCAGATTCCCCTTGCCCCTCGAGCCAGTGAAATTGCAGCATTCATAACCCCCTGGGGCTTATCTGAACCATTAACTCTCCCATTTGGATTTAAAAATGGTGGTGTTACATTCCAAAGGGCTATAAATGAGATCATCGCTCAATCCCCGGGAGAACCCATCCATGATAGATTTGCCGACGCATATCTGGATGATATTGCAGTTCGATCCAATTTATGGTCACATCATCTAAATCACTTGGATTGGACATTTCATAAACTAGAGAAAAGTGGTGTTACTTTGAACCCAAAGAAATGTAAAATTGGGTCAGGAACAGTCAGTTACTTGGGACACGAATTAGGTTCGGGGAAAATCAAACCAATATCCAGTAAGGTCGAATGTATTGATAATATCTCTCCCCCACATACCAAGAAACAATTACGAGGATATCTGGGATCAGTGGGATTTTACAGGAAATTCGTTCCCCAGTTCGCTGAGATAGCCGCTCCCCTGACCGACCTTTTAAAGGGCAAGAGATCAGGGAATATTCTTACTCAGTGGAACGATAAACATCAATTTGCGTTCGAATCATTAAAGAAGGCGTTAACCAGTAAACCCATACTGAGGGCACCTGACTTTAACCAGGATTTCGAACTCTATACTGATGCCTCCGATTTGGGAATTTCTGCGATACTGACTCAGAGCGTTGACCAAGTCTCACACCCAGTAGCATTTTATTCACGAAAACTAATTCCACGGGAGAAAAACTACTCTACTATAGAAAAGGAATTGTTGGCGATCGTAGCAGGCATCCACAATGTTCATATATACGTAGGCACAAGCAGAATACTCATCAATTCTGATCATAATCCACTGGTCTGGTTAAGTAAATCGAAAACGACCAATCAACGCCTCTTAAGATGGGCACTGTGTCTCTCAGAATTTAATTTGACCATTAAACATATTAAAGGGACTCAAAATATACTGGCAGATTTCCTTAGTAGAGTTCAATGATTGTGATGTGTACCGATAGGAATTCAGTAGTTTAGAATACAAACACTGCCTCTATGATTAGAATGTTGGTACCTAGCGAGAGAATTGCTATTTTTGTAATATATGATGTATTGATGTTATATTGTTTTCTCCTATATAACCGATGGAGTGAAGATTTGTAACTCGGCCGGTGGCGGGCGATTTCAAACTTCAACTTGGGTAGGGAGGATTGTGCAAAAGATAGAAAATACAAACAATATATTTGCACGAATAGATTATTGTCATATATAAATAGAAATGTATTATATAAATACATTTATCTATTTATATATATGACCCATTGTTAACCATGTAATATTATGATTATTATGTATTGTGTATAATCGTCTGCTATTATTTTCGCGCCTAAATGATCAATTCTCTGTTTGCGCGGGAATGAATTATATTTGATAGCCGATTGCAGCTGGTCAGTTATGTAAGATAATCGCCGCCGCTCTTGATGACGTATAAACACGTAATAATATTGCATAGCATCACAGATGTTTAGCGCCGTAATGTCTGTTATAGATGCTAAGTCTGCTATTTAAGAAATGAAAATTATTAAGAAATTAGTGCATCCTTATCCAGCCACGGAGGCGTTAAGGAAATGATGTTACTCACTATTAGAATATAAACTGTTTCTATGATAGTTAGAAAAATTAATATTTAAAGAAGTATTAACTCTTAAATATTAAAGTCGTATTAAATACGTGAACGGAAAATAATTAGGCCTTTTAAGAAACGATTGTTTCGGCTAATATATCTATTGGAATAGTTTGATAAAGTGAAGGAAATTAGTATATTAGTAGAACTGTTATAACACATTGAAATTGTGAGACGAACTATAAGATAAGAGAGAGTATTAGACGGAGTACACTGAAGGCTAAATGATACGAGAAGTCATGAATACATGATACATGTTATAGATTTGAAATAAAGTTGAGATTGTTGTGGATGATATTATACAAAGGAAAATGAAAGACTGTGTTGAGTTATAGTATTTGAAGGACCGTAGAGAAAACCCCTAGACAACTCCAGCGAGTCTACGATAGAATAGACTCTGGTTAGAGCATTGATATCGGAAAATAGACATAAGAAGAAATAGAGGGTCGTGACAACATCTAAAATGTCTTAGTTTTTACTGCAGTGGTAGCACCACTGGCTCTCAATTAACTTTAAATCTGATATAAAGGATTTTATATTATTTTCGGATGGTATACTTACTTAACACCGGTTGGTATACTTACTTAACGTCGGGTGGTATACTTACTTAACGTCGGATGGTATACTTACTTAACATCGGGTGGTATACTTACTTAACGTCGGGTGGTATACTTACTTAACGTCGGTGGTATACTTACTTAACATCGGGTGGTATACTTACTTAACGTCGGGTGGTATACTTACTTAACGTCGGTGGTATACTTACTTAACGTCGGGTGGTATACTTACTTAACGTCGGGTGGTATACTTACTTAACGTCGGGTGGTATACTTACTTAACATCGGGTGGTATACTTACTTAACGTCGGGTGGTATACTTACTTACACCGGGTGGTATACTTACTTAACGTCGGGTGGTATACTTACTTAACGTCGGTGGTATACTTACTTACGTCGGTGGTATACTTACTTACGTCGGTGGTATACTTACTTAACGTCGGGTGGTATACTTACTTAACGTCGGTGGTATACTTACTTAACGTCGGTGGTATACTTACTTAACGTCGGGTGGTATACTTACTTAACATCGGGTGGTATACTTACTTAACAGTGGGTGGTATACTTACTTAACAGTGGGTGGTATACTTACTTAACAGTGGGTGGTATACTTACTTAACGTCGGGTGGTATACTTACTTAACGTCGGTGTATATTACTTAACGTCGGGTGGTATACTTACTTAACGTCGGTGGTATACTTACTTAACGTCGGTGGTATACTTACTTAACGTCGGTGGTATACTTACTTAACGTCGGGTGGTATACTTACTTAACGTCGGTGGTATACTTACTTAACGTCGGTGGTATACTTACTTAACGTCGGGTGGTATACTTACTTAACGTCGGGTGGTATACTTACTTAACGTCGGTGGTATACTTACTTAACATCGGGTGGTATACTTACTT